>CAJVQJ010000013.1:0-513271 GCA_911387685.1 Dolichovespula media | reverse complement strand
ATAATCGTCATTATCATCGTTGTTATCGTCGTTAATATCGTCGTAATTATCGTCATTATCATCGTAGTTATCGTCGTTATTATCCTAATAATTATCGTCGTTATATCGTCGTTATTATCGTCATTATCATCGTTGTTATCGTCGTTATTATCCTCGTAATTATCGTCGTTAATATCGTCGTTATTATCGTCATTAACATCGTTGTTATAGTCGTTATTATCGTCGATATTATCGTCGTTATTATCGTCGTTATTATATTCGATATAACGTTAATATCGTCGTTATAATCAACGTTATTATCATCGCTATTATCGTCGTTATTATCGTCGTTATTATCGTCGATATTATCTTCGTTATTATCGTCGTTATTATCGTCGTTATTATCCACATAATTATCGTCGTTAATATCGTCGTCATTATCGTCATTGTCATCGTTGTTATCGTCGTTATTCTCCTCATAATTATCGTCGATATTATCGTCATTATCATCGTTGTTATCGTCGTTATTATCCTCATAATTATCGTCGTTAATATTATGGTTAGTATCGTCATTATCATCGTTGTTATCGTCGTTATTATCCTCATAATTATCGTCGTTAATATCGTCGATATAATCGTCATTATCATCGTTGTTATCGTCGTTATTATCCTCATAATTATCGTCGTTAATATCGCCGTTATTATCGTCATTATCATCGTTGTTATCGTCGTTATTGTCGTCAAAATTATCCTTGATAATGTCGTCGTTAATATCGTCGTTATTATCGTCATTATCATCGTTGTTATCGTCGTTATTATCCTCATATTTATCGTCGTTAATATCGTCGTTATTATCGTCATTAACATCGTTGTTATAGTAGTTATTATCGTCGATATTATCGTCGTTATTATCGTCGTTATTATCGTCATTAACATCGTTGTTATAGTCGTTATTATCGTCGATATTATCGTCGTTATTATCGTCGCCATTATCTTCGATATAACGTCAATATCGTCGTTATAATCAACGTTATTATCATCGCTATTATCGTTGTTATTATAGTCGTTATTATCCTCATAATTATCGTGTTTAATATCGTCGTTATTTTGTCATTATCATCGTTGTTATCGTCGTTATTATCCTCTTAATTATCGTCGTTAATATTGTGGTTAGAATCGTCATTATCATCGTTGTTATCGTCGTTATTATCCTCATAATTATCGTCGTTAATATCGTCGTGATTATCGTCATTATCATCGTTGTTATCGTCGTTAATATCGTCGTTATTATCGTCATTATCATCGTTGTTATCGTCGTTATTATCCTTATAATTATCGTCGTTAATATCGTCGTTATTATCGTCATTATCATCGTTGTTATCGTCGTTATTATCCTCGTAATTATCGTCGTTAATATCGTCGTTATTATCGTCATTAACATCGTTGTTATAGTCGTTATTATCGTCGATATTATCGTCGTTATTATCGTCGTTATTATATTCGATATAACGTTAATATCGTCGTTATAATCAACGTTATTATCATCGCTATTATCGTCGTTATTATCGTCGTTATTATCGTCGATATTATCTTCGTTATTATCGTCGTTATTATCGTCGTTATTATCCACATAATTATCGTCGTTAATATCGTCGTCATTATCGTCATTGTCATCGTTGTTATCGTCGTTATTCTCCTCATAATTATCGTCGATATTATCGTCATTATCATCGTTGTTATCGTCGTTATTATCCTCATAATTATCGTCGTTAATATTATGGTTAGTATCGTCATTATCATCGTTGTTATCGTCGTTATTATCCTCATAATTATCGTCGTTAATATCGTCGATATAATCGTCATTATCATCGTTGTTATCGTCGTTATTATCCTCATAATTATCGTCGTTAATATCGCCGTTATTATCGTCATTATCATCGTTGTTATCGTCGTTATTGTCGTCAAAATTATCCTTGATAATGTCGTCGTTAATATCGTCGTTATTATCGTCATTATCATCGTTGTTATCGTCGTTATTATCCTCATATTTATCGTCGTTAATATCGTCGTTATTATCGTCATTAACATCGTTGTTATAGTCGTTATTATCGTCGATATTATCGTCGTTATTATCGTCGCCATTATCTTCGATATAACGTCAATATCGTCGTTATAATCAACGTTATTATCATCGCTATTATCGTTGTTATTATAGTCGTTATTATCCTCATAATTATCGTGTTTAATATCGTCGTTATTTTGTCATTATCATCGTTGTTATCGTCGTTATTATCCTCTTAATTATCGTCGTTAATATTGTGGTTAGAATCGTCATTATCATCGTTGTTATCGTCGTTATTATCCTCATAATTATCGTCGTTAATATCGTCGTGATTATCGTCATTATCATCGTTGTTATCGTCGTTAATATCGTCGTTATTATCGTCATTATCATCGTTGTTATCGTCGTTATTATCCTTATAATTATCGTCGTTAATATCGTCGTTATTATCGTCATTATCATCGTTGTTATCGTCGTTATTATCCTCATAATTATCGTCGTTAATAACGTCGTTATTATCGTCATTATCATCGTTGTTATCGTCGTTATTATTTTCATAACTATCGTCGTTAATATCGTCGTTATTATCGTCATTATCATCGTTGTTATCGTCGTTATTATCCTCATAATTATCGTCGATATTATCGTCATTATCATCGTTGTTATCGTCGTTATAATCCTCATAATTATCGTCGTTAATATCGTCGTTATTAACGTCATTATCATCGTTGTTATCGTCGTTATTATCCTCATAATTATCGTCGTTAATATCGTCGTTATTATCGTCAGTATCATCGTTGATATCGTCGTTATTATCCTCATAATTATCGTCGTTAATATCGTCGTTATTATCGTCATTATCATCGTTGTTATCGTCGTTATTATCCTCATAATTATCGTCGTTAATATCGTCGTTATTATCGTCATTAACATCGTTGTTATAGTCGTTATTATCGTCGTTATTATCTTCGATATCATCCTCATAATTATCGTCGTTAATATCGTCGTTATTATCGTCATTATCATCGTTGTTATCGTCGTTATTATCCTCATAATTATCGTCGATATTATCGTCATTATCATCGTTTTTATCGTCGTTATAATCCTCATAATTATCGTCGTTAATATCGTCGTTATTAACGTGATTATCATCGTTGTTATCGTCGTTATTATCCTCATAATTATCGTCGTTAATATCGTCGTTATTATCGTCATTATCATCGTTGTTATCGTCGTTATTATCCTCATAATTATCGTCGTTAATATCGTCGTTATTATCGTCATTAACATCGTTGCTATAGTCGTTATTATCGTCGATATTATCGTCGTTATTATCGTCGTTATTATATTCGATATAACGTTAATATCGTCGTTATAATCAACGTTATTATCATCGCTATTATCGTCGTTATTATCGTCGTTATTATCGTCGATATTATCTTCGTTATTATCGTCGTTATTATCGTCGTTATTATCCACATAATTATCGTCGTTAATATCGTCGTCATTATCGTCATTATCATCGTTGTTATCGTCGTTATTCTCCTCATGATTATCGTTGATATTATCGTCATTATCATCGTTGTTATCGTCGTTATTATCCTCATAATTATCGTCGTTAATATTATGGTTAGTATCGTCATTATAATCGTTGTTATCGTCGTTATTATCCTCATAATTATCGTCGTTAATATCGTCGATATAATCGTCATTATCATCGTTGTTATCGTCGTTAATATCGTCGTAATTATCGTCATTATCATCGTTGTTATCGTCGTTATTATCCTCATAATTATCGTCGATATTATCGTCATTATCATCGTCGTTAACATCGTCGTGATTATCGTCATTATCATCTTTGTTATCGTCGTTATTATCCTCATATTTATCGTCGTTAATATCGTCGAAATTATCGTCATTATCATCGTTGTTATCGTCGTTATTATCCTCATAATTATCGTCGTTAATATCGTCGTTATTATCGACATTATCATCGTTGTTATCGTCGTTATTATCCTCATAATTATCGTCGATATTATCGTCATTATCATCGTTTTTATCGTCGTTATAATCCTCATAAATATCGTCGTTAATATCGTCGTTATTAACGTCATTATCATCGTTGTTATCGTCGTTATTATCCTCATAATTATCGTCGTTAATATCGTCGTTATTATCGTCATTATCAGCGTTGTTATCGTCGTTATTATCCTCATAATTATCGTCGTTAATATCGTCGTTATTATCGTCATTAACATCGTTGTTATAGTCGTTATTATCGTCGATATTATCGTCGTTATTATCGTCGTTATTATATTCGATATAACGTTAATATCGTCGTTATAATCAACGTTATTATCATCGCTATTATCGTCGTTATTATCGTCGTTATTATCGTCGATATTATCTTCGTTATTATCGTCGTTATTATCGTCGTTATTATCCACATAATTATCGTCGTTAATATCGTCGTCATTATCGTCATTATCATCGTTGTTATCGTCGTTATTCTCCTCATAATTATCGTCGATATTATCGTCATTATCATCGTTGTTATCGTCGTTATTATCCTCATAATTATCGTCGTTAATATTATGGTTAGTATCGTCATTATCATCGTTGTTATCGTCGTTATTATCCTCATAATTATCGTCGTTAATTTCGTCGATATAATCGTCATTATCATCGTTGTTATCGTCGTTAATATCGTCGTAATTATCGTCATTATCATCGTTGTTATCGTCGTTATTATCCTCATAATTATCGTCGATATTATCGTCATTATCATCGTCGTTAACATCGTCGTGATTATCGTCATTATCATCGTTGTTATCGTCGTTATTATCCTCATATTTATCGTCGTTAATATCGTCGAAATTATCGTCATTATCATCGTTGTTATCGTCGTTATTATCCTCATAATTATCGTCGTTAATATCGTCGTTATTATCGTCATTATCATCGTCGTTAACATCGTCGTGATTATCGTCATTATCATCGTTGATATCGTCGTTAATATCGTCGTTATTATCGTCATTATCATCGTTGTTTTCGTCGTTATTATCCTCATAATTATCGTCGATATTATCGTCATTATCATCGTCGTTAACATCGTCGTGATTATCGTCATTATCATCGTTGTTATCGTCGTTATTATTCTCATATTTATCGTCGTTAATATCGTCGAAATTATCGTCATTATCATCGTTGTTATCGTCGTTATTATCCTCATAATTATCGTCGTTAATATCGTCATTATTATCGTCATTATCATCGTCGTTAACATCGTCGTGTTTATCGTCATTATCATCGTTGTTATCGTCGTTAATATCGTCGTTATTATCGTCATTATCATCGTTGTTATCGTCGTTATTATCCTCATAATTATCGTCGATATTATCGTCATTACCATCGTTGTTATCGTCGTTATAATCCTCATAATTATCGTCGTTAATATCGTCGTTATTATCGTCATTATCGTCGTTATTATCCTCATAATTATCGTCGTTATTATCGTCATTATCATCGTTGTTATCGTCGTTATTATCCTCATAATTATCGTCGTTAATATCGTCGTTATTATCGTCATTATCATCGTTGTTATCGTCGTTATTATCCTCATAATTATCGTCGTTAATATTGTGGTTAGTATCGTCATTATCATCGTTGTTATCTTCGTTATTATCCTCATAATTATCGTCGTTAATATCGTCGTTATTATCGTCATTAACATCGTTGTTATAGTCGTTATTATTGTCGATATTATCGTCGTTATTATCGTCGTTATTATCTTCGATATAACGTTAATATCGTCGTTATAATCAACGTTATTATCATCGCTATTATCGTCGTTATTATCGTCGTTGTTATCGTCGATATTATCTTCGTTATTATCGTCGTTATTATCGTCGTTATTATCCACATAATTATCGTCGTTAATATCGTCATCATTATCGTCATTATCATCGTTGTTATCGTCGTTATTCAACTCATAATTATCGTCGATATTATCGTCATTATCATCGTTGTTATCGTCGTTATAATCCTCATAATTATCGTCGTTAATATCGTCGTTATTAACGTCATTATCATCGTTGTTATCGTCGTTATTATCCTCATAATTATCGTCGTTAATATCGTCGTTATTATCGTCATTATCATCGTTGTTATCGTCGTTATTATCCTCATAATTATCGTCGTTAATATCGTCGTTATTATCGTCATTATCATCGTTGTTATCGTCGTTATTATCCTCATAATTATCGTCGTTAATATCGTCGTTATTATCGTCATTAACATCGTTGTTATAGTCGTTATTATCGTCGTTATTATCTTCGATATAATCCTCATAATTATCGTCGTTAATATCGTCGTTATTATCGTCATTATCATCGTTGTTATGGTCGTTATTATCCTCATAATTATCGTCGTTAATATCGTCGTGATTATTGTCATTATCATCGTTGTTATCGTCGTTATAATTTTCATAACTATCGTCGTTAATATCGTCGTTATTATCGTCAATATCATCGTTGTTATCGTCGTTATTATCCTCATAATTATCGTCGATATTATATTCATTATCATCGTTGTTATCGTCGTTATTATCGTCATAATTATCGTCGTTAATATCGTCGTTATTATCGTCATTATCATCGTCGTTAATATCGTCGTTATTATCGTCATTATCATCGTTGTTATCGTCGTTATAATCCTCATAATTTTCGTCGTTAATATCGTCGTTATTAACGTCATTATCATCGTTGTTATCGTCGTTATTATCCTCATAATTATCGTCGTTAATATCGTCGTTATTATCGTCATTATCATCGTTGTTATCGTCGTTATTATCCTCATAATTATCGTCGTTAATATCGTCGTTATTATCGTCATTATCATCGTTGTTATCGTCGTTATTATTTTCATAACTATCGTCGTTAATATCGTCGTTATTATCGTCATTATCATCGTTGTTATCGTCGTTATTATCCTCATAATTATCGTCGATATTATCGTCATTATCATCGTTGTTATCGTCGTTATTATCCTCATAATTATCGTCGATAATATCGTCGTTATTCTCGTCATTATCATCGTCGTTAACATCGTCGTGATTATCGTCATTATCATCGTTGTTATCGTCGTTATTATCGTCATAATTATCGTCGTTAATATCGTCGTTATTATCGTCATTATCATCGTCGTTAATATCGTCGTTATTATCGTCATTATCATCGTTGTTATCGTCGTTATAATCCTCATAATTTTCGTCGTTAATATCGTCGTTATTAACGTCATTATCATCGTTGTTATCGTCGTTATTATCCTCATAATTATCGTCGTTAATATCGTCGTTATTATCGTCATTATCATCGTTGTTATCGTCGTTATTATCCTCATAATTATCGTCGTTAATATCGTCGTTATTATCGTCATTATCATCGTTGTTATCGTCGTTATTATTTTCATAACTATCGTCGTTAATATCGTCGTTATTATCGTCATTATCATCGTTGTTATCGTCGTTATTATCCTCATAATTATCGTCGATATTATCGTCATTATCATCGTTGTTATCGTCGTTATTATCCTCATAATTATCGTCGATAATATCGTCGTTATTCTCGTCATTATCATCGTCGTTAACATCGTCGTGATTATCGTCATTATCATCGTTGTTATCGTCGTTATTATCCTCATATTTATCGTCGTTAATATCGTCGATATTATCGTCATTATCATCGTTGTTATCGTCGTTAATATCGTCGTTATTATCGTCATTATCATCGTTGTTATCGTTTATTATCCTCATAATTATCGTCGATATTATCGTCATTATCATCGTTGTTATCGTCGTTATTATCCTCATAATTATCGTCGTTAATATCGTCGTTATTATCGTCATAATCATCGTCGTTAACATCGTCGATATTATCGTCATTATCATCGTTGTTATCGTCGTTATTATCCTCATAATTATCGTCGTTAATATCGTCGTTATTATCGTCATTATCATCGTTGTTATCGTCGTTATTATCCTCATAACTATGGTCGTTAATATCGTCGTCATTATCGTCATTATCATCGTTGTTATCGTCGTTATTCTCCTCATAATTATCGTCGATATTATCGTCATTATCATCGTTGTTATCGTCGTTATAATCCTCATAGTTATCGTCGTTAATATCGTCGTTATTAACGTCATTATCATCGTTGTTATCGTCGTTATTATCCTCATAATTATCGTCGTTAATATCGTCGTTATTATCGTCATTATCATCGTTGTTATCGTCGTTATTATCCTCATAATTATCGTCTTTAATATCGTCGTTATTATCGTCATTATCATCGTTGTTATCGTCGTTATTATCCTCATAATTATCGTCGTTAATATCGTCGTTATTATCGTCATTATCATCGTTGTTATCGTCGTTATTATCGTCGATATTATCGTCGTTATTATCGTCGTTATTATATTCGATATAACGTTAATATCGTCGTTATAATCAAAATTATTATCATCGCTATTATCGTCGTTATTATCGTCGTTATTATCGTCGAAATTATCCTCGTTATTATCGTCGTTATTATCGTCGTTATTATCCACATAATTATCGTCGTTAATATCGTCGTCATTATCGTCATTATCATCGTTGTTATCGTCGTTATTCTCCTCATAATTATGGTCGATATTATCGTCATTATCATCGTTGTTATCGTCGTTATTATCCTCATAATTATCGTCGTTAATATTATGGTTAGTATCGTCATTATCATCGTTGTTATCGTCGTTATTATCCTCATAATTATCGTCGTTAATATCGTCGATATAATCGTCATTATCATCGTTGTTATCGTCGTTATTATCCTCATAATTATCGTCGTTAATATCGTCGTGATTATCGTCATTATCATCGTTGTTATCGTCGTTAATATCGTCGTTATTATCGTCATTATCATCGTTGTTATCGTCGTTATTATCCTTATAATTATCGTCGTTAATATCGTCGTTATTATCGTCATTATCATCGTTGTTATCGTCGTTATTATCCTCATAATTATCGTCGATATTATCGTCATTATCATCGTTGTTATCGTCGTTATTATCCTCATAATTATCGTCGATAATATCGTCGTTATTCTCGTCATTATCATCGTCGTTAACATCGTCGTGATTATCGTCATTATCATCGTTGTTATCGTCGTTATTATCGTCATAATTATCGTCGTTAATATCGTCGTTATTATCGTCATTATCATCGTCGTTAATATCGTCGTTATTATCGTCATTATCATCGTTGTTATCGTCGTTATAATCCTCATAATTTTCGTCGTTAATATCGTCGTTATTAACGTCATTATCATCGTTGTTATCGTCGTTATTATCCTCATAATTATCGTCGTTAATATCGTCGTTATTATCGTCATTATCATCGTTGTTATCGTCGTTATTATCCTCATAATTATCGTCGTTAATATCGTCGTTATTATCGTCATTATCATCGTTGTTATCGTCGTTATTATTTTCATAACTATCGTCGTTAATATCGTCGTTATTATCGTCATTATCATCGTTGTTATCGTCGTTATTATCCTCATAATTATCGTCGATATTATCGTCATTATCATCGTTGTTATCGTCGTTATTATCCTCATAATTATCGTCGATAATATCGTCGTTATTCTCGTCATTATCATCGTCGTTAACATCGTCGTGATTATCGTCATTATCATCGTTGTTATCGTCGTTATTATCCTCATATTTATCGTCGTTAATATCGTCGATATTATCGTCATTATCATCGTTGTTATCGTCGTTAATATCGTCGTTATTATCGTCATTATCATCGTTGTTATCGTTTATTATCCTCATAATTATCGTCGATATTATCGTCATTATCATCGTTGTTATCGTCGTTATTATCCTCATAATTATCGTCGTTAATATCGTCGTTATTATCGTCATTATCATCGTCGTTAACATCGTCGATATTATCGTCATTATCATCGTTGTTATCGTCGTTATTATCCTCATAATTATCGTCGTTAATATCGTCGTTATTATCGTCATTATCATCGTTGTTATCGTCGTTATTATCCTCATAACTATGGTCGTTAATATCGTCGTCATTATCGTCATTATCATCGTTGTTATCGTCGTTATTCTCCTCATAATTATCGTCGATATTATCGTCATTATCATCGTTGTTATCGTCGTTATAATCCTCATAGTTATCGTCGTTAATATCGTCGTTATTAACGTCATTATCATCGTTGTTATCGTCGTTATTATCCTCATAATTATCGTCGTTAATATCGTCGTTATTATCGTCATTATCATCGTTGTTATCGTCGTTATTATCCTCATAATTATCGTCTTTAATATCGTCGTTATTATCGTCATTATCATCGTTGTTATCGTCGTTATTATCCTCATAATTATCGTCGTTAATATCGTCGTTATTATCGTCATTATCATCGTTGTTATCGTCGTTATTATCGTCGATATTATCGTCGTTATTATCGTCGTTATTATATTCGATATAACGTTAATATCGTCGTTATAATCAAAATTATTATCATCGCTATTATCGTCGTTATTATCGTCGTTATTATCGTCGAAATTATCCTCGTTATTATCGTCGTTATTATCGTCGTTATTATCCACATAATTATCGTCGTTAATATCGTCGTCATTATCGTCATTATCATCGTTGTTATCGTCGTTATTCTCCTCATAATTATGGTCGATATTATCGTCATTATCATCGTTGTTATCGTCGTTATTATCCTCATAATTATCGTCGTTAATATTATGGTTAGTATCGTCATTATCATCGTTGTTATCGTCGTTATTATCCTCATAATTATCGTCGTTAATATCGTCGATATAATCGTCATTATCATCGTTGTTATCGTCGTTATTATCCTCATAATTATCGTCGTTAATATCGTCGTGATTATCGTCATTATCATCGTTGTTATCGTCGTTAATATCGTCGTTATTATCGTCATTATCATCGTTGTTATCGTCGTTATTATCCTTATAATTATCGTCGTTAATATCGTCGTTATTATCGTCATTATCATCGTTGTTATCGTCGTTATTATCCTCATAATTATCGTCGTTAATATCGTCGTGATTATTGTCATTATCATCGTTGTTATCGTCGTTATTATTTTCATAACTATCGTCGTTAATATCGTCGTTATTATCGTCAATATCATCGTTGTTATCGTCGTTATTATCCTCATAATTATCGTCGATATTATCGTCATTATCATCGTTGTTATCGTCGTTATTATCCTCATAAATATCGTCGTTAATATCGTCGTTATTATCGTCATTATCATCGTCGTTAACATCGTCGTGATTATCGTCATTATCATCGTTGTTATCGTCGTTATAATCCTCAAAATTATCGTCGTTAATATCGTCGTTATTAACGTCATTATCATCGTTGTTATCGTCGTTATTATCCTCATAATTATCGTCGTTAATATCGTCGTTATTATCGTCATTATCATCGTTGTTATCGTCGTTATTATCCTCATAATTATCGTCGTTAATATCGTCGTTATTATCGTCATTATCATCGTTGTTATCGTCGTTATTATCCTCATAATTATCGTCGTTAATATCGTCGTTATTATCGTCATTAACATCGTTGTTATAGTCGTTATTATCGTCGTTATTATCTTCGATATCATCCTCATAATTATCGTCGTTAATATCGTCGTTATTATCGTCATTATCATCGTTGTTATCGTCGTTATTATCCTCATAATTATCGTCGTTAATATCGTCGTGATTATTGTCATTATCATCGTTGTTATCGTCGTTATTATTTTCATAACTATCGTCGTTAATATCGTCGTTATTATCGTCAATATCATCGTTGTTATCGTCGTTATTATCCTCATAATTATCGTCGATATTATCGTCATTATCATCGTTGTTATCGTCGTTATTATCCTCATAATTATCGTCGTTAATATCGTCGTTATTATCGTCATTATCATCGTCGTTAACATCGTCGTTATTATCGTCATTATCATCGTTGTTATCGTCGTTATTATCCTAATAATTATCGTCGTTAATATCATCGTTATTATCGTCATTATCATCGTTGTTATCGTCGTTATTATCCTCGTAATTATCGTCGTTAATATCGTCGTTATTATCGTCATTAACATCGTTGTTATAGTCGTTATTATCGTCGATATTATCGTCGTTATTATCGTCGTTATTATATTCGATATAACGTTAATATCGTCGTTATAATCAACGTTATTATCATCGCTATTATCGTCGTTATTATCGTCGTTATTATCGTCGATATTATCTTCGTTATTATCGTCGTTATTATCGTCGTTATTATCCACATAATTATCGTCGTTAATATCGTCGTCATTATCGTCATTATCATCGTTGTTATCGTCGTTATTCTCCTCATAATTATCGTCGATATTATCGTCATTATCATCGTTGTTATCGTCGTAATTATCCTCATAATTATCGTCGTTAATATTATGGTTAGTATCGTCATTATCATCGTTGTTATCGTCGTTATTATCCTCATAATTATCGTCGTTAATATCGTCGATATAATCGTCATTATCATCGTTGTTATCGTCGTTAATATCGTCGTAATTATCGTCATTATCATCGTAGTTATCGTCGTTATTATCCTAATAATTATCGTCGTTATATCGTCGTTATTATCGTCATTATCATCGTTGTTATCGTCGTTATTATCCTCATAATTATCGTCGTTAATATCGTCGTTATTATCGTCATTATCATCGTTGTTATCGTCGTTATTATCCTAATAATTATCGTCGTTAATATCATCGTTATTATCGTCATTATCATCGTTGTTATCGTCGTTATTATCCTCGTAATTATCGTCGTTAATATCATCGTTATTATCGTCATTAACATCGTTGTTATAGTCGTTATTATCGTCGATATTATCGTCGTTATTATCGTCGTTATTATATTCGATATAACGTTAATATCGTCGTTATAATCAACGTTATTATCATCGCTATTATCGTCGTTATTATCGTCGTTATTATCGTCGATATTATCTTCGTTATTATCGTCGTTATTATCGTCGTTATTATCCACATAATTATCGTCGTTAATATCGTCGTCATTATCGTCATTATCATCGTTGTTATCGTCGTTATTCTCCTCATAATTATCGTCGATATTATCGTCATTATCATCGTTGTTATCGTCGTTATTATCCTCATAATTATCGTCGTTAATATTATGGTTAGTATCGTCATTATCATCGTTGTTATCGTCGTTATTATCCTCATAATTATCGTCGTTAATATCGTCGATATAATCGTCATTATCATCGTTGTTATCGTCGTTATTATCCTCATAATTATCGTCGTTAATATCGCCGTTATTATCGTCATTATCATCGTTGTTATCGTCGTTATTGTCGTCAAAATTATCCTTGATAATGTCGTCGTTAATATCGTCGTTATTATCGTCATTATCATCGTTGTTATCGTCGTTATTATCCTCATATTTATCGTCGTTAATATCGTCGTTATTATCGTCATTAACATCGTTGTTATAGTAGTTATTATCGTCGATATTATCGTCGTTATTATCGTCGTTATTATCGTCATTAACATCGTTGTTATAGTCGTTATTATCGTCGATATTATCGTCGTTATTATCGTCGCCATTATCTTCGATATAACGTCAATATCGTCGTTATAATCAACGTTATTATCATCGCTATTATCGTTGTTATTATAGTCGTTATTATCCTCATAATTATCGTCTTTAATATCGTCGTTATTTTGTCATTATCATCGTTGTTATCGTCGTTATTATCCTCATAATTATCGTCGTTAATATTGTGGTTAGAATCGTCATTATCATCGTTGTTATCGTCGTTATTATCCTCATAATTATCGTCGTTAATATCGTCGTGATTATCGTCATTATCATCGTTGTTATCGTCGTTAATATCGTCGTTATTATCGTCATTATCATCGTTGTTATCGTCGTTATTATCCTTATAATTATCGTCGTTAATATCGTCGTTATTATCGTCATTATCATCGTTGTTATCGTCGTTATTATCCTCATAATTATCGTCGTTAATAACGTCGTTATTATCGTCATTATCATCGTTGTTATCGTCGTTATTATCCTCATAATTATCGTCGATATTATCGTCATTATCATCGTTGTTATCGTCGTTATAATCCTCATAATTATCGTCGTTAATATCGTCGTTATTAACGTCATTATCATCGTTGTTATCGTCGTTATTATCCTCATAATTATCGTCGTTAATATCGTCGTTATTATCGTCAGTATCATCGTTGTTATCGTCGTTATTATCCTCATAATTATCGTCGTTAATATCGTCGTTATTATCGTCATTATCATCGTTGTTATCGTCGTTATTATCCTCATAATTATCGTCGTTAATATCGTCGTTATTATCGTCATTAACATCGTTGTTATAGTCGTTATTATCGTCGTTATTATCTTCGATATCATCCTCATAATTATCGTCGTTAATATTATGGTTAGTATCGTCATTATCATCGTTGTTATCGTCGTTATTATCCTCATAATTATCGTCGTTAATATCGTCGATATAATCGTCATTATCATCGTTGTTATCGTCGTTATTATCCTCATAATTATCGTCGTTAATATCGCCGTTATTATCGTCATTATCATCGTTGTTATCGTCGTTATTGTCGTCAAAATTATCCTTGATAATGTCGTCGTTAATATCGTCGTTATTATCGTCATTATCATCGTTGTTATCGTCGTTATTATCCTCATATTTATCGTCGTTAATATCGTCGTAATTATCGTCATTAACATCGTTGTTATAGTAGTTATTATCGTCGATATTATCGTCGTTATTATCGTCGTTATTATCGTCATTAACATCGTTGTTATAGTCGTTATTATCGTCGATATTATCGTCGTTATTATCGTCGCCATTATCTTCGATATAACGTCAATATCGTCGTTATAATCAACGTTATTATCATCGCTATTATCGTTGTTATTATAGTCGTTATTATCCTCATAATTATCGTGTTTAATATCGTCGTTATTTTGTCATTATCATCGTTGTTATCGTCGTTATTATCCTCATAATTATCGTCGTTAATATTGTGGTTAGAATCGTCATTATCATCGTTGTTATCGTCGTTATTATCCTCATAATTATCGTCGTTAATATCGTCGTGATTATCGTCATTATCATCGTTGTTATCGTCGTTAATATCGTCGTTATTATCGTCATTATCATCGTTGTTATCGTCGTTATTATCCTTATAATTATCGTCGTTAATATCGTCGTTATTATCGTCATTATCATCGTTGTTATCGTCGTTATTATCCTCATAATTATCGTCGTTAATAACGTCGTTATTATCGTCATTATCATCGTTGTTATCGTCGTTATTATCCTCATAATTATCGTCGATATTATCGTCATTATCATCGTTGTTATCGTCGTTATAATCTCATAATTATCGTCGTTAATATCGTCGTTATTAACGTCATTATCATCGTTGTTATCGTCGTTATTATCCTCATAATTATCGTCGTTAATATCGTCGTTATTATCGTCAGTATCATCGTTGTTATCGTCGTTATTATCCTCATAATTATCGTCGTTAATATCGTCGTTATTATCGTCATTATCATCGTTGTTATCGTCGTTATTATCCTCATAATTATCGTCGTTAATATCGTCGTTATTATCGTCATTAACATCGTTGTTATAGTCGTTATTATCGTCGTTATTATCTTCGATATCATCCTCATAATTATCGTCGTTAATATCGTCGTTATTATCGTCATTATCATCGTTGTTATCGTCGTTATTATCCTCATAATTATCGTCGATATTATCGTCATTATCATCGTTTTTATCGTCGTTATAATCCTCATAATTATCGTCGTTAATATCGTCGTTATTAACGTGATTATCATCGTTGTTATCGTCGTTATTATCCTCATAATTATCGTCGTTAATATCGTCGTTATTATCGTCATTATCATCGTTGTTATCGTCGTTATTATCCTCATAATTATCGTCGTTAATATCGTCGTTATTATCGTCATTAACATCGTTGTTATAGTCGTTATTATCGTCGATATTATCGTCGTTATTATCGTCGTTATTATATTCGATATAACGTTAATATCGTCGTTATAATCAACGTTATTATCATCGCTATTATCGTCGTTATTATCGTCGTTATTATCGTCGATATTATCTTCGTTATTATCGTCGTTATTATCGTCGTTATTATCCACATAATTATCGTCGTTAATATCGTCGTCATTATCGTCATTATCATCGTTGTTATCGTCGTTATTCTCCTCATGATTATCGTTGATATTATCGTCATTATCATCGTTGTTATCGTCGTTATTATCCTCATAATTATCGTCGTTAATATTATGGTTAGTATCGTCATTATCATCGTTGTTATCGTCGTTATTATCTTCATAATTATCGTCGTTAATATCGTCGATATAATCGTCATTATCATCGTTGTTATCGTCGTTAATATCGTCGTAATTATCGTCATTATCATCGTTGTTATCGTCGTTATTATCCTCATAATTATCGTCGATATTATCGTCATTATCATCGTCGTTAACATCGTCGTGATTATCGTCATTATCATCTTTGTTATCGTCGTTATTATCCTCATATTTATCGTCGTTAATATCGTCGAAATTATCGTCATTATCATCGTTGTTATCGTCGTTATTATCCTCATAATTATCGTCGTTAATATCGTCGTTATTATCGACATTATCATCGTTGTTATCGTCGTTATTATCCTCATAATTATCGTCGATATTATCGTCATTATCATCGTTTTTATCGTCGTTATAATCCTCATAATTATCGTCGTTAATATCGTCGTTATTAACGTCATTATCATCGTTGTTATCGTCGTTATTATCCTCATAATTATCGTCGTTAATATCGTCGTTATTATCGTCATTATCAGCGTTGTTATCGTCGTTATTATCCTCATAATTATCGTCGTTAATATCGTCGTTATTATCGTCATTAACATCGTTGTTATAGTCGTTATTATCGTCGATATTATCGTCGTTATTATCGTCGTTATTATATTCGATATAACGTTAATATCGTCGTTATAATCAACGTTATTATCATCGCTATTATCGTCGTTATTATCGTCGTTATTATCGTCGATATTATCTTCGTTATTATCGTCGTTATTATCGTCGTTATTATCCACATAATTATCGTCGTTAATATCGTCGTCATTATCGTCATTATCATCGTTGTTATCGTCGTTATTCTCCTCATAATTATCGTCGATATTATCGTCATTATCATCGTTGTTATCGTCGTTATTATCCTCATAATTATCGTCGTTAATATTATGGTTAGTATCGTCATTATCATCGTTGTTATCGTCGTTATTATCCTCATAATTATCGTCGTTAATATCGTCGATATAATCGTCATTATCATCGTTGTTATCGTCGTTAATATCGTCGTAATTATCGTCATTATCATCGTTGTTATCGTCGTTATTATCCTCATAATTATCGTCGATATTATCGTCATTATCATCGTCGTTAACATCGTCGTGATTATCGTCATTATCATCGTTGTTATCGTCGTTATTATCCTCATATTTATCGTCGTTAATATCGTCGAAATTATCGTCATTATCATCGTTGTTATCGTCGTTATTATCCTCATAATTATCGTCGTTAATATCGTCGTTATTATCGTCATTATCATCGTCGTTAACATCGTCGTGATTATCGTCATTATCATCGTTGATATCGTCGTTAATATCGTCGTTATTATCGTCATTATCATCGTTGTTTTCGTCGTTATTATCCTCATAATTATCGTCGATATTATCGTCATTATCATCGTCGTTAACATCGTCGTGATTATCGTCATTATCATCGTTGTTATCGTCGTTATTATTCTCATATTTATCGTCGTTAATATCGTCGAAATTATCGTCATTATCATCGTTGTTATCGTCGTTATTATCCTCATAATTATCGTCGTTAATATCGTCATTATTATCGTCATTATCATCGTCGTTAACATCGTCGTGTTTATCGTCATTATCATCGTTGTTATCGTCGTTAATATCGTCGTTATTATCGTCATTATCATCGTTGTTATCGTCGTTATTATCCTCATAATTATCGTCGATATTATCGTCATTACCATCGTTGTTATCGTCGTTATAATCCTCATAATTATCGTCGTTAATATCGTCGTTATTATCGTCATTATCGTCGTTATTATCCTCATAATTATCGTCGTTATTATCGTCATTATCATCGTTGTTATCGTCGTTATTATCCTCATAATTATCGTCGTTAATATCGTCGTTATTATCGTCATTATCATCGTTGTTATCGTTGTTATTATCCTCATAATTATCGTCGTTAATATCATCGTTATTATCGTCATTATCATCGTTGTTATCGTCGTTATCATCCTCATAATTATCGTCGTTAATATCGTCGTTATTATCGTCATTAACATCGTTGTTATAGTCGTTGTTATCGTCGATATTATCGTCGTTATCATCCTCATAATTATCGTCGTTAATATCGTCGTTATTATCGTCATTAACATCGTTGTTATAGTCGTTATTATCGTCGATATTATCATCGTTATTATCGTCGTTATTATCGTTATAATCAACGTTATTATAATCGCTATTATCGTGGTTATTATAGTCGTTTTTGTCCTCATAATTATCGTCTTTAATATCGTCGTTATTTTGTCATTATCATCGTTGTAATCGTCGTTATTATCCTCATAATTATCGTCGTTAATATTATGGTTAGTATCGTCATTATCATCGTTGTTATCGTCGTTATTATCCTCATAATTATCGTCGTTAATATCGTCGATATTATCGTCATTATCATCGTTGTTATGGTCGTTAATATCGTCGTAATTATCGTCATTATCATGGAAGTTATATTCGTTATTATCCTAATACTTATCGTCGTTAATATCGTCGTTATTATCGTCATTATCATCGTTGTTATCGTCGTTATTATCCTCATAATTATCGTCGTTAATATCGTCGTTATTATCGTCATTAACATCGTTGTTATAGTCGTTATTATCGTCGCTATTATCTTCGTTATTATCGTCGTTATTATCGTCGTTATTATCCTCATAATTATCGTCGTTAATATCGTCATTATTATCGTCATTATCATCGTTGTTATCGTCGTTATTAACCTCATAATTATCGTCGATATTATCGTCATTATCATCGTTGTTATCGTCGTTATTATCCTCATAATTTTCGTCGTTAATATAGTCGTTATTATCGTCATTATCATCGTTGTAATGGTCGTTATTATCCTCATAATTATTGTCGCTAATATCGTCGTTATTATCGTCATTATCATCGTTGTTATCGTCGTTATTATCCTCATAATTATCGTCGTTAATATCGTCGTTATTATCGTCATTATCATCGTTGTTATCGTCGTTATTATCCTCATAATTATCGTCGTTAATATCGTCGTTATTATCGTCATTATCATCGTTGTTATCGTCGTTATTATCCTCATAATTATCGTCGTTAATATCGTCGTTATTATCGTCATTAATATCGTTGTTATAGTCGTTATTATCGTCGATATTATCGTCGTTATTATCGTCGTTATTATCTTCGATATAACGTTAATATCATCGTTATAATCAACGTTATTATCATCGCTATTATCGTCGTTATTATCGTCGTTATTATCCTCGCTATTATCTTCGTTATTATCGTCGTTATAATCGTCGTTATTATCCTCATAATTATCGTCGCTAATATCGTCGTTATTATCGTCATTATCATCGTTGTTATCGTCGTTATTATCCTCATAATTATCGTCGATATTATCGTCATTATCATCGTTGTTATCGTCGTTATTATCCTCATAATTATCGTCGTTAATATAGTCGTTATTATCGTCATTATCATCGTTGTTATGGTCGTTATTATCCTCATAATTATCGTCGTTAATATCGTCGTTATTATCGTCATTATCATCGTTGTTATCGTCGTTATTATCCTCATAATTATCGTCGTTAATATCGTCGTTATTATCGTCATTAACATCGTTGTTATCGTCGTTATTATCCTCATAATTATCGTCGTTAATATCGTCGTTATTATCGTCATTATCATCGTTGTTATCGTCGTTATTATCCTCATAATTATCGTCGTTAATATTGTCGTTATTATCGTCATTAACATCGTTGTTATAGTCGTTATTATCGTCGATATTATCGTCGTTATTATCGTCGTTATTATATTCGATATAACGTTAATATCATCGTTATAATCAACGTTATTATCATCGCTATTATCGTCGTTATTATCGTCGTTATTATCGTCGCTATTATCTTCGTTATTATCGTCGTTATAATCGTCGGTATTATCCTCATAATTATCGTCGCTAATATCGTCGTTAATATCGTCATTATCATCGTTGTTATTGTCGTTATTATCCTCATAATTATCGTCGATATTATCGTCATTATCATCGTTGTTATCGTCGTTATTATCCTCATAATTATCGTCGTTAATATAGTCGTTATTATCGTAATTATCATCGTTGTTATGGTCGTTATTATCCTCATAATTATCGTCGTTAATATCGTCGTTATTATCGTCATTATAATCGTTGTTATCGTCGTTATTATCCTCATAATTATCGTCGTTAATATCGTCGTTATTATCGTCATTATCATCGTTGTTATCCTCGTTATTATCCTCATAATTATCGTCGTTAATATCGTCGTACTATCGTCATTATCATCGTTGTTATCGTTGTTATTATACTCATAATTATCGTCGTTATTATCGTCGCTATTATCTTCGTCATTATCGTCGTTATTATCGTCGTTATTATCCTCATAATTATCGTCGTTAATATCGTCGTTATTATCGTCATTATCATCGTTGTTATCGTCGTTATTATCCTCATAATTATCGTTGTTAATATCGTCGTTATTACCGTCATTATCATCGTTGTTATCGTCGTTATTATCCTCATAATTATCGTCGTTAATATCGTCGTTATTATCGTCACTAACATCGTTGTTATAGTCGTTACTATCGTCGATATTATCGTCGTTATTATCGTCGTTATTATCTTCGATATAACGTTAATATCATCGTTATAATCAAAAGTTATTATCATCGCTATTATCGTCGTTATTATCGTCGTTATTATCGTCGCTATTATCTTCGTTATTATCGTCGTTATTATCGTCGTTATTATCCTCATAATTATCGTCGTTAATATCGTCATTATTATCGTCATTATCATCGTTGTTGTCGTCGTTATTATCCTCATAATTATCGTCGATATTATCGTCATTATCATCGTTGTTATCGTCGTTAATATCCTCATAATTTTCGTCGTTAATATAGTCGTTATTATCGTCATTATCATCGTTGTTATGGTCGTTATTATCCTCATAATTATCGTCGTTAATATCGTCGTTATTATCGTCATTATCATCCTTGTTATTGTCGTTATTATCCTGATAATTATCGTCGTTAATATCGTCGTTATTATCGTCATTATCACCGTTGTTATCCTCGTTATTATCCTCATAATTATCGTCGTTAATATCGTCGTTATTATCGTCATTATCATCGTTGTTATCGTCGTTATTATCCTCATAATTATTGTCGTTAATATCGTCGTTATTATCGTCATTATCATCGTTGTTATCGTCGTTATTATCCTCATAATTATCGTCGGTAATATCGTCGTTATTATCGTCATTATCATCGTTGTTATCGTCGTTATTATCCTCATAATTATCGTCGTTAATATTGTCGTTATTATCGTCATTAACATCGTTGTTATAGTCGTTGTTATCGTCGATATTATCGTCGTTATTATCGTCGTTATTATCTTCGATATAACGTTAATATCATCGTTATAATCAACGTTATTATCATCGCTATTATCGTCGTTATTATCGTCGTTATTATCGTCGCTATTATCTTCGATATTATCGTCGTTATAATCGTCGGTATTATCCTCATAATTATCGTCTCTAATATCGTCGTTAATATCGTCATTATCATCGTTGTTATCGTCGTTATTATCCTCATAATTATCGTCGATATTATCGTCATTATCATCGTTGTTATCGTCGTTATTATCCTCATAATTATCGTCGTTAATATAGTCGTTATTATCGTCATTATCATCGTTGCTATGGTCGTTATTATCCTCATAATTATCGTCGTTAATATCGTCGTTATTATCGTCATTATCATCGTTGTTATCGTCGTTATTATCCTCATAATTATCGTCGTTAATATCGTCATTATTATCGTCATTAACATCGTTGTTATAGTCGTTATTTTCGTCGATATTATCGTCGTTATTATCGTCGTTATTATCTTCGATATAACGTTAATATCATCGTTATAATCAACGTTATTATCATCGCTATTATCGTCGTTATTATCGTCGTTATTATCGTCTCTATTATGTTCGTTATTATCGTCGTAATTATCGTCGTTATTATCCTCATAATTATCGTCGTTAATATCGTCATTATTATCGTCATTATCATCGTTGTTATCGTCGTTATTATCCTCATAATTATCGTCGTTAATATAGTCGTTATTATCGTCATTATCATCGTTGTTATCGTCGTTATTATCCTCATAATTATCGTCGTTAATATCGTCGTTATTATCGTCATTAACATCGTTGTTATCGTCGTTATTATCCTCATAATTATCGTCGATATTATCGTCATTTTCATCGTTGTTATCGTCGTTATTATCCTCATAATTATCGTCGTTAATATAGTCGTTATTATCGTAATTATCATCGTTGTTATGGTCGTTATTATCCTCATAATTATCGTCGTTAATATCGTCGTTATTATCGTCATTATAATCGTTGTTATCGTCGTTATTATCCTCATAATTATCGTCGTTAATATCGTCGTTATTATCGTCATTATCATCGTTGTTATCCTCGTTATTATCCTCATAATTATCGTCGTTAATATCGTCGTACTATCGTCATTATCATCGTTGTTATCGTTGTTATTATACTCATAATTATCGTCGTTATTATCGTCGCTATTATCTTCGTTATTATCGTCGTTATTATCGTCGTTATTATCCTCATAATTATCGTCGTTAATATCGTCGTTATTATCGTCATTATCATCGTTGTTATCGTCGTTATTATCCTCATAATTATCGTTGTTAATATCGTCGTTATTACCGTCATTATCATCGTTGTTATCGTCGTTATTATCCTCATAATTATCGTCGTTAATATCGTCGTTATTATCGTCACTAACATCGTTGTTATAGTCGTTACTATCGTCGATATTATCGTTGTTATTATCGTCGTTATTATCTTCGATATAACGTTAATATCATCGTTATAATCAACGTTATTATCATCGCTATTATCGTCGTTATTATCGTCGTTATTATCGTCGCTATTATCTTCGTTATTATCGTCGTTATTATCGTCGTTATTATCCTCATAATTATCGTCGTTAATATCGTCATTATTATCGTCATTATCATCGTTGTTGTCGTCGTTATTATCCTCATAATTATCGTCGATATTATCGTCATTATCATCGTTGTTATCGTCGTTATTATCCTCATAATTTTCGTCGTTAATATAGTCGTTATTATCGTCATTATCATCGTTGTTATGGTCGTTATTATCCTCATAATTATCGTCGTTAATATCGTCGTTATTATCGTCATTATCATCGTTGTTATTGTCGTTATTATCCTGATAATTATCGTCGTTAATATCGTCGTTATTATCGTCATTATCACCGTTGTTATCCTCGTTATTATCCTCATAATTATCGTCGTTAATATCGTCGTTATTATCGTCATTATCATCGTTGTTATCGTCGTTATTATCCTCATAATTATTGTCGTTAATATCGTCGTTATTATCGTCATTATCATCGTTGTTATCGTCGTTATTATACTCATAATTATCGTCGGTAATATCGTCGTTATTATCGTCATTATCATCGTTGTTATCGTCGTTATTATCCTCATAATTATCGTCGTTAATATTGTCGTTATTATCGTCATTAACATCGTTGTTATAGTCGTTGTTATCGTCGATATTATCGTCGTTATTATCGTCGTTATTATCTTCGATATAACGTTAATATCATCGTTATAATCAACGTTATTATCATCGCTATTATCGTCGTTATTATCGTCGTTATTATCGTCGCTATTATCTTCGTTATTATCGTCGTTATAATCGTCGGTATTATCCTCATAATTATCGTCGCTAATATCGTCGTTAATATCGTCATTATCATCGTTGTTATCGTCGTTATTATCCTCATAATTATCGTCGATATTATCGTCATTATCATCGTTGTTATCGTCGTTATTATCCTCATAATTATCGTCGTTAATATAGTCGTTATTATCGTCATTAACATCGTTGCTATGGTCGTTATTATCCTCATAATTATCGTCGTTAATATCGTCGTTATTATCGTCATTATCATCGTTGTTATCGTCGTTATTATCCTCATAATTATCGTCGTTAATATCGTCATTATTATCGTCATTAACATCGTTGTTATAGTCGTTATTTTCGTCGATATTATCGTCGTTATTATCGTCGTTATTATCTTCGATATAACGTTAATATCATCGTTATAATCAACGTTATTATCATCGCTATTATCGTCGTTATTATCGTCGTTATTATCGTCGCTATTATGTTCGTTATTATCGTCGTAATTATCGTCGTTATTATCCTCATAATTATCGTCGTTAATATCGTCATTATTATCGTCATTATCATCGTTGTTATCGTCGTTATTATCCTAATAATTATCGTCGTTAATATCGTCGTTATTATCGTCATTATCATCGTTGTTATCGTCGTTATTATCGTCAAAATTATCGTCAATAATGTCGTCGTTTATATCGTCGTTATTATCGTAATTAACATCGTTGATATCGTCGTTATTATCGTCGATATTACCGTCGTTATTATCGCCTTTATTATCTTCGATATAACGTTATTATCGTCGTTATAATCAACATTATTATCATCGATATTATCGTCGTTATTATCGTCGTTATTATCGTCGTTATTATCGTCGTTTTTATCTTCGATATGACGTTATTATCATCGTTATAATCAACGTTACTATCATGGCTATTATCGTCGTTATTATCGTCTTTATTATCGTTGATATTATCGTCTTTATTATAGTCGTCATTATCGTCGTTAATATCGTTGTTATTATCATCGTTGTTATCGTTGTTATTATACTCATAATTATCGTCGTTATTATCGTCGCTATTATCTTCGTTATTATCGTCGTTATTATCGTCGTTATTATCCTCATAATTATCGTCGTTAATATCGTCGTTATTATCGTCATTATCATCGTTGTTATCGTCGTTATTATCCTCATAATTATCGTCGTTAATATCGTCGTTATTATCGTCATTATCATCGTTGTTATCGTCGTTATTATCCTCATAATTATCGTCGTTAATATCGTCGTTATTATCGTCATTAACATCGTTGTTATAGTCGTTACTATCGTCGATATTATCGTCGTTATTATCGTCGTTATTATCTTCGATATAACGTTAATATCATCGTTATAATCAACGTTATTATCATCGCTATTATCGTCGTTATTATCGTCGTTATTATCCTCATAATTATCGTCGTTAATATCGTCATTATTATCGTCATTATCATCGTTGTTGTCGTCGTTATTATCCTCATAAGTATCGTCGATATTATCGTCATTATCATCGTTGTTATCGTCGTTATTATCCTCATAATTTTCGTCGTTAATATAGTCGTTATTATCGTCATTATCATCGTTGTTATGGTCGTTATTATCCTCATAATTATCGTCGTCAATATCGTCGTTATTATCGTCATTATCATCGTTGTTATTGTCGTTATTATCCTGATAATTATCGTCGTTAATATCGTCGTTATTATCGTCATTATCATCGTTGTTATCCTCGTTATTATCCCCATAATTATCGTCGTTAATATCGTCGTACTATCGTCATTATCATCGTTGTTATCGTCGTTATTATCATCATAATTATCGTCGTTAATATCGTCGTTATTATCGTCATTATCATCGTTGTTATCGTCGTTATTATCCTCATAATTATCGTCGTTAATATCGTCGTTATTATCGTCATTATCATCGTTGTTATCGTCGTTATTATCCTCATAATTATCGTCGTTAATATCGTCGTTATTATCGTCATTATCATCGTTGTTTTCGTCGTTATTATCCTCATAATTATCGTCGTTAATATCGTCGTTATTATCGTCATTAACATCGTTGTTATCGTCGTTATTATCGTCGATATTATAGTCGTTATTATCGTCGTTATTATCTTCGATATAACGTTATTATCGTCGTTATAATCAACGTTATTATCATCGCTATTATCGTCGTTATTATCGTCGTTATTATCGTCGTTATTATCGTCGTTATTATCTTCGATATAACGTTATTATCGTCGTTATAATCAACTTTATTATCATCGCTATTTTCGTCGTTGTTATCGTCGTTATTATCGTCGTTCTTATCCTCATAAATATCGTCGTTAATATCGTTGATATTTTGTCATTATCATCGCTATTATCGGAGTTATTATCGTCGTTATTATAGTGGTTATTATCCTTATAATTATCGTCATTAATATCGTCGTTATTTTGTCATTATCATCGTTGTTATCGTCGTTATTATCTTCAATATAACGTTACTATCGTCGTTATAATCAACGTTATTATCATCGCTATTATCGTCGTTAATATCGTCGTTATTATTGTCATTATCATCGTTGTTATTGTCGTTATTATCCTGATAATTATCGTCGATAATGTCGTCGTTATTATCGTCATTATCATCGTTGTTATCCTCGTTATTATCCTCATAATTATCGTCGTTAATATCGTCGCACTATCGTCATTATCATTGTTGTTATCGTCGTTATTATCCTCATAATTATCGTCGTTAATATCGTCGTTATTATCGTCATTATCATCGTTGTTATCGTCGTTATTATCCTCATAATTATCGTCGTTAATATCTACGTTATTATCGTCATTATCATCGTTGTTATCGTCGTTATTGTTGTCAAAATTATCGTCGATAATGTCGTCGCTAATATCGTCGTTATTATCGTCATTATCATCGTTGTTATCGTCGTTATTATCCTCATAATTATCGTCGTTAATATCGTCGTTATTATCGTCATTATCATCGCTGTTATCGTTGTTATTATCCTCATAATTATCGTCGATATTATCGTCATTATACTCGTTGTTATCGTCGTTATTAATTTCATAATTATCGTCGTTAATATCGTCGTTATTATCGTCATTATCATAGTTGTTATCGTCGTTATTATCCTCATAATTATCGTCGTTAATATCGTCATTATTATCGTCATTATCATCGTTGTTATCGTCGTTATTATCCTCATAATTATCGTCGTTAATATCGTCGTTATTATCTTCATAATTATCGTCGTTAATATCGTCGTTATTATCGTCATTATCATCGTTGTTATCGTCGTTATTATCCTCATAATTATCGTCGTTAATATCGTCGTTATTATCGTCATTATCATCGTTGATATCGTCGTTATTATCCTCATAATTATCGTCGTTAATATCGTCGTTATTATCGTCATTATCATCGTTGTTATCGTCGTTATTATGCTCATAATTATCGTCGTTAATATCGTCGTTATTATCGTCATTATCATCGTTGTTATCGTCGTTATTATCCTCATAATTATCGTCGTTAATATCGTCGTTATTATCGTCATTAACATCGTTGTTATAGTCGTTACTATCGTCGATATTATCGTCGTTATTATCGTCGTTATTATCTTCGATATAACGTTAATATCATCGTTATAATCAACGTTATTATCATCGCTATTATCGTCGTTATTATCGTCGTTATTATCCTCATAATTATCGTCGTTAATATCGTCATTATTATCGTCATTATCATCGTTGTTGTCGTCGTTATTATCCTCATAAGTATCGTCGATATTATCGTCATTATCATCGTTGTTATCGTCGTTATTATCCTCATAATTTTCGTCGTTAATATAGTCGTTATTATCGTCATTATCATCGTTGTTATGGTCGTTATTATCCTCATAATTATCGTCGTCAATATCGTCGTTATTATCGTCATTATCATCGTTGTTATTGTCGTTATTATCCTGATAATTATCGTCGTTAATATCGTCGTTATTATCGTCATTATCATCGTTGTTATCCTCGTTATTATCCCCATAATTATCGTCGTTAATATCGTCGTACTATCGTCATTATCATCGTTGTTATCGTCGTTATTATCATCATAATTATCGTCGTTAATATCGTCGTTATTATCGTCATTATCATCGTTGTTATCGTCGTTATTATCCTCATAATTATCGTCGTTAATATCGTCGTTATTATCGTCATTATCATCGTTGTTATCGTCGTTATTATCCTCATAATTATCGTCGTTAATATCGTCGTTATTATCGTCATTATCATCGTTGTTTTCGTCGTTATTATCCTCATAATTATCGTCGTTAATATCGTCGTTATTATCGTCATTAACATCGTTGTTATCGTCGTTATTATCGTCGATACTATAGTCGTTATTATCGTCGTTATTATCTTCGATATAACGTTATTATCGTCGTTATAATCAACGTTATTATCATCGCTATTATCGTCGTTATTATCGTCGTTATTATCGTCGTTATTATCGTCGTTATTATCTTCGATATAACGTTATTATCGTCGTTATAATCAACTTTATTATCATCGCTATTTTCGTCGTTGTTATCGTCGTTATTATCGTCGTTCTTATCCTCATAAATATCGTCGTTAATATCGTTGATATTTTGTCATTATCATCGCTATTATCGGAGTTATTATCGTCGTTATTATAGTGGTTATTATCCTTATAATTATCGTCATTAATATCGTCGTTATTTTGTCATTATCATCGTTGTTATCGTCGTTATTATCTTCAATATAACGTTACTATCGTCGTTATAATCAACGTTATTTTCATCGCTATTATCGTCGTTAATATCGTCGTTATTATTGTCATTATCATCGTTGTTATTGTCGTTATTATCCTGATAATTATCGTCGATAATGTCGTCGTTATTATCGTCATTATCATCGTTGTTATCCTCGTTATTACCCTCATAATTATCGTCGTTAATATCGTCGCACTATCGTCATTATCATCGTTGTTATCGTCGTTATTATCCTCATAATTATCGTCGTTAATATCGTCGTTATTATCGTCATTATCATCGTTGTTATCGTCGTTATTATCCTCATAATTATCGTCGTTAATATCTACGTTATTATCGTCATTATCATCGTTGTTATCGTCGTTATTGTTGTCAAAATTATCGTCGATAATGTCGTCGCTAATATCGTCGTTATTATCGTCATTATCATCGTTGTTATCGTCGTTATTATCCTCATAATTATCGTCGTTAATATCGTCGTTATTATCGTCATTATCATCGCTGTTATCGTTGTTATTATCCTCATAATTATCGTCGATATTATCGTCATTATACTCGTTGTTATCGTCGTTATTAATTTCATAATTATCGTCGTTAATATCGTCGTTATTATCGTCATTATCATAGTTGTTATCGTCGTTATTATCCTCATAATTATCGTCGTTAATATCGTCATTATTATCGTCATTATCATCGTTGTTATCGTCGTTATTATCCTCATAATTATCGTCGTTAATATCGTCGTTATTATCTTCATAATTATCGTCGTTAATATCGTCGTTATTATCGTCATTATCATCGTTGTTATCGTCGTTATTATCCTCATAATTATCGTCGTTAATATCGTCGTTATTATCGTCATTATCATCGTTGATATCGTCGTTATTATCCTCATAATTATCGTCGTTAATATCGTCGTTATTATCGTCATTATCATCGTTGTTATCGTCGTTATTATGCTCATAATTATCGTCGTTAATATCGTCGTTATTATCGTCATTATCATCGTTGTTATCGTCGTTATTATCCTCATAATTATCGTCGTTAATATCGTCATTATTATCGTCATTATCATCGTTGTTGTCGTCGTTATTATCCTCATAAGTATCGTCGATATTATCGTCATTATCATCGTTGTTATCGTCGTTATTATCCTCATAATTTTCGTCGTTAATATAGTCGTTATTATCGTCATTATCATCGTTGTTATGGTCGTTATTATCCTCATAATTATCGTCGTCAATATCGTCGTTATTATCGTCATTATCATCGTTGTTATTGTCGTTATTATCCTGATAATTATCGTCGTTAATATCGTCGTTATTATCGTCATTATCATCGTTGTTATCCTCGTTATTATCCCCATAATTATCGTCGTTAATATCGTCGTACTATCGTCATTATCATCGTTGTTATCGTCGTTATTATCATCATAATTATCGTCGTTAATATCGTCGTTATTATCGTCATTATCATCGTTGTTATCGTCGTTATTATCCTCATAATTATCGTCGTTAATATCGTCGTTATTATCGTCATTATCATCGTTGTTATCGTCGTTATTATCCTCATAATTATCGTCGTTAATATCGTAGTTATTATCGTCATTATCATCGTTGTTTTCGTCGTTATTATCCTCATAATTATCGTCGTTAATATCGTCGTTATTATCGTCATTAACATCGTTGTTATCGTCGTTATTATCGTCGATACTATAGTCGTTATTATCGTCGTTATTATCTTCGATATAACGTTATTATCGTCGTTATAATCAACGTTATTATCATCGCTATTATCGTCGTTATTATCGTCGTTATTATCGTCGTTATTATCGTCGTTATTATCTTCGATATAACGTTATTATCGTCGTTATAATCAACGTAACTATCATCGCTATTATCGTCGTTATTATCGTCGTTGTTATCGTCGTTATTATCGTCGATATTATCGTCGTTATTATAGTCGTCATTATCGTCGTTAATATCGTTGTTATTATCATCGTGGTTATCGTTGTTATTATCCTCATAATTATCGTCGTTATTATCGTCGCTATTATCTTCGTTATTATCGTCGTTATTATCGTCGTTATTATCTTCATAATTATCGTCGTTAATATCGTCGTTATTATCTTCATAATTATCGTCGTTAATATCGTCGTTATTATCGTCATTATCATCGTTGTTATCGTCGTTATTATCCTCATAATTATCGTCGTTAATATCGTCGTTATTATCGTCATTATCATCGTTGATATCGTCGTTATTATCCTCATAATTATCGTCGTTAATATCGTCGTTATTATCGTCATTATCATCGTTGTTATCGTCGTTATTATGCTCATAATTATCGTCGTTAATATCGTCGTTATTATCGTCATTATCATCGTTGTTATCGTCGTTATTATCCTCATAATTATCGTCGTTAATATCGTCGTTATTATCGTCATTAACATCGTTGTTATCGTCGTTATTATCGTCGATACTATAGTCGTTATTATCGTCGTTATTATCTTCGATATAACGTTATTATCGTCGTTATAATCAACGTTATTATCATCGCTTTTATCGTCGTTATTATCGTCGTTATTATCGTCGTTATTATCGTCGTTATTATCTTCGATATAACGTTATTATCGTCGTTATAATCAACCTTATTATCATCGCTATTATCGTCGTTGTTATCGTCGTTATTATCGTCGTTCTTATCCTCATAAATATCGTCGTTAATATCGTCGATATTTTGTCATTATCATCGCTATTATCGTCGTTATTATCGTCGTTATTATAGTCGTTATTATCCTTATAATTATCGTCATTAATATCGTCGTTATTTTGTCATTATCATCGTTGTTATCGTCGTTATTATCTTCGATATAACGTTATTATCGTCGTTATAATCAACGTTATTATCATCGCTATTATCGTCGTTAATATCGTCGTTATTATCGTCATTATCATCGTTGTTATCGTCGTTATTGTCGTCAAAAATATCGTCGATAATTTCGTCGTTTATATCGTCGTTATTATCGTCATTAACATCGTTGTTATCGTCGTTACTATCGTCGATAATACCGTCGGTATTATCTTCTTTATTATCTTCGATATAACGTTATTATCTTCGTTATAATCAACGTTATTATCATCGATAATATCGTCGTTATTATCGTCGTTATTATCGTCGTTATTATCGTCGTTATTATCTTCGATATAACGTTATTATCGTCGTTATAATCAACCTTACTATCATCGCTATTATCGTCGTTATTATCGTCGTTATTATCGTCGATATTATCGTCGTTATTATAGTCGTCATTATCGTCGTTAATATCGTTGTTATTATCATCGTTGTTATCGTTGTTATTAACCTCATAATTATCGTCGTTAATATCGTCGTTATAATCGTCATTATCATCGTTGTTATCGTCGTTATTATCCTCATAATTATCGTCGTTAATATCGTCGTTATTATCGTCATTATCATCGTTGTTATCGTCGTTATTATCCTCATAATTATCGTCGTTAATATCGTCGTTATTATCGTCATTAACATCGTTGTTATCGTCGTTATTATCCTCATAATTATCGTCGTTAATATCTTCGTTATTATCGTCATTATCATCGTTGTTATCGTCGTTATTATCCTCATAATTATCGTCGTTAATATCGTCGTTATTATCGTCATTATCATCGTTGTTATCGTCGTTATTATCCTCATAATTATCGTCGTTAATATCGTCGTTATTATCGTCATTAACATCGTTGTTATCGTCGTTATTATCGTCGATACTATAGTCGTTATTATCGTCGTTATTAATTTCGATATAACGTTATTATCGTCGTTATAATCAACGTTATTATCATCGCTATTATCGTCGTTATTATCGTCGTTATTATCGTCGTTATTATCGTCGTTATTATCTTCTATATAACGTTATTATCGTCGTTATAATCAACCTTATTATCATCGCTATTATCGTCGTTGTTATCGTCGTTATTATCGTCGTTCTTATCCTCATAAATATCGTCGTTAATATCGTCGATATTTTGTCATTATCATCGCTATTATCGTCGTTATTATCGTCGTTATTATAGTCGTTATTATCCTTATAATTATCGTCATTAATATCGTCGTTATTTTGTCATTATCATCGTTGTTATCGTCGTTATTATCTTCGATATAACGTTATTATCGTCATTATCATCGTTGTTATCGTCGTTATTGTCGTCAAAAATATCGTCGATAATTTCGTCGTTTATATCGTCGTTATTATCGTCATTAACATCGTTGTTATCGTCGTTACTATCGTCGATAATACCGTCGGTATTATCTTCTTTATTATCTTCGATATAACGTTATTATCTTCGTTATAATCAACGTTATTATCATCGATATTATCGTCGTTATTATCGTCGTTATTATCGTCGTTATTATCTTCGATATAACGTTATTATCGTCGTTATAATCAACCTTACTATCATCGCTATTATCGTCGTTATTATCGTCGTTATTATCGTCGATATTATCGTCGTTATTATAGTCGTCATTATCGTCGTTAATATCGTTGTTATTATCATCGTTGTTATCGTCGTTATTATCCTCATAATTATCGTCGTTAATATCGTCGTTATTATCGTCATTATCATCGTTGTTATCGTCGTTATTATCCTCATAATTATCGTCGTTAATATCGTCGTTATTATCGTCATTAACATCGTTGTTATCGTCGTTATTATCCTCATAATTATCGTCGTTAATATCTTCGTTATTATCGTCATTATCATCGTTGTTATCGTCGTTATTATCCTCATAATTATCGTCGTTAATATCGTCGTTATTATCGTCATTATCATCGTTGTTATCGTCGTTATTATCCTCATAATTATCGTCGTTAATATCGTCGTTATTATCGTCATTAACATCGTTGTTATCGTCGTTATTATCGTCGATACTATAGTCGTTATTATCGTCGTTATTCATTTCGATATAACGTTATTATCGTCGTTATAATCAACGTTATTATCATCGCTATTATCGTCGTTATTATCGTCGTTATTATCGTCGTTATTATCGTCGTTATTATCTTCGATATAACGTTATTATCGTCGTTATAATCAACGTTATTATCATCGCTATTATCGTAGTTGTTATCGTCGTTATTATCGTCGTTCTTATCTTCATAAATATCGTCGATAATATCGTCGATATTTTGTCATTATCATCGCTATTATCGTCGTTATTATCGTCGTTATTATAGTCGTTATTATCCTTATAATTATCGTCATTAATATCGTCGTTATTTTGTCATTATCATCGTTGTTATAGTCGTTATTATCTTCGATATAACGTTATTATCGTTGTTATAATCAACGTTATTATCATCGCTATTATCGTCGTTAATATCGTCGTTATTATCGTCATTATCATCGTTGTTATCGTCGTTATTGTCGTCAAAATTATCGTCGATAATGTCGTCGTTTATATCGTCGTTATTATCGTCATTAACATCGTTGTTATCGTCGTTATCATCGTCGATAATACCGTCGGTATTATCTTCTTTATTATCTTCGATATAACGTTATTATCGTCGTTATAATCAACGTTATTATCATCGATATTATCGTCGTTATTATCGTCGTTATTATCGTCGTTATTATCGTCGTTATTATCTTCGATATAACGTTATTATCGTCGTTATAATCAACGTTACTATCATCGCTATTATCGTCGTTATTATCGTCGTTATTATCGTCGTTATTATCGTCGATATTATCGTCGTTATTATAGTCGTCATTATCGTCGTTAAAATCGTTGTTATTATCATCGTTGTTATCGTTGTTATTATCCTCATAATTATCGTCGTTATTATCGTCGCTATTATCTTCGTTATTATCGTCGTTATTATCGTCGTTATTATCTTCATAATTATCGTCGTTAATATCGTCGTTATTATCGTCATTATCATCGTTGTTATCTTCGTTATTATCCTCATAATTATCGTCGATATTATCGTCATCATCAGCGTTGTTATCGTCGTTATTATCCTCATAATTATCGTCGTTTATATCGTCGTTATTATCGTCATTATCATCGTTGTTATCTTCGTTATTATCCTCATAATTATCGTCGTTAATATCGTCGTTATTATCGTCATTATCATCGTTGTTGTCGTCGTTATTATCCTCATAATTATCGTCGTTAATATCGTCGTTATTATCGTCATTATCATCGTTGTTATCGTCGTTATTATCCTCATAATTATCGTCGTTAATATCGTCGTTATTATCGTCATTATCTTCGTTGTTATCGTCGTTATTATCCTCATAATTATCGTCGTTAATATCGTCGTTATTATCGTCATTAACATCGTTGTTATCGTCGTTATTATCGTCGATACTATAGTCGTTATTATCGTCGTTATTATCTTCGATATAACGTTATTATCGTCGTTATAATCAACGTTATTATCTTCGCTATTATCGTCGTTATTATCGTCGTTATTATCGTCGTTATTATCCTCGTTATTATCTTCGATATAACGTTATTATCGTCGTTATAATCAACCTTATTATCACCGCTATTATCGTCGTTGTTATCGTCGTTATTATCGTCGTTCTTATCCTCATAAATATCGTCGTTAATATCGTCGATATTTTGTCATTATCATCGCTATTATCGTCGTTATTATCGTCGTTATTATAATCGTTATTATCCTTATAATTATAGTCATTAATATCGTCGTTATTTTGTCATTATCATCGTTGTTATCGTCGTTATTATCTTCGATATAACGTTATTATCGTCGTTATAATCAACGTTATTATCATCGCTATTATCGTCGTTAATATCGTCGTTATTATCGTCATTATCATCGTTGTTATCTTCGTTATTGTCGTCAAAATTATCGTCGATAATGTCGTCGTATATATCGTCGTTATTATCGTCATTAACATCGTTGTTATCGTCGTTACTATCGTCGATAATACCGTCGGTATTATCTTCTTTATTATCTTCGATATAACGTTATTATCGTCCTTATAATCAACGTTATTATCATCGATATTATCGTCGTTATTATCGTCGTTATTATAGTCGTTATTATCCTTATAATTATCGTCATTAATATCGTCGTTATTTTTTCATTATCATCGTTGTTATAGTCGTTATTATCTTCGATATAACGTTATTATCGTCGTTATAATCAACGTTATTATCATCGCTATTATCGTCGTTAATATCGTCGTTATTATCGTCATTATCATCGTTGTTATCGTCGTTATTGTCGTCAAAATTATCGTCGATAATGTCGTCGTTTATATCGTCGTTATTATCGTCATTAACATCGTTGTTATCGTCTTTACTATCGTCGATAATACCGTCGGTATTATCTTCTTTATTATCTTCGATATAACGTTATTATCGTCGTTATAATCAACGTTATTATCATCGATATTATCGTCGTTATTATCGTCGTTATTATCGTCGTTATTATCGTCGTTATTATCTTCGATATAACGTTATTATCGTCGTTATAATCAACGTTACTATCATCGCTATTATCGTCGTTATTATCGTCGTTATTATCGTCGATATTATCTTCGTCATTATCATCGTTGTTATCGTCGTTATTATCCTCATAATTATCGTCGTTAATATCGTCGTTATTATCGTCATTATCATCGTTGTTATCGTCGTTATTATCCTCATAATTATCGTCGATATTATCGTCATTATACTCGTTGTTATCGTCGTTATTATTTTCATAATTATCGTCGTTAATATCGTCGTTATTATCGTCATTATCATCGTTGTTATCGTCGTTATTATCCTCATAATTATCGTCGTTAATATCGTCGTCATTATCGTCATTATCATCGTTGTTATCTTCGTTATTATCCTCATAATTATCGTCGTTAATATCGTCGTTATTATCGTCATTAACATCGTTGTTATCGTCGTTATTATCGTCGATACTATAGTCGTTATTATCGTCGTTATTATCTTCGATATAACGTTATTATCGTCGTTATAATCAACGTTATTATCATCGCTATTATCGTCGTTATTATCGTCGTTATTATCGTCGTTATTATCGTCGTTATTATCTTCGATATAACGTTATTATCGTCGTTATAATCAACCTTATTATCATCGCTATTATCGTCGTTGTTATCGTCGTTATTATCGTCGTTCTTATCCTCATAAATATCGTAGTTAATATCGTCGATATTTTGTCATTATCATCGCTATTATCGGAGTTATTATCGTCGGTATTATAGTCGTTATTATCCTTATAATTATCGTCATTAATATCGTCGTTATTTTGTCATTATCATCGTTGTTATCGTGGTTATTATCTTCGATATAACGTTATTATCGTCGCTATAATCAACGTTATTATCATCGCTATTATCGTCGTTAATATCGTCGTTATTATCGTCATTATCATCGTTGTTATCGTCGTTATTGTCGTCAAAATTATCGTCGATAATGTCGTCGTTTATATCGTCGTTATTATCGTCATTAACATCGTTGTTATCGTCGTTACTATCGTCGATAATACCGTCGGTATTATCTTCTTTATTATCTTCGATATAACGTTATTATCGTCGTTATAATCAACGTTATTATCATCGATATTATCGTCGTTAATATCGTCGATATTATCGTCAGTATCTTCGTTGTTATCGTCGTTATTATCGTCGTTATTATCGTCATAATTATCATCGACATTATCGTCGTTATTATAATCATAATTATATTCGTTATTATCGTCGTTATTATCGTCATTATCATCGTTGTTATCGTCGTTATTATCCTCATAATTATCGTCGTTAATATCGTCGTTATTTTGTCATAATCATCGTCGTTAATGTCGTCGTTATTATCGTCATTATCTTCGTTGTTATCGTCATAATTATCATCGTTAATATCGTCGTTATTATTGTCATTATCTTCTTTTTATCGTCGTTATTATCGTCGTTAATATCGTCGTTATTTTCGTCGTTATTATCGTCGTTATTATCGTCGTTAATATCATCGTTAATATCGTCATTATCATCGTTGTTATCGTCCTTATTGTCCTCATAATTATCGTCGTTAATATCGTCGTTAGTTTGTCACAAACATCGTCGTTAATGTCGTCGTTATTATCGTCATTAACTTCGTTGTTATCTTCGTTATTATCGTCGTTAATATCGTCGTTATTATCGTCATAATTATCATCGTCATTATCGTCGTTTTTATCATCATAATTATAGTCGTTATTATCGTCGTTAATATCGTCATTATCATCGTTGTTATCACTGTTATTATCCTCATAATTATCGTCGTTAATATCGTCGATATTATCGTTATTATCTACGTTGTTATCGTCATAATTATCATCGTTAATATCGTCGGTATTATTGTCATTTTCTTCTTTTTATCGTCGTTATTATCGTCGTTAATATCGTCGTTATTATCGTCGTTATTATCGTCGTTAATATCGTCGTTAATATCGCCATTATCATCGTTGTTATCGTCCTTATTATCCTCATAATTATCGTCGTTAATATCGTCGATATTATCGTCATTATCTTCGTTGTTATCGTCGTTATTATCGTCGTTATTATCGTCATAATTATCATCGACATTATCGTCGTTATTATAATCATAATTATATTCGTTATTATCGTCGTTATTATCGTCATTATAATCGTTTGTTATCGTCGTTATTATCCTCATAATTATCGTCGTTAATATCGTCGTTATTTTGTCATAATCATCGTCGTTAATGGCGTCGTTATTATCGTCATTATCTTCGTTGTTATCGTCATAATTATCATTGTTAATATCGTCGTTATTATTGTCATTATATTCTTTTTATCGTCGTTATTATCGTCGTTAGTATCGTCGTTATTTTCGTCGTTATTATCGTCGTTAATATCGTCGTTAATATCGTCATTATCATCGTTGTTATCGTCCTTATTGTCCTCATAATTATCGTCGTTAATATCGTCGTTATTTTGTCACAATCATCGTCGTTAATGTCGTCGTTATTATCGTCATTAACTTCGTTGTTATCTTCGTTATTATCGTCGTTAATATCGTCGTTATTATCGTCATAATTATCATCGTCATTATCGTCGTTTTTATCATCATAATTATAGTCGTTATTATCGTCGTTAATATCGTCATTATTATTGTTGTTATCACTGTTATTATCCTCATAATTATCGTCGTTAATATCGTCGATATTATCGTTATTATCTACGTTGTTATCGTCATAATTATCATCGATAATATCGTCGGTATTATTGTCATTATCTTCTTTTTATCGTCGTTATTATCGTCGTTAATATCGTCGTTATTATCGTCGTTATTATCGGCGTTAATATCGTCGTTAATATCGCCTTTATCATCGTTGTTATCGTCATAATTATCATCGTTAATATCGTCGTTATTATTGTCATTATCTTTTTTTTATCGTCGTTATTATCGTCGTTAATATCGTCGTTAATATCGTCATTATCATCGTTGTTATCGTCCTTATTGTCTTCATAATTATCGTCGTTAATATCGTCGTTATTTTGTCACAATCATCGTCGTTAATGTCGTCGTTATTATCGTCATTATCTTCGTTGTTATCGTCGTTGTTATCGTCGTTAATATCGTTGTTATTATCGTCATAATTATCATCGTCATTATCGTCGTTATTAACATCATAATTATAGTCGTTATTATCGTCGTTAATATCGTCGTTATCATCGTTGTTATCACCGTTATTATCCTCATAATTATCGTTGTTAATATCGTCGATTTTATCGTCATTATCTTCGTTGTTATCATCATAATTATCATCGTTAATATCGTCGTTATTATTGTCATTATCTTTTTTTTATCGTCGTTATTATCGTCGTTAATATCGTCGTTAATATCGTCATTATCATCGTTGTTATCGTCCTTATTGTCCTCATAATTATCGTCGTTAATATCGTCGTTATTTTGTCACAATCATCGTCGTTAATGTCGTCGTTTTATCGTCATTATCTTCGTTATTATCGTCGTTAATATCGTCGTTAATATCGTCATTATCATCGTTGTTATCGTCCTTATTGTCCTCATAATTATCGTCGTTATTATCGTCGTTAATATCGTCGTTATTATTGTCGTTATTATCGGCGTTAATATCGTCGTTAATATCGCCATTATCATCGTTGTTATCGTCATAATTATCATCGTTAATATCGTCGTTATTATTGTCATTATCTTTTTTTTATCGTTGTTATTATCGTCGTTAATATCGTAGTTAATATCGTCATTATCATCGTTGTTATCGTCCTTATTGTCCTCATAATTATCGTCGTTAACATCGTCGTTATTTTGTCACAATCATCGTCGTTAATGTCGTCGTTATTATCGTCGTTATTATCGTCGTTAATATCGTCGTTATTATTGTCATCTTTATCATCGACATTATCGTCGTTGTTATAATCATAATTATATTCGTTATTATCGTCATTAATATCGTCATTATCATCGTTGTTATCGTCCTTATTATCCTCATAATTATCGTCGTTAATATCGTCGATATTATCGTCATTATCACCGTAGTTATCGTCGTTATTATCCTCATATCGTCGTTAATATCGCCGATATTATCGTCATTATCTTCGTTGTTATCGTCGTTATTATCGTCGTCATTATCGTCATATTTATCATCGACATTATCGTCGTTTTTATCATCATAATTATAGTCGTTATTATCGTCGTTAATATCGTCATTATCATCGTTGTTATCGCGGTTATTATCCTCATGATTATCGTCGGTAATATCGTCGATATTATCGTCATTATCTTCGTTGTTATCGTCATAATTATCATCGTTAATATCGTCGTTATTTTGTCATTATCTTCTTTTTATCGTCGTTATTATCGTCGTTAATATCGTCGTTATTATCGTCGTTAATATTGTCGTTAATATCGTCGTTAATATCGTCATTATAATCGTTGTTTTCGTCCTTATTGTCCTCATAATTATCGTCGTTAATATCGTCGTTATTTTGTCACAATCATCGTTGTTAATGTCGTCGTTATTATTGTCATTATCGTCGTTATTATCGTTGTTAATATCGTCGTAATTATCGTCATAATTATCATCGTCATTATCGTCGTTTTTATCATCAAAATTATAGTCGTTATTATCGTCGTTAATATCGTCAATATCATCGTTGTTATCACCGTTATTATCCTCATAATCATTGTCGTTAATGTCGTTGTTATTATCGTCATTATCTTCGTTGTTATCGTCCTTATTGTCCTCATAATTATCGTCGTTAATATCGTCGTTATTTTGTCACAATCATCGTCGTTAATGTTGTCGTTATTATCGTCATTATCTTCGTTGTTATCGTCGTTATTATCGTCGTTAATATCGTCGTTATTATCGTCATAATTATCATCGTCATTATCGTCGTTTTTATCATCATAATTATAGTCGTTATTATCGTTGTTAATATCGTCATTATCATCGTTGTTATCGTCCTTATTGTCCTCATAATTGTCGTCGTTAATATCGTCGTTATTTTGTCACAATCATCGTCGTTAATGGCGACGTTTTATCGTCATTATCTTCGTTGTTATCGTCGTTATTATCGTCGTTAATATCGTCGTTATTATCGTCATATTTATCATAGACAATATCGTCGTTATTATAATCATAATTATATTCGTTATTATCGTCATTAATAACGTCATTATCTTCGTTGTTATCGTCATAATTATCATCGTTAATATCGTCGTTATTATTGTCATTATCTTCTTTTTATCGTCGTTATTATCGTAGATAATATCGTCGTTATTATCGTCGTTATTATCGTCGTTATTATCGTCGTTAATATCGTCATTATCATCGTTGTTATCGCCGTTATTATCTTCATAATTATCGTCGTTAATATCGTCGATATTATCGTCATTATCTTCGTTGTTATCGTCATAAATATCATTGTTAATATCGTCGTTATTATTGTTATTATCTTCTTTTTATCGTCGTTATTATCGTCGTTATTATCGTCATTATTATCGTCGTTATCATCGTTGTTGTCGTCGTTATTATCCTCATAATTATCGTCGATATTATCGTCATTATCATCGATGTTATCGTCGTTATTATCCTCATAATTTTCGTCGTTAATATAGTCGTTATTATCGTCATTATCATCGTTGTTATGGTCGTTATTATCCTCATAATTATCGTCGTTAATATCGTCGTTATTATCGTCATTATCATCGTTGTTATTGTCGTTATTATCCTGATAATTATCGTCGTTAATATCGTCGTTATTATCGTCATTATCATCGTTGTTATCCTCGTTATTATCCTCATAACTATCGTCGTTAATATCGTCGTTATTATCGTCATTATCATCGTTGTTATCGTCGGTATTATCCTCATAATTATCGTCGTTAATATCGTTGTTATTATCGTCATTATCATTGTTGTTATCGTCGTTATTATCCTCATAAATATCGTCGTTAATATCGTAGTTATTATCGTTATTATCATTGTTGTTATCGACGTTATTATCCTCATAATTATCGTCGTTAATATCGTCGTTATTATCGTCATTATCATTGTTGTTATCGTCGTTATTATCCTCATAATTATTGTCGTTTGTTATCGTCATTATCATCGTTGTTATCGTCGTTATTATCGTAGTTATTATCGTCGACCTTATCGTCGTTAATATCGTTGTTCTTGTCGTCATTATCATCGTTGTTATCGTCGTTATTATCCTCATAATTATCGTCGTTAATATCGTCGTTATTATCGTCATTATCATCGTTGTTATCGTCGTTATAATCAATGATATTATCGTCGTTAATATCGTCGTTAATATTTTCGAAATAACGTTCTTATCGTCGTTATAATCAACGTTATTATCATCGCTATTATCGTCGTTAGTATCGTCGTTATTATCTTCGATGTAACGTTATTATCGTAGGTATAATCAACGTTATTATCATCGCTATTATCGTCGTTATTATCGTCGCTATTATCGTCGTTATTATCTTCGATATGACGTTATTATCGTCGTTATAATCAACGTTATTATCATCGCCATTATCGTCGTTATTATCGTAGTTATTATCGTCGTCCTTATCGTCGTTAATATCGTTGTTCTTGTCGTCATTATCATCGTTGTTATCGTCGTTATTATCATTATAATTATCTTCGGTAATATCGTCTTTATTATCGTCTTTATCATCGTTGTTATCGTCGTTATTATCCTCATAATTATCGTAGTTAATATCGACGTTATTATCGTCATTATCATCGTTGTTATCGTCGTTATTATCCTCATAATTATCGTCGTTAATATCGTTGTTATTATCGTCATTATCATCGTTGTTATCGTCGTTATTATCCTCATAAATATCGTCGTTAATATCGTAGTTATTATCGTTATTACCATTGTTGTTATCGACGTTATTATCCTCATAATTATCGTCGTTAATATTGTCGTTATTATCTACGATATAACGTCATTATCGTCGTTATAATCAACGTTATTATCATCGCTATTATCGTCGTTATTATCGTCGTTATTATCTTCGTTATAACGTTATTATCGTCGTTATAATCAACGATATTATCATCGCTATTATCGTCGTTATTATCGTCGTTTTTATCGTCGTCATTATCCTCGTAATTATCGTCGATAATATCGTTGTTATTATCGTCATTATCATCGTTGTATCGTCGTTATTGTCGTCAAAATTATCGTCGATAATGTCGTCGTTAATATTGTCGTTATTATCGTCGTTATTATCCTCATAATTATCGTCGTTAATATCGTCGTTATTTTGGCATTATCATCGTTGTTATCGTCGTTAATATCGTAGTTATTATCGTTATTACCATTGTTGTTATCGACGTTATTATCCTCATAATTATCGTCGTTAATATTGTCGTTATTATCTACGATATAACGTTATTATCGTCGTTATAATCAACGTTATTATCATCGCTATTATCGTCGTTATTATCGTCGTTATTATCTTCGTTATAACGTTATTATCGTCGTTATAATCAACGATATTATCATCGCTATTATCGTCGTTATTATCGTCGTTATTATCGTCGGTATTATCCTCATAATTATCGTCGCTAATATCGTCGTTATTATCGTCATTATCATCGTTGTTATCGTCATAATTATCATCGTTAATATCGTCGTTATTATTGTCATTATCTTTTTTTTATCGTCGTTATTATCGTCGTTAATATCGTCGTTATTATCGTCATTATCATCGTTGTTATCGTCGTTATTATCCTCATAATTATCGTCGTTAATATCGTTGTTATTATCGTCATTATCATTGTTGTTATCGTCGTTATTATCCTCATAAATATCGTCGTTAATATCGTAGTTATTATCGTTATTATCATTGTTGTTATCGACGTTATTATCCTCATAATTATCGTCGTTAATATCGTCGTTATTATCATCATTATCATTGTTGTTATCGTCGTTATTATCCTCATAATTATTGTCGTTTGTTATCGTCATTATCATCGTTGTTATCGTCGTTATTATCGTAGTTATTATCGTCGTCCTTATCGTCGTTAATATCGTTGTTCTTGTCGTCATTATCATCGTTGTTATCGTCGTTATTATCATTATAATTATCGTCGGTAATATCGCTTATATTATCGTCTTTATCATCGTTGTTATCGTCGTTATTATCCTCATAATTATCGTAGTTAATATCGTCGTTATTATCGTCATTATCATCGTTGTTATCGTCGTTATTATCCTCATAATTATCGTCGTTAATATCGTTGTTATTATCGTCATTATCATCGTTGTTATCGTCGTTATTATCCTCATAAATATCGTCGTTAATATCGTAGTTATTATCGTTATTACCATTGTTGTTATCGACGTTATTATCCTCATAATTATCGTCGTTAATATCGTCGTTATTATCGTCATTATCATTGTTGTTATCGTCGTTATTATCCTCATAATTAATGTCGTTTGTTATCGTCATTATCATCGTTGTTATCGTCGTTATTATCGTAGTTATTAGCGTCGTCCTTATCGTCGTTAATATCGTTGTTCTTGTCGTCATTATCATCGTTGTTATCGTCGTTATTATCATTATAATTATCGTTGGTAATATCGTCTTTATTATCATCTTTATCATCGTTGTTATCGTCGTTATTATCCTCATAATTATTGTCGATATTAACGTCATTATCATCGTTGTTATCGTCGTTATTATCCTCATAATTATCGTCGTTAATATCGTCGTTATTATCGTCATTAACACGTTGTTATCGTCGTTATAATCAACGATATTATCGTCGTTAATATCGTCGTTAATATTTTCGAAATAACGTTCTTATCGTCGTTATAATCAACGTTATTATCATCGCTATTATCGTCGTTAGTATCGTCGTTATTATCTTCGATGTAACGTTATTATCGTAGGTATAATCAACGTTATTATCATCGCTATTATCGTCGTTATTATCGTCGCTATTATCGTCGTTATTATCTTCGATATGACCTTATTAACGTCGTTATAATCAACGTTATTATCATCGCCATTATCGTCGTTATTATCGTAGTTATTATCGTCGTCCTTATCGTCGTTAATATCGTTGTTCTTGTCGTCATTATCATCGTTGTTATCGTCGTTATTATCATTATAATTATCTTCGGTAATATCGTCTTTATTATCGTCTTTATCATCGTTGTTATCGTCGTTATTATCCTCATAATTATCGTAGTTAATATCGACGTTATTATCGTCATTATCATCGTTGTTATCGTCGTTATTATCCTCATAATTATCATCGTTAATATCGTTGTTATTATCGTCATTATCATCGTTGTTATCGTCGTTATTATCCTCATAAATATCGTCGTTAATATCGTAGTTATTATCGTTATTACCATTGTTGTTATCGACGTTATTATCCTCATAATTATCGTCGTTAATATTGTCGTTATTATCTACGATATAACGTTATTATCGTCGTTATAATCAACGTTATTATCATCGCTATTATCGTCGTTATTATCGTCGTTATTATCTTCGATATAACGTTACTATCGTCGTTATAATCAACGTTATTATCATCTCTATTATCGTCGTTATTATCGTCGCTATTATCGTCGTTATTATCTTCGATATGACGTTATTATCGTCGTTATAATCAACGTTATTATCATCGCTATTATCGTCGTTATTATCGTCGTTATTATCTTCGTTATAACGTTATTATCGTCGTTATAATCAACGATATTATCATCTCTATTATCGTCGTTATTATCGTCGTTATTATCGTCGTTATTATCCTCATAATTATCGTCGCTAATATCGTCGTTATTATCGTCATTATCATCGTTGTATCGTCGTTATTGTCGTCAAAATTATCGTCGATAATGTCGTCGTTAATATTGTCGTTATTATCGTCGTTATTATCCTCATAATTATCGTCGTTAATATCGTCGTTATTTTGGCATTATCATCGTTGTTATCGTCGTTATTATCGTCGTTATTATCGTCAAAATTATCGTCTTTAATTTCGTCGGTATTTTCGTCGTTATTATCGTCGTTATTATCGTCGTTATTATCGTCGTTGTTATCGTCGTCATTATCCTCGTAATTATCGTCGTTAATATCGTCCTTATTATCGTCATTATCATCGTTGTTATCGTCGTTATTATCCTCATAATTATCGTCGTTAGTATCGTCGTTATTATCCTCATAATTATCGTCGTTAATATAGTCGTTATTTTGTCATTTTCATCGTTGTTATCGTCGTTATCATCATCGTTATTATCTTCGATATAACGTTATTATCGTAGTTATAATCAACGTTATTATCATCGCTATTATCGTCGTTATTATCGTCGTTATTATTGTCGTTGTTATCGTCGTCATTATCCTCGTAATTATCGTCGTTAATATCGTCCTTATTATCGTCATTATCATCGTTGTTATCGTCGTTATTATCCTCATAATTATCGTCGTTAGTATCGTCGTTATTATCGTCATTATCATTGTTGTTATCGTCGTTAATATCGTCGTTATTATCGTCATTATCATCGTTGTTATCGTCGTTATTATCCTCATAATTATCGTCGTTAATATCGTCGTTTTTATCGTCTTTATCATCGTTGTTATCGTCGTTATTATCCTCATAATTATCGTCGTTAGTATCGTCGTTATTATCGTCACTATTATTGTTGTTATCGTCGTTAATATCCTCGTTATTATCGTCATTATCATCGTTGTTATCGTCGTTATTATCCTCGTTATTATCGTCGTTAATATCGTCGTTATTATCGTCATTATCATCGTTGTTATCGTCGTTATTATCATTATAATTATCGTCGGTAATATCGTCTTTATTATCGTCTTTATCATCGTTGTTATCGTCGTTATTATCCTCATAATTATCGTAGTTAATATCGTCGTTATTATCGTCATTATCATCGTTGTTATCGTCGTTATTATCCTCATAATTATCGTCGTTAATATCGTTGTTATTATCGTCATTATCATTGTTGTTATCGTCGTTATTAACCTCATAAATATCGTCGTTAATATCGTAGTTATTATCGTTATTATCATTGTTGTTATCGACGTTATTATCCTCATAATTATCGTGGTTAATATCGTCGTTATTATCGTCATTATCATTGTTGTTATCGTCGTTATTATCCTCATAATTATTGTCGTTTGTTATCGTCATTATCATCGTTGTTATCGTCGTTATTATCGTAGTTATTATCGTCGTCCTTATCGTCGTTAATATCGTTGCTCTTGTCGTCATTATCATCGTTGTTATCGTCGTTATTATCATTATAATTATCGTCGGTAATATCGTCTTTATTATCGTCTTTATCATCGTTGTTATCGTCGTTATTATCCTCATAATTATCGTCGTTAATATCGTCGTTATTATCGTCATTAACAACGTTGTTATCGTCGTTATTATCGTCGTTATTATCTTCGATATAACGTTATTATCGTCGTTATAATCAACGTTATTATCATCGCTATTATCGTCGTTATTATCGTCGTTATTATCGTCGTTATTATCATCGTTATTATCTTCAATATAACGTTATTATCGATGTTATAATCAACGTTATTATCATCGCTATTATCGTCGTTATTATCGTCATTATTATCGTCGTTATTATCCTCATAAATATCGTCGTTAATATCGTCGATATTTTGTCATTATCATCGCTATTATCGTCGTTATTATCATCGTTGTTATCGTCGTAATTATTTTCATAATATCGTCGTTAATATCGTCGTTATTATCGTCAATATCATCGTTGTTATCGTCGTTATCATCCTCATAATTATCGTCGTTTATATCGTCGTTATTATCGTCATTAACATCGTTGTTATAGTCGTTATTATCGTCGATATTATCGTCGTTATTATCGTCGTTATTATCTTCGATATAACGTCAATATCGTCGTTATAATCAACGTTTTTATCATCGCTATTATCGTTGTTATTATAGTCGTTATTATCCTCATAATTATCGTCGTTAATATTGTGGTTATTATCGTCATTATCATCGTTGTTATCGTCGTTATTATCCTCATAATTATCGTCGTTAATATCGTCGTTATTATCGTCATTAACAACGTTGTTATCGTCGTTATTATCGTCGATATTATAGTCGCTATTATCGTCGTTATTATCTTCGATATAACGTTATTATCGTCGTTATAATCAACGTTATTATCATCGCTATTATCGTCGTTATTATCGTCGTTATTATCGTCGTTATTATCGTCGTTATTATCTTCAATATAACGTTATTATCGATGTTATAATCAACGTTATTATCATCGCTATTATCGTCGTTATTATCGTCGTTATTATCGTCGTTATTATCCTCATAAATATCGTCGTTAATATCGTCGATATTTTGTCATTATCATCGCTATTATCGTCGTTATTATCATCGTTGTTATCGTCGTTATTATTTTCATAATTATCGTCGTTAATATCGTCGTTATTATCGTCATTATCATCGTTGTTATCATCGTTATTATCCTCTTAATTATCGTCGATATTATCGTCATTATCATCGTTGTTATCGTCGTTATTATCCTCAAAATTATCGTCGTTAATATCGTCGTTATTATCGTCATTATCATCGTTGTTATCGTCGTTATTATCCTCATAATTATCGTCGTTAAAATCGTCGTTATTATCGTCATTAACATCGTTGTTATCGTCGTTATTACCCTCATAATTATCGTCGTTAATATCGTTGTCATTATCGTTATTATCATCGTTGTTATCGTCGTTATTATCCTCATAATTATCGTCGTTAATATCGTCGTTATTATCGTCATTATCATCTTTGTTATGGTCGTTATTATCCTCATAATTATCGTCGTTAATATCGTCGTTATTATCCTCATAATTATCGTCGTTAATATCGTCGTTATTATCCTCATTATTATCGTCGTTAATATCGTCGTTATTATCGTCATTATCATCATTATTATCGTCGTTATTATCCTCATAATTATCGTCGTTAATATCGTCGTTATTATCGTCATTATCATCGTTGTTATCGTCGTTATTATCCTCATAATTATCGTCGTTAATATCGTCGTTATTATCGTCATTATCATCGTTGTTATCGTCGTTATTATCCTCATAATTATCGTCGTTATTATCGTCCTCTTTATCGTCATTATCATCGTTGTTATCGTCGTTATTATCCTCATAATTATCGTCGTTAATATCGTCGTTATTATCGTCATTATCATCGTTGTTATCGTCGTTATTATCCTCATAATTATCGTCGATAATATCGTCGTTATTACCGTCATTAACATCGTTGTACCGTCTTTATTATCGTCATTATCATCGTTGTTATCGTCGTTATTATCCTCATAATTATCGTCGTTAATATCGTCGTTATTATCGTCATTAACATCGTTGTTATAGTCGTTATTATCGTCGATATTATCGTCGTTATTATCGTCGTTATTATCTTCGATATAACGTTAATATCGTCGTTATAATCAACGTTATTATCATCGCTATTATCGTCGTTATTATCGTCGTTATTATCGTCGCTATTATCTTCGTTATTATCGTCGTTATTATCGTCGTTATTATCCTCATAATTATCGTCGTTAATATCGTCGTTATTATCGTCTTTATCATCGTTGTTATCGTCGTTATTATCGTCTTTATCATCGTTGTTATCGTCGTTATTATCCTCATAATTATCGTCGATATTATCGTCATTATCATCGTTGTTATCATCGTTATTATCCTTATAATTATCGTCGTTAATATCGTCGTTATTATCGTCATTATCATCGTTGTTATCGTCGTTATTATCCTCATAACTATCGTCGTTAATATCGTCGTTATTAACGTCATTATCATCGTTGTTATCGTAGTTATAATCCTCATAATTATCGTCGATATTATCGTCATTATCATCGTTGTTATCGTCGTTATTATCCTCATAATTATCGTCGTTAATAACGTCGTTATTATCGTCATCATCATCGTTGTTATCGTCGTTATTATCCACATAATTATCGTCGTTAGCATCGTCTTGATTATCGTCATTATCATCGTTGTTATCGTCGTTAATATCGTCGTTATTATCGTCATTATCGTCGTTGTTATCGTCGTTATTATCCTCATAATTATCGTCCATATTATCGTCATTATCATCGTTGTTATCGTCGTTATAATCCTCATAATTATCGTCGATATTATCGTCATTATCATCGTTGTTATCGTCGTTATTATCCTCATAAATTATCGTCGTTAATATCGTCGTTATTATCGTCATTATTATCGCTGTTATCCTCATTATTATCCTCATAATTATCGTCGTTAATATCGTCGTTATTATCGTCATTATCATCGTTGTTGTCGTCGTTATTATCGTCATAATTATCGTCGTTAATATCGTCGTTATTATTGTAATTATCATCGTTGTTATCGTCGTTATTATCCTCATAATTATCGTCGTTAATATCGTCGTTATTATCGTCATTAACATCGTTGTTACAGTCGTTATTATCGTCGATATTATCGTCGTTATTATCGTCGTTATTATCTTCGTTATTATCGTCGTTATTATCGTCGTTATTATCCTCATAATTATCGTCGTTAATATCGTCGTTATTATCCTCATAATTATCGTCGTTAATATCGTCGTTATTATCGTCATTATTATCGTTGTTATCCTCATTATTATCCTCATAATTATCGTCGTTAATATCGTCGTTATTATCGTCATTTTCATCGTTGTTATCGTCGATATTATCCTCATAATTATCGTCGTTATTATCGTCAATATCATCGTTGTTATCGTCGTTATTATCCTCATATTTATCGTCGTTAATATCGTCGTTATAATCGTCATTATCATCGTTGTTATCGTCAATATTATCGTCATAATTATCGTCGTTATTATCGTCGTTATTATTGTCATTATCATCGTTGTTATCGTCGTTATTGTCCTCATAATTATCGTCGTTAATATCGTCGTTACTATTGTCATTATCATCGTTGTTATCGTCGTTAATATCCTCATAATTATCGACGTTAATATCGACGTAATTATCGTCATTAACATCGTTGTTACAGTCGTTATTATCGTCGTTATTATCGTCGTTATTATCTTCGATATAACGTCAATATCGTCGTTATAATCAACGTTATTATCATCGCTATTATCGTCGTTATTATCGTTGTTATTATCGTCGCTATTATGTTCGTTATTATCGTCGTTATAATCGTCGTTATTATCCTCATAATTATCGTCGTTAATATCGTTGTCATTATCGTTATTATCATCGTTGTTATCGTCGTTATTATCCTCATAATTATCGTCGTTAATATCGTCGTTATTATCGTCATTATCATCTTTGTTATGGTCGTTATTATCCTCATAATTATCGTCGTTAATATCGTCGTTATTATCCTCATAATTATCGTCGTTAATATCGTCGTTATTATCCTCATTATTATCGTCGTTAATATCGTCGTTATTATCGTCATTATCATCATTATTATCGTCGTTATTATCCTCATAATTATCGTCGTTAATATCGTCGTTATTATCGTCATTATCATCGTTGTTATCGTCGTTATTATCCTCATAATTATCGTCGTTAATATCGTCGTTATTATCGTCATTATCATCGTTGTTATCGTCGTTATTATCCTCATAATTATCGTCGTTATTATCGTCCTCTTTATCGTCATTATCATCGTTGTTATCGTCGTTATTATCCTCATAATTATCGTCGTTAATATCGTCGTTATTATCGTCATTATCATCGTTGTTATCGTCGTTATTATCCTCATAATTATCGTCGATAATATCGTCGTTATTACCGTCATTAACATCGTTGTACCGTCTTTATTATCGTCATTATCATCGTTGTTATCGTCGTTATTATCCTCATAATTATCGTCGTTAATATCGTCGTTATTATCGTCATTAACATCGTTGTTATAGTCGTTATTATCGTCGATATTATCGTCGTTATTATCGTCGTTATTATCTTCGATATAACGTTAATATCGTCGTTATAATCAACGTTATTATCATCGCTATTATCGTCGTTATTATCGTCGTTATTATCGTCGCTATTATCTTCGTTATTATCGTCGTTATTATCGTCGTTATTATCCTCATAATTATCGTCGTTAATATCGTCGTTATTATCGTCATTATCATCGTTGTTATCGTCGTTATTATCGTCTTTATCATCGTTGTTATCGTCGTTATTATCCTCATAATTATCGTCGATATTATCGTCATTATCATCGTTGTTATCATCGTTATTATCCTTATAATTATCGTCGTTAATATCGTCGTTATTATCGTCATTATCATCGTTGTTATCGTCGTTATTATCCTCATAACTATCGTCGTTAATATCGTCGTTATTAACGTCATTATCATCGTTGTTATCGTAGTTATAATCCTCATAATTATCGTCGATATTATCGTCATTATCATCGTTGTTATCGTCGTTATTATCCTCATAATTATCGTCGTTAATAACGTCGTTATTATCGTCATCATCATCGTTGTTATCGTCGTTATTATCCACATAATTATCGTCGTTAGCATCGTCTTGATTATCGTCATTATCATCGTTGTTATCGTCGTTAATATCGTCGTTATTATCGTCATTATCATCGTTGTTATCGTCGTTATTATCCTCATAATTATCGTCCATATTATCGTCATTATCATCGTTGTTATCGTCGTTATAATCCTCATAATTATCGTCGATATTATCGTCATTATCATCGTTGTTATCGTCGTTATTATCCTCATAAATTATCGTCGTTAATATCGTCGTTATTATCGTCATTATTATCGCTGTTATCCTCATTATTATCCTCATAATTATCGTCGTTAATATCGTCGTTATTATCGTCATTATCATCGTTGTTGTCGTCGTTATTATCGTCATAATTATCGTCGTTAATATCGTCGTTATTATTGTAATTATCATCGTTGTTATCGTCGTTATTATCCTCATAATTATCGTCGTTAATATCGTCGTTATTATCGTCATTAACATCGTTGTTACAGTCGTTATTATCGTCGATATTATCGTCGTTATTATCGTCGCTATTATCTTCGTTATTATCGTCGTTATTATCGTCGTTATTATCCTCATAATTATCGTCGTTAATATCGTCGTTATTATCCTCATAATTATCGTCGTTAATATCGTCGTTATTATCGTCATTATTATCGTTGTTATCCTCATTATTATCCTCATAATTATCGTCGTTAATATCGTCGTTATTATCGTCATTTTCATCGTTGTTATCGTCGATATTATCCTCATAATTATCGTCGTTATTATCGTCAATATCATCGTTGTTATCGTCGTTATTATCCTCATATTTATCGTCGTTAATATCGTCGTTATAATCGTCATTATCATCGTTGTTATCGTCAATATTATCGTCATAATTATCGTCGTTATTATCGTCGTTATTATTGTCATTATCATCGTTGTTATCGTCGTTATTGTCCTCATAATTATCGTCGTTAATATCGTCGTTACTATTGTCATTATCATCGTTGTTATCGTCGTTAATATCCTCATAATTATCGACGTTAATATCGACGTAATTATCGTCATTAACATCGTTGTTACAGTCGTTATTATCGTCGTTATTATCGTCGTTATTATCTTCGATATAACGTCAATATCGTCGTTATAATCAACGTTATTATCATCGCTATTATCGTCGTTATTATCGTTGTTATTATCGTCGCTATTATGTTCGTTATTATCGTCGTTATAATCGTCGTTATTATCCTCATAATTATCGTCGTTAATATCGTTGTCATTATCGTTATTATCATCGTTGTTATCGTCGTTATTATCCTCATAATTATCGTCGTTAATATCGTCGTTATTATCGTCATTATCATCTTTGTTATGGTCGTTATTATCCTCATAATTATCGTCGTTAATATCGTCGTTATTATCCTCATAATTATCGTCGTTAATATCGTCGTTATTATCGTCATTATCATCGTTGTTATCGTCGTTATTATCCTCATAATTATCGTCGTTAATATCGTCGTTATTATCGTCATTATCATCGTTGTAATCGTCGTTATTATCCTCATAATTATCGTCGTTAATATCGTCGTTATTATCGTCATTATCATCGTTGTTATCGTCGTTATTATCCTCATAATTATCGTCGTTAATATCGTCGTTATTATCGTCATTATTATCGCTGTTATCCTCATTATTATCCTCATAATTATCGTCGTTAATATCGTCGTTATTATCGTCATTATCATCGTTGTTGTCGTCGTTATTATCGTCATAATTATCGTCGTTAATATCGTCGTTATTATTGTAATTATCATCGTTGTTATCGTCGTTATTATCCTCATAATTATCGTCGTTAATATCGTCGTTATTATCGTCATTAACATCGTTGATACAGTCGTTATTATCGTCGATATTATCGTCGTTATTATCGTCGCTATTATCTTCGTTATTATCGTCGTTATTATCGTCGTTATTATCCTCATAATTATCGTCGTTAATATCGTCGTTATTATCGTCATTATCATCGTTGTTATCGTCGTTATTATCCTCATAATTATCGTCGTTATTATCGTCATTATTATCGTTGTTATCGTCGTTATTATCCTCATAATTATCGTCGTTAATATCGTCGTTATAATCGTCATTATCATCGTTGTTATCGTCGATATTATCGTCATAATTATCGTCGTTAATATCGTCGTTATTATTGTCATTATCATCGTTGTTATCGTCGTTATTATCCTCATAATTATCGTCGTTAATATCGTCGTTACTATTGTCATTATCTTCGTTGTTATCGTCGTTATTATCCTCATAATTATCGTCGTTAATATCGACGTTATTATCGTCATTAACATCGTTGTTACAGTCGTTATTATCGTCGATATTATCGTCGTTAATATCGTCGTTATTATCGTCATTATCATCGTTGTTATCGTCGTTATTATCCTAATAATTATCGTCGTTATTATCGTCGTTATTATCGTCGTTATTATCTTCGATATAACGTTATTATCGTCGTTATAATCAACGTTACTATCATCGCTATTATCGTCGTTATTATCGTCGTTATTATCGTCGATACTATCGTCGTTAATATAGTCGTCATTATCGTCGTTAATATCTTTGTTATTAACATCGTTGTTATCGTTGTTATTATCCTCATAATTATCGTCGTTATTATCGTCATTATCAGCGTTGTTATCGTCGTTATTATCCACATAATTATCGTCGTTAATATCGTCGTTATTATCGTCATTATCATGGTTGTTATCGCCGTTATTATCCTCATAATTATCGTCGTTAATATCGACGTTATTATCGTCATTATCATCGTTGTTATCATCCTTATCATCCTCGTAATTATCGTCGTTAATATCGTCGTTATTTTGTCATAATCATCGACGATAATGTCGTCGTTATTATCGTCATTATCTACGTTGTTATCGTCATAAATATCATCGATAATATCGTCGTTATTATTGTCATTATCTTCTTTTTATCGTCGTTTTTATCTTCGTTATTATCGTCGTTAATATCGTCGTCATTATCGTCGTTAATATCGTCGTTATTATCGTCATTATCATCGTTGTTATCGTCGTTATAAATCCTCATAATTATCGTCGTTATTATCGTCGTTATTATCGTCGTTATTATCGTCGTTGTTATCGTCGTTATTATCCGCATAATTATCGTCGTTAATATCGTCGTTATTATCGTCATTATCATCGTTGTTATCGTCGTTATTATCCTTATAATTATCGTCGTTAATATCGTCGTTATTATCGTCATTAACTTCGTTGTTATCGTCGTTATTATCCTCGTAACTATCGTCGTTAATATCGTCGTTATTATCGTCATTATCATCGTTGTTATCGTCGTTATAATCCTCATAATTATCGTCGATATTATCGTCATTATCATCGTTGTTATCGTCGTTATTATCCTCATAATTATCGTCGTTAATATCGACGTTATTATCATCATTATCATCGTTGTTATCGTCGTTATTATCCTCATAATTATCGTCGTTAATATCGTCGTTATTATCGTCATTATCATCGTTGTTATCGTCGTTATTATCCTCATAATTATCGTCGTTAATATCGTCGTTATTATCGTCATTATCATCGTTGTTATCGTCGTTATTATCCTCATAATTATCGTCGATATTATCGCCATTATCATCGTTGTTATCGTCGTTATTATCCTCATAATTATCGTCGTTAATATCGTCGTTATTATCGTCATTATTATCGTTGTTATCGTCGTTATTATCCTCATAATTATCGTCGTTAATATCGTCGTTATTATCGTCATTATCATCGTTGTTAACGCCGTTATTATCTTCATAATTATCGTCGTTAATATCGTCGTTTTTATCGTCATTATCGTCGTTGTTATCGTCGTTATTATCGTCTTTATTATCTCGATATAACGTTATTATCGTCGTTATAATCAACGTTATTATCATCGATATTATCGTCGTTATTATCGTCGTTATTATCGTCGTTATTATCTTCGATATAACGTTATTATCGTCGTTATAATCAACGTTACTATCATCGCTATTATCGTCGTTATTATCGTCGTTATTATCGTCGTTATTATCCTCATAATTATCATCGTTAATATCGTCGATATTTTGTCATTATCATTGCTTATATCGTCGTTATTATCGTCGCTATTATAGTCGTTATTATCCTCATAATTATCGTCGTTAATATCGTCGTTATTATCGTCATTATCATCGATGTTATCGTCGTTATTATCCTCATAATTATCGTCGTTAACATCGTCGTGATTATCGTCATTATCATCGTTGTTATCGTCGTTAATATCGTCGTTATTATCGTCATTATCATCGTTGCTATCGTCGTTATTATCCTCATAATTATCGTCGATATTATCGTCATTATCATCGTTGTTATCGTCGTTATTATCCTCATAATTATCGTCGTTAATATCGTCGTTATTATCGTCATCATCATCGTTGTCATCGTCGTTATTATCCTCATAATTATCGTCGTTAATATCGTCGTTATTATCGTCATCATCATCGTTGTTATCGTCGCTATTATCCACATAATTATCGTCGTTAACATCGTCTTGATTATCGTCATTATCATCGTTGTTATCGTCGTTAATATCGTCGTTATTATCGTCATTATCATCGTTGTTATCGTCGTTATTATCCTCATAATTTTCGTCCATATTATCGTCATTATCATCGTTGTTATCGTCGTTATTATCCTCATAATTATCGTCGTTAATATCGTCGTTATTATCGTCATTATCATCGTTGTTATCGTCGTTATTATCCTCATAAATATCGTCGTTAATATCGTCGTTATTATCGTCATTATCATCGTTGTTATCGTCGTTATAATCCTCATAATTATCGTCGATATTATCGTCATTATCATCGTTGTTATCGTCGTTATTATCCTCATAATTATCGTCGTTAATATCGACGTTATTATCATCATTATCATCGTTGTTATCGTCGTTATTATCCTCATAATTATCGTCGTTAATATCGTCGTTATTATCGTCATTATCATCGTTGTTATCGTCGTTATTATCTTCATAATTATCGTCGTTAATATCGTCGTTATTATCGTCATTATCATCGTTGTTATCGTCGTTATTGTCGTCAAAATTATCGTCGATAATGTCGTTGTTTATATCGTCGTTATTATCGTCATTAACATCGTTGTTATCGTCGTTATTATCGTCGATATTACCGTCGTTATTATCGTCTTTATTATCTCGATATAACGTTATTATCGTCGTTATAATCAACGTTATTATCATCGATATTATCGTCGTTATTATCGTCGTTATTATCGTCGTTATTATCTTCGATATAACGTTATTATCGTCGTTATAATCAACGTTACTATCATCGCTATTATCGTCGTTATTATCGTCGTTATTATCGTCGTTATTATCCTCATAATTATCATCGTTAATATCGTCGATATTTTGTCATTATCATCGCTTATATCGTCGTTATTATCGTCGCTATTATAGTCGTTATTATCCTCATAATTATCGTCGTTAATATCGTCGTTATTTTGTCATTATCATCGTTGTTATCGTCGTTATTATCTTCGATATAACGTTATTATCGTCGTTATAATCAACGTTATTATCATCGTTGTTATCGTCGTTATTATTCACATAATTATCGTCGTTAATATCGTCGTTATTATCGTCATTAACATCGTTGTTAAAGTCGTTATTATCGTCGATATTATCGACGTTATTATCGTCGTTATTATCTTCGATATAACGTTATTATCGTCGTTATAATAAACGTTATTATCATCGCTATTATCGTCGTTATTATCGTCGTTATTATCGTCGCTATTATCTTCGTTATTATCGTCGTTATTATCGTCGTTATTATCCAAATAATTATCGTCGTTAATATCGTCGATATATTGTAATTATCATCGCTATTATCGTCGATATTACCGTCGTTATTATCGTCTTTATTATCTCGATTTAACGTTATTATCGTCGTTATAATCAACGTTATTATCATCGATAATATCGTCGTTCTTATCGTCGTTATTATCGTCGTTATTGACGTCGTTATTATCGTCATTATCATCGTCGTTATCGTCGTTATTATCCTCATAATTATCGTCGATATTATCGTCAATATCATCGTTGTTATCATCGTTATTATCCTTATAATTATCGTCGTTAATATCGTCGTTATTATCGTCATTATCTTCGTTGTTATCGTCGTTATTATCCTCGTAACTATCGTCGTTAATATCGTCGTTATTATCGTCATTATCATCGTTGTTATCGTCGTTATAATCCTCATAATTATCGTCGATATTATCGTCATTATCTTCGTTGTTATCGTCCTTATTATTGTCGTTAATATCGTCGTTATTATCGTCGTTAATATCGTCGTTATTTTGTGATAATCATCGTCGTTAATGTCGTCGTTATTATCGTCATTACCATCGTTGTTATCTTCCTTATTATCCTCATAATTATCATCATTAATATCGTCGTTATTTTGTCACAATCATCGTCGTTAATGTCGTCGTTATTATCGTCATTATCATCGTTGTTATCGTCCTTATTATCCTCATAATTATCGTCGTTAATATCGTCGTTATTTTGTCATAATCATCGTCGTTAATGTCGTCGTTATTATCGTCATTATCATTGTTGTTATCGTCCTTATTATCCTTATAATTATCGTCGTTAATATCGTCGTTATTTTGTCACAATCATCGACGTTAATGTCGTCGTTATCATCGTCATTATCTTCGTTGTTATCGTCGTTATTATCGTCATAATTATCATCGTCATTATCGTCATTGTATCATCATAATTAAAGTCGTTATTATCGTCGTTAATATCGTCATTATCATCGTTGTTATCGTCGTTATTATCGTCGATAATATCCTCGTTATTTTGTCATAATCATCGTCGTTAATGTTGTCGTTTTTATCGTCATTATCTTCGTTTTTATCGTCGTTATTATCGTCGTTAATATCGTCGTTATTATCGTCATTACCATCGTTGTTATCGTCCTTATTATCCTCATAATTATCATCATTAATATCGTCGTTATTTTGTCACAATCATCGTCGTTAATGTCGTCGTTATTATCGTCATTATCATCGATGTTATCGTCCTTATTATCCTCATAATTATCGTCGTTAATATCGTCATTATCATCGTTGTTATCGTCCTTATTATCCTCATAATTATCATCATTAACATCGCCGTTATTTTGTCATAATCATCGTCGTTAATGTCGTCGTTATTATCGTCATTATCATCGTTGTTATCGTCCTTATTATCCTTATAATTATCGTCGTTAATATCGTCGTTATTTTGTCACAATCATCGTCGTTAATGTCGTCGTTATCATCGTCATTATCTTCGTTGTTATCGTCGTTATTATCGTCATAATTATCATCGTCATTATCGTCATTGTATCATCATAATTAAAGTCGTTATTATCGTCGTTAATATCGTCATTATCATCGTTGTTATCGTCGTTATTATCGTCGATAATATCCTCGTTATTTTGTCATAATCATCGTCGTTAATGTTGTCGTTTTTATACGCATTATCTTCGTTTTTATTGTCTTTATGACCGTCGTTAATATCGTCGTTATTATCGTCGTTAATGTCGTCGTTATTATCGTCATTATCTTCGTTGTTATCGTCGTTATTATCGTCATAATTATCATCGTCATTATCGTCATTTTATCATCATAATTAAAGTCGTTATTATCGTCGTTAATATCGTCATTATCATCGTTGTTATCGTCGTTATTATCATCATAAATATCGTCGTTAATATCGTCGATATTATCGTCATTATATTCGTTGTTATCGTCGTTATTATCGTCGTTAATATCATCGTTATTATCGTCGTAAATATCGCCGTTATTTTGTCACAATCATCGTCGTTAATGTCGTCGTTATTATCGTCATTACCATCGCTGTTATCGTAATTATTATCCTCATAATTATCGTCGTTAATATCGTCGTTATTTTGTCATAATCATCGTCGTTAATGTCGTCGTTATTATCGTCATTATCATCGTTGTTTTCGTCCTTATTATCCTCATAATTATCGTCGTTAATATCGTCGTTATTTTGTCATAATCATCGTCGTTAATGTCGTCGTTATTATCATCATTATCATCGTTGTCATCGTCCTTATTATCCTCATAATTATCGTCGTTAATATCGTCGTTATTTTGTCACAATCATCGTCGTTAATGTCGTCGTTATTATCGTCATTATCTTCGTTGTTATCGTCGTTATTATCGGCATAATTATCATCGTCATTATCGTCATTTTATCATCATAATTAAAGTCGTTATTATCGTCGTTAATATCGTCATTATCATCGTTGTTATCGTCGTTATTATCCTCATAATTATCGTCGTTAATATCGTCGTTATCATGTCATAATCATCGTCGTTAATGTCGTCGTTATTATCGTCATTATCTTCGTTTTTATCGTCGTTATTATCGTCGTTAATGTCGTCGTTATTATCGTCATTACCATCGTTGTTATCGTCCTTATTATCCTCATAATTATCGTCGTTAATATCGTCGTTATTTTGTCATAATCATCGTCGTTAATGTCGTCGTTATTATCGTCATTATCATCGTTGTTATCGTCGTTATTAGCCTCATAATTATCGTCGTTAATATTGTCGATATTATCGTCATTATCTTCGTTGTTATCGTCCTTATTATCGTCGTTAATATCGTCGTTATCATCGTCGTTATTATCGTCGTTATTTTGTGATAATCATCGTCGTTAATGTCGTCGTTATTATCGTCATTACCATCGTTGTTATCTTTCTTATTATCCTCATAATTATCATCATTAATATCGTCGTTATTTTGTCACAATCATCGTCGTTAATGTCGTCGTTATTATCGTCATTATCATCGTTGTTATCGTCCTTATTATCCTCATAATTATCGTCGTTAATATCGTCGTTATTTTGTCATAATCATCGTCGTTAATGTCGTCGTTATTATCGTCATTATCATCGTTGTTATCGTCCTTATTATCCTTATAATTATCGTCGTTAATATCGTCGTTATTTTGTCACAATCATCGTCGTTAATGTCGTCGTTATTATCGTCATTATCTTCGTTGTTATCGTCGTTATTATCGTCATAATTATCATCGTCATTATCGTCATTTTATCATCATAATTAATGTCGTTATTATCGTCGTTAATATCGTCATTATCATCGTTGTTATCGTCGTTATTATCGTCGATAATATCCTCGTTATTTTGTCATAATCACCGTCGTTAATGTCGTCGTTATTATCGTCATTACCATCGTTGTTATCTTCCTTATTATCCTCATAATTATCATCATTAATATCGTCGTTATTTTGTCACAATCATCGTCGTTAATGTCGTCGTTATTATCGTCATTATCATCGTTGTTATCGTCCTTATTATCCTCATAATTATCGTCGTTAATATCGCCGTTATTTTGTCATAATCATCGTCGTTAATGTCGTCGTTATTATCGTCATTATCTTCGTTTTTATCGTCGTTATTATCGTCGTTAATGTCGTCGTTATTATCGTCATTATCATCGTTGTTATCGTCCTTATTATCCTTATAATTATCGTCGTTAATATCGTCGTTATTTTGTCATAATCATCGTCGTTAATGTCGTCGTTATTATCGTCATTATCATCGTTGTTATCGTCGTTATTAGCCTCATAATTATCGTCGTTAATATCGTCGATATTATCGTCATTATCTTCGTTGTTATCGTCCTTATTATCGTCGTTAATATCGTCGTTATCATCGTCGTTAATATCGTCGTTATTTTGTGATAATCATCGTCGTTAATGTCGTCGTTATTATCGTCATTACCATCGTTGTTATCTTCCTTATTATCCTCATAATTATCATCATTAATATCGTCGTTATTTTGTCACAATCATCGTCGTTAATGTCGTCGTTATTATCGTCATTATCATCGTTGTTATCGTCCTTATTATCCTCATAATTATCGTCGTTAATATCGTCGTTATTTTGTCATAATCATCGTCGTTAATGTCGTCGTTATTATCGTCATTATCATCATTGTTATCGTCCTTATTATCCTTATAATTATCGTCGTTAATATCGTCGTTATTTTGTCACAATCATCGTCGTTAATGTCGTCGTTATTATCGTCATTATCTTCGTTGTTATCGTCGTTATTATCGTCATAATTATCATCGTCATTATCGTCATTTTATCATCATAATTAAAGTCGTTATTATCGTCGTTAATATCGTCATTATCATCGTTGTTATCGTCGTTATTATCGTCGATAATATCCTCGTTATTTTCTCATAATCATCGTCGTTAATGTGGTCGTTTTTATCGTCATTATCTTCGTTTTTATCGTCTTTATTATCGTCGTTATTATCGTCGTTAATATCGTCGTTAATATCGTCATTATCATCGTTGTTATCGTCCTTATTATCCTCATAATTATCGTCGTTAATATCGTCGTTATTTTGTCATAATCATCGTCGTTAATGTCGTCGTTATTATCGTCATTATCATCGTTGTTATCGTCCTTATTATCCACATAATTATCGTCGTTAATATCGTCGTTATTTTGTCATAATCATCGTCGTCGTTATTATCGTCATAATCTTCGTTTTTATCGTCGTTATTATCGTCGTTAATGTCGTCGTTATTATCGTCATTACCATCGTTGTTATCGTCCTTATTATCCTCATAATTATCGTCGTTTATATCGTCGTTATTTTGTCATAATCATCGTCTTTAATGTCGTCGTTATTATCGTCATTATCATCGTTGTTACGTCCTTATTATCCTCATAATTATCATCGTTAATATCGTCGTTATTTTGTCATAATCATCGTCGTTAATGTCGTCGTTATTATCGTCATTATCATCGTTGTTATCGTCGTTATTAGCCTCATAATTATCGTCTTTAATATCGTCGATATTATCGTCATTCTCTTCGTTGTTATCGTCCTTATTATCGTCGTTAATATCGTCGTTATTATCTTCGTTAATATCGTCGTTATTTTGTGATAATCATCGTCGTTAATGTCGTCGTTATTATCGTCATTACCATCGTTGTTATCTTCCTTATTATCCTCATAATTATCATCATTAATATCGTCGTTATTTTGTCACAATCATCGTCGTTAATGTCGTCGTTATTATCGTCATTATCATCGTTGTTATCGTCCTTATTATCCTCATAATTATCGTCGTTAATATCGTCGTTATTTTGTCATAATCATCGTCGTTAATGTAGTCGTTATTATCGTCATTATCATCGTTGTTATCGTCCTTATTATCCTTATAATTATCGTCGTTAATATCGTCGTTATTTTGTCACAATCATCGTCGTTAATGTCGTCGTTATTATCGTCATTATCTTCGTTGTTATCGTCGTTATTATCGTCATAATTATCATCGTCATTATCGTCATTTTATCATCATAATTAAAGTCGTTATTATCGTCGTTAATATCGTAGTTAATATCGTCATTATCATCGTTGTTATCGTCGTTATTATCGTCGATAATATCCTCGTTATTTTGTCATAATCATCGTCGTTAATGTGGTCGTTTCTATCGTCATTATCTTCGTTTTTATCGTCTTTATTATCGTCGTTAATATCGTCGTTATTATCGTCGTTAATATCGTCGATAATCTCGTCATTATCATCGTTGTTATCGTCCTTATTATCCTCATAATTATCATCATTAATATCGTCGTTATTTTGTCACAATCATCGTCGTTAATGTCGTCGTTATTATCGTCATTATCATCGATGTTATCGTCCTTATTATCCTCATAATTATCGTCGTTAATATCGTCGTTATTTTGTCACAATCATCGTCGTTAATGTCGTCGTTATTATCGTCATTATCATCGTTGTTATCGTCCTTATTATCCTCATAATTATCGTCGTTAATATCGTCGTTATTTTGTCACAATCATCGTCGTTAATGTCGTCGTTATTATCGTCATTATCTTCGTTGTTATCGTCGTTATTATCGTCATAATTATCATCGTCATTATCGTCATTTTATCATCGTAATTAAAGTCGTTATTATCGTCGTTAATATCGTCGTTAATATCGTCATTATCATCGTTGTTATCGTCGTTATTATCGTCGATAATATCCTCGTTATTTTGTCATAATCATCGTCGTTAATGTGGTCGTTTTTATAGTCATTATCTTCGTTTTTATCGTCTTTATTATCGTCGTTAATATAGTCGTTATTATCGTCGTTAATATCGTCGATAATATCGTCATTATCATCGTTGTTATCGTCCTTATTATCTTCATAATTATCATCATTAATATCGTCGTTATTTTGTCACAATCATCGTCGTTAATGTCGTCGTTATTATCGTCATTTTCATCGTTGTTATCGTCCTTATTATCCTCATAATTATCGTCGTTAATATCGTCGTTATTTTGTCACAATCATCGTCGTTAATGTCGTCGTTATTATCGTCATTATCTTCGTTGTTATCGTCGTTATTATCGTCATAATTATCATCGTCATTATCGTCATTTTATCATCATAATTAAAGTCGTTATTATCGTCGTTAATATCGTCATTATCATCGTTGTTATCGTCGTTATTATCCTCATAAATATCGTCGTTAATATCGTCGATATTATCGTCATTATCTCCGTTGTTATCGTCGTTATTATCGTCATAATTATCATCGTCATTATCGTCGTAAATATCGCCGTTATTTTGTCATTTTCATCGTCGTTAATGTCGTCGTTATTATCGTCATTACCATCGTTGTTATCGTCTATATTATCCTCATAATTATCGTCGTTAATATCGTCGTTATTTTGTCATAATCATCGTCGTTAATGTCGTCGTTATTATCGTCATTATCATCGTTGTTATCGTCCTAATTATCCTCATAATTATCGTCGTTAATATCGTCGTTATTTTGTCATAATCATCGTCGTTAATGTCGTCGTTATTATCGTCATTATCTTCGTTTTTATCGTCGTTATTAGCCTCATAATTATCGTCGTTAATATCGTCGATATTATCGTCATTATCTTCGTTGTTATCGTCCTTATTATCGTCGTTAATATCGTCGTTATTATCGTCATTAATATCGTCGTTATTTTGTGATAATCATCGTCGTTAATGTCGTCGTTATTATCGTCATTATCATCGTTGTTATCGTCGTTATTAGCCTCATAATTATCGTCGTTAATATCGTCGTTATTTTGTCATAATCATCGTCGTTAATGTCGTCGTTATTATCGTCATTATCTTCGTTTTTATCGTCGTTATTATCGTCGTTAATGTCGTCGTTATTATCGTCATTATCATCGTTGTTATCGTCCTTATTATCCTTATAATTATCGTCGTTAATATCGTCGTTATTTTGTCATAATCATCGTCGTTAATGTCGTCGTTATTATCGTCATTATCATCGTTGTTATCGTCGTTATTAGCCTCATAATTATCGTCGTTAATATCGTCGATATTATCGTCATTATCTTCGTTGTTATCGTCCTTATTATCGTCGTTAATATCGTCGTTATCATCGTCGTTAATATCGTCGTTATTTTGTGATAATCATCGTCGTTAATGTCGTCGTTATTATCGTCATTACCATCGTTGTTATCTTCCTTATTATCCTCATAATTATCATCATTAATATCGTCGTTATTTTGTCACAATCATCGTCGTTAATGTCGTCGTTATTATCGTCATTATCATCGTTGTTATCGTCCTTATTATCCTCATAATTATCGTCGTTAATATCGTCGTTATTTTGTCATAATCATCGTCGTTAATGTCGTCGTTATTATCGTCATTATCATCATTGTTATCGTCCTTATTATCCTTATAATTATCGTCGTTAATATCGTCGTTATTTTGTCACAATCATCGTCGTTAATGTCGTCGTTATTATCGTCAATATCTTCGTTGTTATCGTCGTTATTATCGGCATAATTATCATCGTCATTATCGTCATTTTATCATCATAATTAAAGTCGTTATTATCGTCGTTAATATCGTCATTATCATCGTTGTTATCGTCGTTATTATCCTCACAATTATCGTCGTTAATATCGTCGTTATCATGTCATAATCATCGTCGTTAATGTCGTCGTTATTATCGTCATTATCTTCGTTTTTATCGTCGTTATTATCGTCGTTAATGTCGTCGTTATTATCGTCATTACCATCGTTGTTATCGTCCTTATTATCCTCATAATTATCGTCGTTAATATCGTCGTTATTTTGTCATAATCATCGTCGTTAATGTCGTCGTTATTATCGTCATTATCATCGTTGTTATCGTCGTTATTAGCCTCATAATTATCGTCGTTAATATTGTCGATATTATCGTCATTATCTTCGTTGTTATCGTCCTTATTATCGTCGTTAATATCGTCGTTATCATCGTCGTTATTATCGTCGTTATTTTGTGATAATCATCGTCGTTAATGTCGTCGTTATTATCGTCATTACCATCGTTGTTATCTTCCTTATTATCCTCATAATTATCATCATTAATATCGTCGTTATTTTGTCACAATCATCGTCGTTAATGTCGTCGTTATTATCGTCATTATCATCGTTGTTATCGTCCTTATTATCCTCATAATTATCGTCGTTAATATCGTCGTTATTTTGTCATAATCATCGTCGTTAATGTCGTCGTTATTATCGTCATTATCTTCGTTTTTATCGTCGTTATTATCGTCGTTAATGTCGTCGTTATTATCGTCATTATCATCGTTGTTATCGTCCTTATTATCCTTATAATTATCGTCGTTAATATCGTCGTTATTTTGTCATAATCATCGTCGTTAATGTCGTCGTTATTATCGTCATTATCATCGTTGTTATCGTCGTTATTAGCCTCATAATTATCGTCGTTAATATCGTCGATATTATCGTCATTATCTTCGTTGTTATCGTCCTTATTATCGTCGTTAATATCGTCGTTATCATCGTCGTTAATATCGTCGTTATTTTGTGATAATCATCGTCGTTAATGTCGTCGTTATTATCGTCATTACCATCGTTGTTATCGTCCTTATTATCCTCATAATTATCATCATTAATATCGTCGTTATTTTGTCACAATCATCGTCGTTAATGTCGTCGTTATTATCGTCATTATCATCGTTGTTATCGTCCTTATTATCCTCATAATTATCGTCGTTAATATCGTCGTTATTTTGTCATAATCATCGTCGTTAATGTCGTCGTTATTATCGTCATTATCATCATTGTTATCGTCCTTATTATCCTTATAATTATCGTCGTTAATATCGTCGTTATTTTGTCACAATCATCGTCGTTAATGTCGTCGTTATTATCGTCATTATCTTCGTTGTTATCGTCGTTATTATCGTCATAATTATCATCGTCATTATCGTCATTTTATCATCATAATTAAAGTCGTTATTATCGTCGTTAATATCGTCATTATCATCGTTGTTATCGTCGTTATTATCGTCGATAATATCCTCGTTATTTTCTCATAATCATCGTCGTTAATGTGGTCGTTTTTATCGTCATTATCTTCGTTTTTATCGTCTTTATTATCGTCGTTATTATCGTCGTTAATATCGTCGTTAATATCGTCATTATTATCGTTGTTATCGTCCTTATTATCCTCATAATTATCGTCGTTAATATCGTCGTTATTTTGTCATTATCATCGTCGTTAATGTCGTCGTTATTATCGTCATTATCATCGTTGTTATCGTCCTTATTATCCACATAATTATCGTCGTTAATATCGTCGTTATTTTGTCATAATCATCGTCGTCGTTATTATCGTCATTATCTTCGTTTTTATCGTCGTTATTATCGTCGTTAATGTCGTCGTTATTATCGTCATTATTATCGTTGTTATCGTCCTTATTATCCTCATAATTATCGTCGTTAATATCGTCGTTATTTTGTCATTATCATCGTCGTTAATGTCGTCGTTATTATCGTCATTATCATCGTTGTTATCGTCCTTATTATCCTCATAATTATCGTCGTTAATATCGTCGTTATTTTGTCACAATCATCGTCGTTAATGTCGTCGTTATTATCGTCATTATCTTCGTTGTTATCGTCGTTATTATCGTCATAATTATCATCGTCATTATCGTCATTTTATCATCGTTATTAAAGTCGTTATTATCGTCGTTAATATCGTCATTATCATCGTTGTTATCGTCGTTATTATCCTCATAAATATCGTCGTTAATATCGTCGATATTATCGTCATTATCTTCGTTGTTATCTTCGTTATTATCGTCATAATTATCATCGTCATTATCGTCGTAAATGTCGCCGTTATTTTGTCATTTTCATCGTCGTTAATGTCGTCGTTATTATCGTCATTATCATCATTGTTATCGTCCTTATTATCCTTATAATTATCGTCGTTAATATCGTCGTTATTTTGTCACAATCATCGTCGTTAATGTCGTCGTTATTATCGTCATTATCTTCGTTGTTATCGTCGTTATTATCGTCATAATTATCATCGTCATTATCGTCATTTTATCATCATAATTAAAGTCGTTATTATCGTCGTTAATATCGTCATTATCATCGTTGTTATCGTCGTTATTATCGTCGATAATATCCTCGTTATTTTCTCATAATCATCGTCGTTAATGTGGTCGTTTTTATCGTCATTATCTTCGTTTTTATCGTCTTTATTATCGTCGTTATTATCGTCGTTAATATCGTCGTTAATATCGTCATTATTATCGTTGTTATCGTCCTTATTATCCTCATAATTATCGTCGTTAATATCGTCGTTATTTTGTCATTATCATCGTCGTTAATGTCGTCGTTATTATCGTCATTATCATCGTTGTTATCGTCCTTATTATCCACATAATTATCGTCGTTAATATCGTCGTTATTTTGTCATAATCATCGTCGTCGTTATTATCGTCATTATCTTCGTTTTTATCGTCGTTATTATCGTCGTTAATGTCGTCGTTATTATCGTCATTACCATCGTTGTTATCGTCCTTATTATCCTCATAATTATCGTCGTTTATATCGTCGTTATTTTGTCATAATCATCGTCTTTAATGTCGTCGTTATTATCGTCATTATCATCGTTGTTACGTCCTTATTATCCTCATAATTATCATCATTAATATCGTCGTTATTTTGTCACAATCATCGTCGTTAATGTCGTCGTTATTATCGTCATTATCATCGATGTTATCGTCCTTATTATCCTCATAATTATCGTCGTTAATATCGTCGTTATTTTGTCACAATCATCGTCGTTAATGTCGTCGTTATTATCGTCATTATCATCGTTGTTATCGTCCTTATTATCCTCATAATTATCGTCGTTAATATCGTCGTTATTTTGTCACAATCATCGTCGTTAATGTCGTCGTTATTATCGTCATTATCTTCGTTGTTATCGTCGTTATTATCGTCATAATTATCATCGTCATTATCGTCATTTTATCATCGTAATTAAAGTCGTTATTATCGTCGTTAATATCGTCATTATCATCGTTGTTATCGTCGTTATTATCCTCATAAATATCGTCGTTAATATCGTCGATATTATCGTCATTATCTTCGTTGTTATCTTCGTTATTATCGTCATAATTATCATCGTCATTATCGTCGTAAATGTCGCCGTTATTTTGTCATTTTCATCGTCGTTAATGTCGTCGTTATTATCGTCATTACCATCGTTGTTATCGTCCTTATTATCCTGATAATTATCGTCGTTAATATCGTCGTTATTTTGTCATAATCATCGTCGTTAATGTCGTCGTTATTATCGTCATTATCATCGTTGTTATCGTCCTTATTATCCTTATAATTATCGTCGTTAATATCGTCGTTATTTTGTCATAATCATCGTCGTTAATGTCGTCGTTATTATCGTCATTATCATCGTTGTTATCGTCGTTATTAGCCTCATAATTATCGTCGTTAATATCGTCGATATTATCGTCATTATCTTCGTTGTTATCGTCCTTATTATCGTCGTTAATATCGTCGTTATCATCGTCGTTAATATCGTCGTTATTTTGTGATAATCATCGTCGTTAATGTCGTCGTTATTATCGTCATTACCATCGTTGTTATCTTCCTTATTATCCTCATAATTATCATCATTAATATCGTCGTTATTTTGTCACAATCATCGTCGTTAATGTCGTCGTTATTATCGTCATTATCATCGTTGTTATCGTCCTTATTATCCTCATAATTATCGTCGTTAATATCGTCGTTATTTTGTCATAATCATCGTCGTTAATGTCGTCGTTATTATCGTCATTATCATCATTGTTATCGTCCTTATTATCCTTATAATTATCGTCGTTAATATCGTCGTTATTTTGTCACAATCATCGTCGTTAATGTCGTCGTTATTATCGTCATTATCTTCGTTGTTATCGTCGTTATTATCGTCATAATTATCATCGTCATTATCGTCATTTTATCATCATAATTAAAGTCGTTATTATCGTCGTTAATATCGTCATTATCATCGTTGTTATCGTCGTTATTATCGTCGATAATATCCTCGTTATTTTCTCATAATCATCGTCGTTAATGTGGTCGTTTTTATCGTCATTATCTTCGTTTTTATCGTCTTTATTATCGTCGTTATTATCGTCGTTAATATCGTCGTTAATATCGTCATTATTATCGTTGTTATCGTCCTTATTATCCTCATAATTATCGTCGTTAATATCGTCGTTATTTTGTCATTATCATCGTCGTTAATGTCGTCGTTATTATCGTCATTATCATCGTTGTTATCGTCCTTATTATCCACATAATTATCGTCGTTAATATCGTCGTTATTTTGTCATAATCATCGTCGTCGTTATTATCGTCATTATCTTCGTTTTTATCGTCGTTATTATCGTCGTTAATGTCGTCGTTATTATCGTCATTACCATCGTTGTTATCGTCCTTATTATCCTCATAATTATCGTCGTTTATATCGTCGTTATTTTGTCATAATCATCGTCTTTAATGTCGTCGTTATTATCGTCATTATCATCGTTGTTACGTCCTTATTATCCTCATAATTATCATCATTAATATCGTCGTTATTTTGTCACAATCATCGTCGTTAATGTCGTCGTTATTATCGTCATTACCATCGTTGTTATCTTCCTTATTATCCTCATAATTATCATCATTAATATCGTCGTTATTTTGTCACAATCATCGTCGTTAATGTCGTCGTTATTATCGTCATTATCATCGTTGTTATCGTCCTTATTATCCTCATAATTATCGTCGTTAATATCGTCGTTATTTTGTCACAATCATCGTCGTTAATGTCGTCGTTATTATCGTCATTATCTTCGTTGTTATCGTCGTTATTATCGTCATAATTATCATCGTCATTATCGTCATTTTATCATCCTAATTAAAGTCGTTATTATCGTCGTTAATATCGTAGTTAATATCGTCATTATCATCGTTGTTATCGTCGTTATTATCGTCGATAATATCCTCGTTATTTTGTCATAATCATCGTCGTTAATGTGGTCGTTTTTATCGTCATTATCTTCGTTTTTATCGTCTTTATTATTGTCGTTAATATCGTCGTTATTATCGTCGTTAATATCGTCGATAATATCGTCATTATCATCGTTGTTATCGTCCTTATTATCCTCATAATTATCATCATTAATATCGTCGTTATTTTGTCACAATCATCGTCGTTAATGTCGTCGTTATTATCGTCATTATCATCGAAGTTATCGTCCTTATTATCCTCATAATTATCGTCGTTAATATCGTCGTTATTTTGTCACAATCATCGTCGTTAATGTCGTCGTTATTATCGTCATTATCATCGTTGTTATCGTCCTTATTATCCTCATAATTATCGTCGTTAATATCGTCGTTATTTTGTCACAATCATCGTCGTTAATGTCGTCGTTATTATCGTCATTATCTTCGTTGTTATCGTCGTTATTATCGTCATAATTATCATCGTCATTATCGTCATTTTATCATCCTAATTAAAGTCGTTATTATCGTCGTTAATATCGTCATTATCATCGTTGTTATCGTCGTTATTATCCTCATAAATATCGTCGTTAATATCGTCGATATTATCGTCATTATCTTCGTTGTTATCGTCGTTATTATCGTCATAATTATCATCGTCATTATCGTCGTAAATATCGCCGTTATTTTGTCATTTTCATCGTCGTTAATGTCGTCGTTATTATCGTCATTACCATCGTTGTTATCGTCCTTATTATCCTCATAATTATCGTCGTTAATATCGTCGTTATTTTGTCATAATCATCGTCGTTAATGTCGTCGTTATTATCGTCATTATCATCATTGTTATCGTCCTTATTATCCTCATAATTATCGTCGTTAATATCGTCGTTATTTTGTCATAATCATCGTCGTTAATGTCGTCGTTATTATCGTCATTATCTTCGTTTTTATCGTCGTTATTGTCGTCGTTAATATAGTCGTTATTATCGTCGTTAATATCGTCGATAATATCGTCATTATCATCGTTGTTATCGTCCTTATTATCCTCATAATTATCGTCGTTAATATCGTCGTTATTTTGTCACAATCATCGTCGTTAATGTCGTCGTTATTATCGTCATTATCATCGTTGTTATCGTCCTTATTATCCTCATAATTATCGTCGTTAATATCGTCGTTATTTTGTCACAATCATCGTCGTTAATGTCGTCGTTATTATCGTCATTATCTTCGTTGTTATCGTCGTTATTATCGTCATAATTATCATCGTCATTATCGTCATTTTTTCATCATAATTAAAGTCGTTATTATCGTCGTTAATATCGTCATTATCATCGTTGTTATCGTCGTTATTATCATCATAAATATCGTCGTTAATATCGTCGATATTATCGTCATTATCTTCGTTGTTATCGTCGTTATTATCGTCATAATTATCATCGTCATTATCGTCGTAAATATCGCCGTTATTTTGTCATTTTCATCGTCGTTAATGTCGTCGTTATTATCGTCATTACCATCGTTGTTATCGTCCTTTTTATCCTCATAATTATCGTCGTTAATATCGTCGTTATTTTGTCATAATCATCGTCGTTAATGTCGTCGTTATTATCGTCATTATCTTCGTTGTTATCGTCGTTATTATCGTCATAATTATCATCGTCATTATCGTCATTTTACCATCATAATTAAAGTCGTTATTATCGTCGTTATTTTGTCATAATCATCGTCGTTAATGTCGTCCTTATTATCGTCATTATCATCGTTGTTATCGTCCTTATTATCCTTATAATTATCGTCGTTAATATCGTCGTTATTTTGTCACAATCATCGTCGTTAATGTCGTCGTTATTATCGTCATTATCTTCGTTGTTATCGTCGTTATTATCGTCATAATTATCATCGTCATTATCGTCATTTTACCATCATAATTAAAGTCGTTATTATCGTCGTTAATATCGTCATTATCATCGTTGTTATCGTCGTTATTATCGTCGATAATATCCTCGTTATTTTGTCATAATCATCGTCGTTAATGTGGTCGTTTTTATCGTCGTTATTATCGTCGTTAATATCGTCGTTATTATCGTCATTACCATCGTTGTTATCGTCCTTATTATCCTCATAATTATCATCATTAATATCGTCGTTATTTTGTCACAATCATCGTCGTTAATGTCGTCGTTACTATCGTCGTTATCATCGTTGATATCGTCCTTATTATCCTCATAATTATCGTCGTTAATATCGTCGTTATTTAGTCACAATCATCGTCGTTAATGTCGTCGTTATTATCGTCATTATCTTCGTTGTTATCGTCGTTATTATCGTCATAATTATCATCGTCATTATCGTCATTTTATCATCATAATTAAATTCGTTATTATCGTCGTTAATATCGTCATTATCATCGTTGTTATCGTCGTTATTATCCTCATAAATATCGTCGTTAATATCGTCGATATTATCGTCATTATCTTCGTTGTTATCGTCGTTATTATCGTCATAATTATCATCGTCATTATCGTCGTAAATATCGCCGTTATTTTGTCATTTTCATCGTCGTTAATGTCGTCGTTATTATCGTCATTACCATCGTTGTTATCGTCCTTATTATCCTCATAATTATCGTCGTTAATATCGTCGTCATTTTGTCATAATCACCGTCGTTAGTGTCGTCGTTATTGTCGTCATTATCATCGTTGTTATCGTCCTTATTATCCTCATAATTATCGTCGTTATTTTGTCATAATCATCGTCGTTAATGTCGTCGTTATTATCGTCATTATCTTCGTTTTTATCGTCGTTATTATCGTCGTTAATGTCGTCGTTATTATCGTCATTACCATCGTTGTTATCGTCCTTATTATCCTCATAATTATCGTCGTTAATATCGTCGTTATTTTGTCTTAATCATCGTCGTTAATGTCGTCGTTATTATCGTAATTATCATCGTTGTTATCGTCGTTATTAGCCTCATAATTATCGTCGTTAATATCGTCGATATTATCGTCATTATCTTCGTTGTTATCGTCCTTATTATCGTCATTAATATCGTCGTTATTATCGTCGTTAATATCGTCGTTATTTTGTGATAATCATCGTCGTTAATGTCGTCGTTAATATCGTCATTACCATCGTTGTTATCTTCCTTATTATCCTCATAATTATCATCATTAATATCGTCGTTATTTTGTCACAATCATCGTCGTTAATGTCGTCGTTATTATCGTCATTATCATCGTTGTTATCATCCTTATTATCCTCATAATTATCGTCGTTAATATCGTCGTTATTTTGTCATAATCATCGTCGTTAATGTCATCGTTATTATCGTCATTATCATCGTTGTTGTCGTCCTTATTATCCTTATAATTATCGTCGTTAATATCGTCGTTATTTTGTCACAATCGTCGTCGTTAATGTCGTCGTTATTATCGTCATTATCTTCGTTGTTATCGTCGTTATTATCGTCATTATTATCATCGTCATTATCGTCATTTTATCATCATAATTAAAGTCGTTATTATCGTCGTTAATATCGTCATTATCATCGTTGTTATCGTCGTTATTTTCGTCGATAATATCCTCGTTATTTTGTCATAATCATCGTCGTTAATGTGGTCGTTTTTATTGTCATTATATTCGTTTTTATCGTCTTTATTATCGTCGTTAATATCGTCGTTATTATCGTCGTAAATATCGTCGTTAATATCGTCATTATCATCGTTGTTATCGTCCTTATTATCCTCATAATTATCATCATTAATATCGTCGTTATTTTGTCACAATCATCGTCGTTAATGTCGTCGTTATTATCGTCATTATCATCGTTGTTATCGTCCTTATTATCCTCATAATTATCGTCGTTAATATCGTCGTCATTTTGTCACAATCATCGTCGTTAATGTCGTCGTTATTATCGTCATTATGATCGTTGTTATCGTCCTCTTCATCCTCATAATTATCGTCGTTAATATCGTCGTTATTTTGTCATAATCATCGTCTTTAATGTCGTCGTTATTATCGTCATTATCATCGTTGTTACGTCCTTATTATCCTCATAATTATCGTCGTTACTATCGTCGTTATTTTGTCATAATCATCGTCGTTAATGTCGTCGTTATTATCGTCATTATTTTCGTTGTTATCGTCATAATTCGTTGTTATCGTCGTTATTATCGTCGTTAATATCGTCGATATTATCGTCGTAAATATCGCCGTTATTTTGTCATAATCATCGTCGGTAATGTAGTCGTTATTATCGTCATTACCATCGTTGTTATCGTCCTTATTATCCTCATAATTATCATCATTAATATCGTCGTTATTTTGTCACAATCATCGTCGTTAATGTCGTCGTTATTATCGTCGTTATCATCGTTGATGTCGTCCTTATTATCCTCATAATTATCGTCGTTAATATCGTCGTTATTTTGTCACAATCATCGTCGTTAATGTCGTCGTTATTATCGTCATTATCTTCGTTGTTATCGTCGTTATTATCGTCATAATTATCATCGTCATTATCGTCATTTTATCATCATAATTAAATTCGTTATTATCGTCGTTAATATCGTCATTATCATCGTTGTTATCGTCCTTATTATCCTCATAATTATCGTCGTTATTTTGTCATAATCATCGTCGTTAATGTCGTCGTTATTATCGTCATTATCTTCGTTTTTATCGTCGTTATTATCGTCGTTAATTTCGTCGTTATTATCGTCATTACCATCGTTGTTATCGTCCTTAATATCCTCATAATTATCGTCGTTAATATCGTCGTTATTTTGTCTTAATCATCGTCGTTAATGTCGTCGTTATTATCGTAATTATCATCGTTGTTATCGTCGTTATTAGCCTCATAATTATCGTCGTTAATATCGTCGATATTATCGTCATTATCTTCGTTGTTATCGTCCTTATTATCGTCGTTAATATCGTCGTTATTATCGTCGTTAATATCGTCGTTATTTTGTGATAATCATCGTCGTTAATGTCGTCGTTATTATCGTCATTACCATCGTTGTTATCTTCCTTATTATCCTCATAATTATCATCATTAATATCGTCGTTATTTTGTCACAATCATCGTCGTTAATGTCGTCGTTATTATCGTCATTATCATCGTTGTTATCATCCTTATTATCCTCATAATTATCGTCGTTAATATCGTCGTTATTTTGTCATAATCATCGTCGTTAATGTCGTCGTTATTATCGTCATTATCTTCGTTGTTATCGTCGTTATTATCGTCATTATTATCATCGTCATTATCGTCATTTTATCATCATAATTAAAGTCGTTATTATCGTCGTTAATATCGTCATTATCATCGTTGTTATCGTCGTTATTTTCGTCGATAATATCCTCGTTATTTTGTCATAATCATCGTCGTTAATGTGGTCGTTTTTATTGTCATTATCTTCGTTTTTATCGTCTTTATTATCGTCGTTAATATCGTCGTTATTATCGTCGTAAATATCGTCGTTAATATCGTCATTATCATCGTTGTTATCGTCCTTATTATCCTCATAATTATCATCATTAATATCGTCGTTATTTTGTCACAATCATCGTCGTTAATGTCGTCGTTATTATCGTCATTATTTTCGTTGTTATCATCATAATTCGTTGTTATCGTCGTTATTATCGTCGTTAATATCGTCGATATTATCGTCGTAAATATCGCCGTTATTTTGTCATAATCATCGTCGTTAATGTAGTCGTTATTATCGTCATTACCATCGTTGTTATCGTCCTTATTATCCCCATAATTATCGTTGTTAATATCGTCGTTATTTTGTCATAATCATCGTCGTTAATGTCGTCGTTATTATCGTCATTATCTTCGTTTTTATCGTCGTTATTATCGTCGTTAATATCGTCGTTATTATCGTCATTACCATCGTTGTTATCGTCCTTATTATCCTCATAATTATCATCATTAATATCGTCGTTATTTTGTCACAATCATCGTCGTTAATGTCGTCGTTATTATCGTCATTATCTTCGTTGTTATCGTCGTTATTATCGTGATAATTATCATCGTCATTATCGTCATTTTATCATCATAATTAAAGTCGATATTATCGTCGTTAATATCGTCATTATCATCGTTGTTACGTCCTTATTATCCTCATAATTATCGTCGTTAATATCGTCGTTATTTTGTCATAATCATCGTCGTTAATGTCGTCGTTATTATCGTCATTATCATCGTTGTTATCGTCGTTATTAGCCTCATAATTATCGTCGTTAATATCGTCGATATTATCGTCAATATCTTCGTTGTTATCGCCGTTATTATCGTCGTTAATATCGTCGTTATTATCGTCGTTAATATCGTCATTATTTTGTGATAATCATCGTCGAAAATATCGTCGTTATTATCGTCATTACCATCGTTTTTATCGTCCTAATTATCCTCATAATTATCGTCGTTAATATCATCGTTATTTTGTCACAATCTTCGTCGTTAATGTCGTCGTTATTATCGTCATTATCATCGTTGTTATCGTCCTTATTATCCTCATAATAATCGTCGTTAATATCGTCGTTATTTTGTCATAATCATCGTCGTTAATGTCGTCGTTATTATCGTCATTATCTTCGTTCATATCGTCATAATTATCATCGTTAATATCGTCGTTATTATTGTCATTATCTTCTTTTTATCGTCGTTATTATCGTCGTTATTATCGTCGTTATTATCGTCGTTAATATAGTCGTTAATATCGTCATTATCATCGTTGTTATCGTCGTTATTATCGTCGATAATATCCTCGTTATTTTGTCATAATCATCGTCGTTAATGTCGTCGTTTTTATACGCATTATCTTCGTTTTTATCGTCTTTATTACCGTCGTTAATATCGTCGTTATTATCGTCGTTAATATCGTCGTTATTATCGTCATTATCATCGTTGTTATCGTCCTTATTATCCTCATAATTATCGTCGTTAATATCGTCGTTATTTTGTCACAATCATCGTCGTTAATGTCGTCGTTATTATCGTCATTATTTTCGTTGTTATCATCATAATTCGTTGTTATCGTCGTTATTATCGTCGTTAATATCGTCGATATTATCGTCGTAAATATCGCCGTTATTTTGTCATAATCATCGTCGTTAATGTAGTCGTTATTATCGTCATTACCATCGTTGTTATCGTCCTTATTATCCCCATAATTATCGTTGTTAATATCGTCGTTATTTTGTCATAATCATCGTCGTTAATGTCGTCGTTATTATCGTCATTATCTTCGTTTTTATCGTCGTTATTATCGTCGTTAATATCGTCGTTATTATCGTCATTACCATCGTTGTTATCGTCCTTATTATCCTCATAATTATCATCATTAATATCGTCGTTATTTTGTCACAATCATCGTCGTTAATGTCGTCGTTATTATCGTCATTATCTTCGTTGTTATCGTCGTTATTATCGTGATAATTATCATCGTCATTATCGTCATTTTATCATCATAATTAAAGTCGATATTATCGTCGTTAATATCGTCATTATCATCGTTGTTACGTCCTTATTATCCTCATAATTATCGTCGTTAATATCGTCGTTATTTTGTCATAATCATCGTCGTTAATGTCGTCGTTATTATCGTCATTATCATCGTTGTTATCGTCGTTATTAGCCTCATAATTATCGTCGTTAATATCGTCGATATTATCGTCAATATCTTCGTTGTTATCGCCGTTATTATCGTCGTTAATATCGTCGTTATTATCGTCGTTAATATCGTCATTATTTTGTGATAATCATCGTCGAAAATATCGTCGTTATTATCGTCATTACCATCGTTTTTATCGTCCTAATTATCCTCATAATTATCGTCGTTAATATCATCGTTATTTTGTCACAATCTTCGTCGTTAATGTCGTCGTTATTATCGTCATTATCATCGTTGTTATCGTCCTTATTATCCTCATAATAATCGTCGTTAATATCGTCGTTATTTTGTCATAATCATCGTCGTTAATGTCGTCGTTATTATCGTCATTATCTTCGTTCATATCGTCATAATTATCATCGTTAATATCGTCGTTATTATTGTCATTATCTTCTTTTTATCGTCGTTATTATCGTCGTTATTATCGTCGTTATTATCGTCGTTAATATAGTCGTTAATATCGTCATTATCATCGTTGTTATCGTCGTTATTATCGTCGATAATATCCTCGTTATTTTGTCATAATCATCGTCGTTAATGTCGTCGTTTTTATACGCATTATCTTCGTTTTTATCGTCTTTATTACCGTCGTTAATATCGTCGTTATTATCGTCGTTAATATCGTCGTTATTATCGTCATTATCATCGTTGTTATCGTCCTTATTATCCTCATAATTATCGTCGTTAATATCGTCGTTATATTGTCATAATCATCGTCGTTAATGTCGTCGTTATTATCGTCATTATCTTCGTTTTTATCGTCGTTATTATCGTCGTTAATGTCGTCGTTATTATCGTCATTACCATCGTTGTTATCGTCCTTATTATCCTCATAATTATCGTCGTTAATATCGTCGTTATTTCGTCACAATCATCGTCGTTAATGTCGTCGTTATTATCGTCATTATCATCGTTGTTATCGTCCTTATTATCCTCATAATTATCGTCGTTAATATCGTCGTTATTTTGTCATAATCATCGTCGTTATTGTCGTCGTTATTATCGTCATTATCTTCGTTCTTAGCGTCATAATTATCATCGTTAATTTCGTCGTTATTATTGTCATTATCTTCTTTTTATCGTCGTTATTATCGTCGTTATTATCGTCGTTATTATCGTCGTTAATATAGTCGTTAATATCGTTATTATCATCGTTGTTATCGTCGTTATTATCGTCGATAATATCCTCGTTATTTTGTCATAATCATCGTCGAAATGTCGTCGTTTTTATACGCATTATCTTCGTTTTTATTGTCTTTATTACCGTCGTTAATATCGTCGTTATTATCGTCGTTAATATCGCCGTTATTATCGTCATTATCATCGTTGTTATCGTCCTTATTATCCTCATAATTATCATCATTAATATCGTCGTTATTTTGTCACAATCATCGTCGTTATTGTCGTCGTTATTATCGTCATTATCATCGTAGTTATCGTCCTTATTATCCTCATAATTCTCGTCGTTAATATCGTCTTTATTTTGTCACAATCATCGTCGTTAATGTCGTCGTTATTATCGTCATTATCTTCGTTGTTATCGTCCTTATTATCCTCATAATTATCGTCGTTAATATCGTCGTTATTTTGTCACAATCATCGTCGTTAATGTCGTCGTTATTATCGTCATTATCTTCGTTGTTATCGTCGTTATTATCGTCATAATTATCATCGTCATTATCGTCATTTTATCATCATAATTAAAGTCGTTATTATCGTCGTTAATATCGTCATTATCATCATTGTTATCGTCGTTATTATCCTCATAATTATCGTCGTTAATATCGTCGTTATTTTGTCATAATCATCGTCGTTAATGTCGTCGTTATTATCGTCATTATCTTCGTTCTAATCGTCATAATTATCATCGTTAATTTCGTCGTTATTATTGTCATTATCTTCTTTTTATCGTCGTTATTATCGTCGTTATTATAGTCGTTATTATCGTCGTTAATATAGTCGTTAATATCGTCATTATCATCGTTGTTATCGTCGTTATTATCGTCGATAATATCCTCGTTATTTTGTCATAATTATCGTCGAAATGTCGTCGTTTTTATACGCGTTATCTTCGTTTTTATTGTCTTTATTACCGTCGTTAATATCGTCGTTAATATCGTCGTTAATATCGTCATTATCATCGTTGTTATCGTCCTTATTATCCTCATAATTATCATCATTAATATCGTCGTTATTTTGTCACAATCATCGTCGTTACTGTCGTCGTTATTATCGTCATTATCATCGTTGTTATCGTCCTTATTATCCTCATAATTATCGTCGTTAATATCGTCGTTATTTTGTCACAATCATCGTCGTTAATGTCGTCGTTATTATCGTCATTATCTTCGTTGTTATCGTCGTTATTATCGTCATAATTATCATCCTCATTATCGTCATTTTATCATCATAATTAAAGTCGTTATTATCGTCGTTAATATCGTCATTATCATCGTTGTTATCGTCGTTATTATCCTCATAAATATCGTCGTTAATATCGTCGATATTATCGTCATTATCTTCGTTGATATCGTCGTTATTATCGTCGTTAATATCATCGTTATTATCGTCGTAAATATCGCCGTTATTTTGTCTTAATCATCGTCGTTAATGTCGTCGTTATTATCGTCATTACCATCGTTGTTATCGTCCTTATTATCCTCATAATTATCATCATTAATATCGTCGTTATTTTGTCACAATCATCGTCGTTAATGTCGTCGTTATTATCGTCATTATCTTCGTTGTTATCGTCCTTATTATCCTCATAATTATCGTCGTTAATATCGTCGTTATTTTGTCATAATCATCGTCGTTAATGTCGTCGTTATTATCATCATTATCTTCGTTCTTATCGTCATAATTATCATCGTTAATATCGTCGTTATTATTGTCATTATCTTCTTTTTTATCGTCGTTATTATCGTCGTTATTATCGTCGTTATTATCGTCGTTAATATAGTCGTTAATATCGTCATTATCATCGTTGTTATCGTCGTTATTATCGTCGTTAATATCGTCGTTATTTTGTCATAATCATCGTCGTTAATGTCGTCGTTATTATCGTCATTATCTTCGTTCTTATCGTCATAATTATCATCGTTAATATCGTCGTTATTATTGTCATTATCTTCTTTTTATCGTCGTTATTATCGTCGTTATTATCGTCGTTATTATCGTCGTTAATATAGTCGTTAATATCGTCATTATCATCGTTGTTATCGTCGTTATTATCGTCGATAATATCCTCGTTATTTTGTCATAATCATCGTCGTTAATGTCGTCGTTTTTATACGCATTATCTTCGTTTTTATCGTCTTTATTACCGTCGTTAATATCGTCGTTATTATCGTCGTTAATATCGTCGTTATTTTGTCATAATCATCGTCGTTAATGTCGTCGTTATTATCGTCATTATCTTCGTTCTAATCGTCATAATTATCATCGTTAATTTCGTCGTTATTATTGTCATTATCTTCTTTTTATCGTCGTTATTATCGTCGTTATTATCGTCGTTATTATCGTCGTTAATATAGTCGTTAATATCGTCATTATCATCGTTGTTATCGTCGTTATTATCGTCGATAATATCCTCGTTATTTTGTCATAATCATCGTCGAAATGTCGTCGTTTTTATACGCGTTATCTTCGTTTTTATTGTCTTTATTACCGTCGTTAATATCGTCGTTATTATCGTCGTTAATATCGTCGTTAATATCGTCATTATCATCGTTGTTATCGTCCTTATTATCCTCATAATTATCATCATTAATATCGTCGTTATTTTGTCACAATCATCGTCGTTATTGTCGTCGTTATTATCGTCATTATCATCGTTGTTATCGTCCTTATTATCCTCATAATTATCGTCGTTAATATCGTCGTTATTTTGTCACAATCATCGTCGTTAATGTCGTCGTTATTATCGTCATTATCTTCGTTGTTATCGTCGTTATTATCGTCATAATTATCATCGTCATTATCGTCATTTTATCATCATAATTAAAGTCGTTATTATCGTCGTTAATATCGTCATTATCATCGTTGTTATCGTCGTTATTATCCTCATAAATATCGTCGTTAATATCGTCGATATTCTCGTCATTATCTTCGTTGTTATCGTCGTTATTATCGTCGTTAATATCATCGTTATTATCCTCGTAAATATCGCCGTTATTTTGTCATAATCATCGTCGTTAATGTCGTCGTTATTATCGTCATTACCATCGTTGTTATCGTCCTTATTATCCTCATAATTATCATCATTAATATCGTCGTTATTTTGTCACAATCATCGTCGTTAATGTCGTCGTTATTATCGTCATTATCATCGTTGTTATCGTCGTTATTAGCCTCATAATTATCGTCGTTAATATCGTCGATATTATCGTCATTATCTTCGTTGTTATCGCCGTTATTATCGTCGTCAATATCGTCGTTATTATCGTCGTTAATATCGTCATTATTTTGTGATAATCATCGTCGAAAATGTCGTCGTTATTATCGTCATTACCATCGTTTTTATCGTCCTTATTATCTTCATAATTATCGTCGATAATATCGTCGTTATTTTGTCACAATCATCGTCGATAATGTCGTCGTTATTATCGTCATTATCATCGTTGTTATCGTCCTTATTATTCTCATAATTATCGTCGTTAATATCGTCGTTATTTTGTCATAATCATCGTCGTTAATGTCGTCGTTATTATCGTCATTATCTTCGTTCTTATCGTCATAATTATCATCGTTAATATCGTCGTTATTATTGTCATTATCTTCTTTTTATCGTCGTTATTATCGTCGTTATTATCGTCGTTATTATCGTCGTTAATATAGTCGTTAATATCGTCATTATCATCGTTGTTATCGTCGTTATTATCGTCGATAATATCCTCGTTATTTTGTCATAATCATCGTCGTTAATGTCGTCGTTTTTATACGCATTATCTTCGTTTTTATGGTCTTTATTACCGTCGTTAATATCGTCGTTATTATCGTCGTTAATGTCGTCGTTATTATCGTCATTACCATCGTTGTTATCGTCCTTATTATCCTCATAATTATCGTCGTTAATATCGTCGTTATTTCGTCACAATCATCGTCGTTAATGTCGTCGTTATTATCGTCATTATCATCGTTGTTATCGTCCTTATTATCCTCATAATTATCGTCGTTAATATCGTCGTTATTTTGTCATAATCATCGTCGTTAATGTCGTCGTTATTATCGTCATTATCTTCGTTCTTAGCGTCATAATTATCGTCGTTAATTTCGTCGTTATTATTGTCATTATCTTCTTTTTATCGTCGTTATTATCGTCGTTATTATCGTCGTTATTATCGTCGTTAATATAGTCGTTAATATCGTTATTATCATCGTTGTTATCGTCGTTATTATCGTCGATAATATCCTCGTTATTTTGTCATAATCATCGTCGAAATGTCGTCGTTTTTATACGCATTATCTTCGTTTTTATTGTCTTTATTACCGTCGTTAATATCGTCGTTATTATCGTCGTTAATATCGTCGTTAATATCGTCATTATCATCGTTGTTATCGTCCTTATTATCCTCATAATTATCATCATTAATATCGTCGTTATTTTGTCACAATCATCGTCGATATTGTCGTCGTTATTATCGTCATTATCATCGTAGTTATCGTCCTTATTATCCTCATAATTATCGTCGTTAATATTGTCGTTATTTTGTCACAATCATCGTCGTTAATGTCGTCGTTATGATCGTCATTATCTTCGTTGTTATCGTCGTTATTATCGTCATAATTATCATCGTCATTATCGTCACTTTATCATCATAATTAAAGTCGTTATTATCGTCGTTAATATCGTCATTATCATCGTTGTTATCGTCGTTATTATCCTCATAAATATCGTCGTTAATATCGTCGATATTATCGTCATTATCTTCGTTGTTATCGTCGTTATTATCGTCGTTAATATCATCGTTATTATCGTCGTAAATATCGCCGTTATTTTGTCATATTCATCGTCGTTAATGTCGTCGTTATTATCGTCATTACCATCGTTGTTATCGTCCTTATTATCCTCATAATTTTCGTCGTTAATATCGTCGTTATTTTGTCATAATCATCGTCGTTAATGTCGTCGTTATTATCGTCATTATCATCGTTGTTATCGTCCTTATTATCCTCATAATTATCGTCGTTAATATCGTCGTTATTTTGTCATAATCATCGTCGTTAATGTCGTCGTTATTATCGTCATTATCTTCGTTTTTATCGTCGTTATTATCGTCGTTAATGTCGTCGTTATTATCGTCATTTTATCATCATAATTAAAGTCGTTATTATCGTCGTTATTATCGTCATTATCATCGTTGTTACGTCCTTATTATCCTCATAATTATCGTCGTTAATATCGTCGTTATTTTGTCATAATCATCGTCGTTAATGTCGTCGTTATTATCGTCATTATCATCGTTGTTATCGTCGTTATTAGCCTCATAATTATCGTCGTTAATATCGTCGATATTATCGTCATTATCTTCGTTGTTATCGCCGTTATGATGGTCGTTAATATCGTCGTTATTATCGTCGTTAATATCGTCATTATTTTGTGATAATCATCGTCGAAAATGTCGTCCTTATTATCGTCATTACCATCGTTTTTATCGTCCTTATTATCCTCATAATTATCGTCGTTAATATCGTCGTTATTTTGTCATAATCATCGTCGTTAATGTCGTTGTTATTACTGTCATTATCTTCGTTGTTATCGTCGTTATTATCGTCATAATTATCATCGTCATTGTCGTCATTTTATCATCATAATTAAAGTCGTTATTATCGTCGTTAATATCGTCATTATCAACCTTGTTATCGTCGTTATTATCCTCATAATTATCGTCGTTAATATCGTCGATAATATCGTCATTATCATCGTTGTTATCGTCCTTATTATCCTCATAATTATCGTCGTTAATATCGTCGTTATTTTGTGATAATCATCGTCGTCAATGTCGTCGATATTATCGTCATTATCTTCGTTGTTATCGTCGTTATTATCGTCGTTAATATCATCGTTATTATCGTCGTAAATATCGCCGTTATTTTGTCATAATCATCGTCGTTAATGTCGTCGTTATTATCGTCATTACCATCGTTGTTATCGTCCTTATTATCCTCATAATTATCATCATTAATATCGTCGTTATTTTGTCACAATCATCGTCGTTAATATCGTCGTTATTATCGTCATTATCATCGTTGTTATCGTCCTTATTATCCTCATAATTATCATCATTAATATCGTCGTTATTTTGTCACAATCATCGTCGTTAATGTCGTCGTTATTATCGTCATTATCTTCGTTGTTATCGTCGTTATTATCGTCATAATTATCATCGTCATTATCGTCATTTTATCATCATAATTAAAGTTGTTATTATCGTCGTTAATATCGTCATTATCATCGTTGTTATCGTCGTTATTATCGTCGTTAATATCGTCGTTATTTTGTCATAATCATCGTCGTTAATGTCGTCGTTATTATCGTCATTATCTTCGTTCTTATCGTCATAATTATCATCGTTAATATCGTCGTTATTATTGTCATTATCTTCTTTTTATCGTCGTTATTATCGTCGTTATTATCGTCGTTATTATCGTCGTTAATATAGTCGTTAATATCGTCATTATCATCGTTGTTATCGTCGTTATTATCGTCGATAATATCCTCGTTATTTTGTCATAATCATCGTCGTTAATGTCGTCGTTTTTATACGCATTATCTTCGTTTTTATCGTCTTTATTACCGTCGTTAATATCGTCGTTATTATCGTCGTTAATATCGTCGTTATTTTGTCATAATCATCGTCGTTAATGTCGTCGTTATTATCGTCATTATCTTCGTTCTAATCGTCATAATTATCATCGTTAATTTCGTCGTTATTATTGTCATTATCATCTTTTTATCGTCGTTATTATCGTCGTTATTATCGTCGTTATTATCGTCGTTAATATAGTCGTTAATATCGTCATTATCATCGTTGTTATCGTCGTTATTATCGTCGATAATATCCTCGTTATTTTGTCATAATCATCGTCGAAATGTCGTCGTTTTTATACGCGTTATCTTCGTTTTTATTGTCTTTATTACCGTCGTTAATATCGTCGTTATTATCGTCGTTAATATCGTCGTTAATATCGTCATTATCATCGTTGTTATCGTCCTTATTATCCTCATAATTATCATCATTAATATCGTCGTTATTTTGTCACAATCATCGTCGTTATTGTCGTCGTTATTATCGTCATTATCATCGTTGTTATCGTCCTTATTATCCTCATAATTATCGTCGTTAATATCGTCGTTATTTTGTCACATTCATCGTCGTTAATGTCGTCGTTATTATCGTCATTATCTTCGTTGTTATCGTCGTTATTATCGTCATAATTATCATCGTCATTATCGTCATTTTATCATCATAATTAAAGTCGTTATTATCGTCGTTAATATCGTCATTATCATCGTTGTTATCGTCGTTATTATCCTCATAAATATCGTCGTTAATATCGTCGATATTCTCGTCATTATCTTCGTTGTTATCGTCGTTATTATCGTCGTTAATATCATCGTTATTATCCTCGTAAATATCGCCGTTATTTTGTCATAATCATCGTCGTTAATGTCGTCGTTATTATCGTCATTACCATCGTTGTTATCGTCCTTATTATCCTCATAATTATCATCATTAATATCGTCGTTATTTTGTCACAATCATCGTCGTTAATGTCGTCGTTATTATCGTCATTATCATCGTTGTTATTGTCGTTATTAGCCTCATAATTATCGTCGTTAATATCGTCGATATTATCGTCATTATCTTCGTTGTTATCGCCGTTATTATCGTCGTTAATATCGTCGTTATTATCGTCGTTAATATCGTCATTATTTTGTGATAATCATCGTCGAAAATGTCGTCGTTATTATCGTCATTACCATCGTTTTTATCGTCCTTATTATCTTCATAATTATCGTCGATAATATCGTCGTTATTTTGTCACAATCATCGTCGATAATGTCGTCGTTATTATCGTCATTATCATCGTTGTTATCGTCCTTATTATTCTCATAATTATCGTCGTTAATATCGTCGTTATTTTGTCATAATCATCGTCGTTAATGTCGTCGTTATTATCGTCATTATCTTCGTTCTTATCGTCATAATTATCATCGTTAATTTCGTCGTTATTATTGTCATTATCTTCTTTTTATCGTTGTTATTATCGTCGTTATTATCGTCGTTATTATCGTCGTTAATATAGTCGTTAATATCGTCATTATCATCGTTGTTATCGTCGTTATTATCGTCGATAATATCCTCGTTATTTTGTCATAATCATCGTCGAAATGTCGTCGTTTTTAAACGCGCTATCTTCGTTTTTATTGATTTTATTACCGTCGTTAATATCGTCATTATTATCGTCGTTAATATCGTCGTTAATATCGTCATTATCATCGTTGTTATCGTCCTTATTATCCTAATAATTATCATCATTAATATCGTCGTTATTTTGTCACAATCATCGTCGTTATTGTCGTCGTTATTATCGTCATTATCATCGTTGTTATCGTCCTTATTATTTTCATAATTATCGTCGTTAATATCGTCGTTATTTTGTCACAATCATCGTCGTTAATGTCTTCGTTATTATCGTCATTATCTTCGTTGTTATCGTCGTTATTATCGTCATAATTATCATCGTCATTATCATCATTTTATCATCATAATTAAAGTCGTTATTATCGTCGTTAATATCGTCATTATCATCGTTGTTATCGTCGTTATTATCCTCATAATTATCGTCGTTAATATCGTCGTTATTTTGTCATAATCATCGTCGTTAATGTCGTCGTTATTATCGTCATTATCTTCGTTCTAATCGTCATAATTATCATCGTTAATTTCGTCGTTATTATTGTCATTATCTTCTTTTTATCGTCGTTATTATCGTCGTTATTATAGTCGTTATTATCGTCGTTAATATAGTCGTTAATATCGTCATTATCATCGTTGTTATCGTCGTTATTATCGTCGATAATATCCTCGTTATTTTGTCATAATCATCGTCGAAATGTCGTCGTTTTTATACGCGTTATCTTCGTTTTTATTGTCTTTATTACCGTCGTTAATATCGTCGTTAATATCGTCGTTAATATCGTCATTATCATCGTTGTTATCGTCCTTATTATCCTCATAATTATCATCATTAATATCGTCGTTATTTTGTCACAATCATCGTCGTTATTGTCGTCGTTATTATCGTCATTATCATCGTTGTTATCGTCCTTATTATCCTCATAATTATCGTCGTTAATATCGTCGTTATTTTGTCACAATCATCGTCGTTAATGTCGTCGTTATTATCGTCATTATCTTCGTTGTTATCGTCGTTATTATCGTCATAATTATCATCGTCATTATCGTCATTTTATCATCATAATTAAAGTCGTTATTATCGTCGTTAATATCGTCATTATCATCGTTGTTATCGTCGTTATTATCCTCATAAATATCGTCGTTAATATCGTCGATATTATCGTCATTATCTTCGTTGTTATCGTCGTTATTATCGTCGTTAATATCATCGTTATTATCGTCGTAAATATCGCCGTTATTTTGTCATAATCATCGTCGTTAATGTCGTCGTTATTATCGTCATTACCATCGTTGTTATCGTCCTTATTATCCTCATAATTATCATCATTAATATCGTCGTTATTTTGTCACAATCATCGTCGTTAATGTCGTCGTTATTATCGTCATTATCATCGTTGTTATCGTCGTTATTAGCCTCATAATTATCGTCGTTAATATCGTCGATATTATCGTCATTATCTTCGTTGTTATCGCCGTTATTATCGTCGTTAATATCGTCGTTATTATCGTCGTTAATATCGTCATTATTTTGTGATAATCATCGTCGAAAATGTCGTCGTTATTATCGTCATTACCATCGTTTTTATCGTCCTTATTATCCTCATAATTATCGTCGTTAATATCGTCGTTATTTTGTCACAATCATCGTCGTTAATGTCGTCGTTATTATCGTCATTATCATCGTTGTTATCGTCTATATTATCCTCATAATTATCGTCGTTCATATCGTCGTTATTTTGTCATAATCATCGTCGTTAATGTCGTCGTTATTATCGTCATTATCTTCGTTCTTATCGTCATAATTATCATCGTTAATATCGTCGTTATTAATGTCATTATCTTCTTTTTATCGTCGTTATTATTGTCGTTATTATCGTCGTTATTATCGTCGTTAATATAGTCGTTAATATCGTCATTATCATCGTTGTTATCGTCGTTGTTATCGTCGATAATATCCTCGTTATTTTGTCATAATCATCGTCGTTAATGTCGTCGTTTTTATACGCATTATCTTCGTTTTTATCGTCTTTATTACCGTCGTTAATATCGTCGTTATTATCGTCGTTAATATCGTCGTTATTATCGTTATTATCATCGTTGTTATCGTCCTTATTATCCTCATAATTATCGTCGTTAATATCGTCGTTATTTTGTCATAATCATCGTCGTTAATGTCGTCGTTATTATCGTCATTATCTTCGTTTTTATCGTCGTTATTATCGTCGTTAATGTCGTCGTTATTATCGTCATTACCATCGTTGTTATCGTCCTTATTATCCTCATAATTATCGTCGTTTATATCGTCGTTATTTTGTCATAATCATCGTCTTTAATGTCGTCGTTATTATCGTCATTATCATCGTTGTTACGTCCTTATTATCCTCATAATTATCGTCGTTAATATCGTCGTTATTTTGTCATAATCATCGTCTTTAATGTCGTCGTTATTATCGTCATTATCATCGCTGTTACGTCCTTATTATCCTCATAATTATCGTCGTTAATATCGTCGTTATTTTGTCATAATCATCGTCGTTAATGTCGTCGTTATTATCGTCATTATCATCGTTGTTATCGTCGTTATTAGCCTCATAATTATCGTCCTTAATATTGTCGATATTATCGTCATTATCTTCGTTGTTATCGTCGTTATTATCGTCGTTAATATCGTCGTTATTATCGTCGTTAATATCGTCGTTATTTTGTGATAATCATCGTCGAAAATGACGTCGCTATTATCGTCATTACCATCGTTGTTATCGTCCTTATTATCCTCATAATTATCGTCGTTAATATCGTCGTTATTTCGTCACAATCATCGTCGTTAATGTCGTCGTTATTATCGTCATTATCATCGTTGTTATCGTCCTTATTATCCTCATAATTATCGTCGTTAATATCGTCGTTATTTTGTCATAATCATCGTCGTTAATGTCGTCGTTATTATCGTTTTATCTTCGTTCTAATCGTCATAATTATCATCGTTAATTTCGTCGTTATTATTGTCATTATCTTCTTTTTATCGTCGTTATTATCGTCGTTATTATCGTCGTTATTATCGTCGTTAATATAGTCGTTAATATCGTCATTATCATCGTTGTTATCGTCGTTATTATCGTCGATAATATCCTCGTTATTTTGTCATAATCATCGTCGTTAATGTCGTCGTTTTTATACGCATTATCTTCGTTTTTATCGTCTTTATTACCGTCGTAAATATCGTCGTTATTATCGTCGTTAATATCGTCGTTATTATCGTTATTATCATCGTTGTTATCGTCCTTATTATCCTCATAATTATCGTCGTTAATATCGTCGTTATTTTGTCACAATCATCGTCGTTAATGTCGTCGTTATTATCGTCATTATCTTCGTTGTTATCGTCGTTATTATCGTCATAATTATCATCGTCATTATCGTCATTTTATCATCATAATTAAAGTCGTTATTATCGTCGTTAATATCGTCATTATCATCGTTGTTATCGTCGTTATTATCCTCATAAATATCGTCGTTAATATCGTCGATATTATCGTCATTATCTTCGTTGTTATCGTCGTTATTATCGTCGTTAATATCATCGTTATTATCGTCGTAAATATCGCCGTTATTTTGTCATAATCATCGTCGTTAATGTCGTCGTTATTATCGTCATTACCATCGTTGTTATCGTCCTTATTATCCTCATAATTATCATCATTAATATCGTCGTTATTTTGTCACAATCATCGTCGTTAATGTCGTCGTTATTATCGTCATTATCATCGTTGTTATCGTCGTTATTAGCCTCATAATTATCGTCGTTAATATCGTCGATATTATCGTCATTATCTTCGTTGTTATCGCCGTTATTATCGTCGTTAATATCGTCGTTATTATCGTCGTTAATATCGTCATTATTTTGTGATAATCATCGTCGAAAATGTCGTCGTTATTATCGTCATTACCATCGTTTTTATCGTCCTTATTATCCTCATAATTATCGTCGTTAATATCGTCGTTATTTTGTCACAATCATCGTCGTTAATGTCGTCGTTATTATCGTCATTATCATCGTTGTTATCGTCTATATTATCCTCATAATTATCGTCGTTCATATCGTCGTTATTTTGTCATAATCATCGTCGTTAATGTCGTCGTTATTATCGTCATTATCTTCGTTCTTATCGTCATAATTATCATCGTTAATATCGTCGTTATTAATGTCATTATCTTCTTTTTATCGTCGTTATTATCGTCGTTATTATCGTCGTTATTATCGTCGTTAATATAGTCGTTAATATCGTCATTATCATCGTTGTTATCGTCGTTATTATCGTCGATAATATCCTCGTTATTTTGTCATAATCATCGTCGAAATGTCGTCGTTTTTAAACGCGCTATCTTCGTTTTTATTGTCTTTATTACCGTCGTTAATATCGTCATTATTATCGTCGTTAATATCGTCGTTAATATCGTCATTATCATCGTTGTTATCGTCCTTATTATCCTCATAATTATCATCATTAATATCGTCGTTATTTTGTCACAATCATCGTCGTTATTGTCGTCGTTATTATCGTCATTATCATCGTTGTTATCGTCCTTATTATTTTCATAATTATCGTCGTTAATATCGTCGTTATTTTGTCACAATCATCGTCGTTAATGTCTTCGTTATTATCGTCATTATCTTCGTTGTTATCGTCGTTATTATCGTCATAATTATCATCGTCATTATCATCATTTTATCATCATAATTAAAGTCGTTATTATCGTCGTTAATATCGTCATTATCATCGTTGTTATCGTCGTTATTATCCTCATAATTATCGTCGTTAATATCGTCGTTATTTTGTCATAATCATCGTCGTTAATGTCGTCGTTATTATCGTCATTATCTTCGTTCTAATCGTCATAATTATCATCGTTAATTTCGTCGTTATTATTGTCATTATCTTCTTTTTATCGTCGTTATTATCGTCGTTATTATAGTCGTTATTATCGTCGTTAATATAGTCGTTAATATCGTCATTATCATCGTTGTTATCGTCGTTATTATCGTCGATAATATCCTCGTTATTTTGTCATAATCATCGTCGAAATGTCGTCGTTTTTATACGCGTTATCTTCGTTTTTATTGTCTTTATTACCGTCGTTAATATCGTCGTTAATATCGTCGTTAATATCGTCATTATCATCGTTGTTATCGTCCTTATTATCCTCATAATTATCATCACTAATATCGTCGTTATTTTGTCACAATCATCGTCGTTATTGTCGTCGTTATTATCGTCATTATCATCGTTGTTATCGTCCTTATTATCCTCATAATTATCGTCGTTAATATCGTCGTTATTTTGTCACAATCATCGTCGTTAATGTCGTCGTTATTATCGTCATTATCTTCGTTGTTATCGTCGTTATTATCGTCATAATTATCATCGTCATTATCGTCATTTTATCATCATAATTAAAGTCGTTATTATCGTCGTTAATATCGTCATTATCATCGTTGTTATCGTCGTTATTATCCTCATAAATATCGTCGTTAATATCGTCGATATTATCGTCATTATCTTCGTTGTTATCGTCGTTATTATCGTCGTTAATATCATCGTTATTATCGTCGTAAATATCGCCGTTATTTTGTCATAATCATCGTCGTTAATGTCGTCGTTATTATCGTCATTACCATCGTTGTTATCGTCCTTATTATCCTCATAATTATCATCATTAATATCGTCGTTATTTTGTCACAATCATCGTCGTTAATGTCGTCGTTATTATCGTCATTATCATCGTTGTTATCGTCGTTATTAGCCTCATAATTATCGTCGTTAATATCGTCGATATTATCGTCATTATCTTCGTTGTTATCGCCGTTATTATCGTCGTTAATATCGTCGTTATTATCGTCGTTAATATCGTCATTATTTTGTGATAATCATCGTCGAAAATGTCGTCGTTATTATCGTCATTACCATCGTTTTTATCGTCCTTATTATCCTCATAATTATCGTCGTTAATATCGTCGTTATTTTGTCACAATCATCGTCGTTAATGTCGTCGTTATTATCGTCATTATCATCGTTGTTATCGTCTATATTATCCTCATAATTATCGTCGTTCATATCGTCGTTATTTTGTCATAATCATCGTCGTTAATGTCGTCGTTATTATCGTCATTATCTTCGTTCTTATCGTCATAATTATCATCGTTAATATCGTCGTTATTAATGTCATTATCTTCTTTTTATCGTCGTTATTATTGTCGTTATTATCGTCGTTATTATCGTCGTTAATATAGTCGTTAATATCGTCATTATCATCGTTGTTATCGTCGTTGTTATCGTCGATAATATCCTCGTTATTTTGTCATAATCATCGTCGTTAATGTCGTCGTTTTTATACGCATTATCTTCGTTTTTATCGTCTTTATTACCGTCGTTAATATCGTCGTTATTATCGTCGTTAATATCGTCGTTATTATCGTTATTATCATCGTTGTTATCGTCCTTATTATCCTCATAATTATCGTCGTTAATATCGTCGTTATTTTGTCATAATCATCGTCGTTAATGTCGTCGTTATTATCGTCATTATCTTCGTTTTTATCGTCGTTATTATCGTCGTTAATGTCGTCGTTATTATCGTCATTACCATCGTTGTTATCGTCCTTATTATCCTCATAATTATCGTCGTTTATATCGTCGTTATTTTGTCATAATCATCGTCTTTAATGTCGTCGTTATTATCGTCATTATCATCGTTGTTACGTCCTTATTATCCTCATAATTATCGTCGTTAATATCGTCGTTATTTTGTCATAATCATCGTCTTTAATGTCGTCGTTATTATCGTCATTATCATCGCTGTTACGTCCTTATTATCCTCATAATTATCGTCGTTAATATCGTCGTTATTTTGTCATAATCATCGTCGTTAATGTCGTCGTTATTATCGTCATTATCATCGTTGTTATCGTCGTTATTAGCCTCATAATTATCGTCCTTAATATTGTCGATATTATCGTCATTATCTTCGTTGTTATCGTCGTTATTATCGTCGTTAATATCGTCGTTATTATCGTCGTTAATATCGTCGTTATTTTGTGATAATCATCGTCGAAAATGACGTCGCTATTATCGTCATTACCATCGTTGTTATCGTCCTTATTATCCTCATAATTATCGTCGTTAATATCGTCGTTATTTCGTCACAATCATCGTCGTTAATGTCGTCGTTATTATCGTCATTATCATCGTTGTTATCGTCCTTATTATCCTCATAATTATCGTCGTTAATATCGTCGTTATTTTGTCATAATCATCGTCGTTAATGTCGTCGTTATTATCGTTTTATCTTCGTTCTAATCGTCATAATTATCATCGTTAATTTCGTCGTTATTATTGTCATTATCTTCTTTTTATCGTCGTTATTATCGTCGTTATTATCGTCGTTATTATCGTCGTTAATATAGTCGTTAATATCGTCATTATCATCGTTGTTATCGTCGTTATTATCGTCGATAATATCCTCGTTATTTTGTCATAATCATCGTCGTTAATGTCGTCGTTTTTATACGCATTATCTTCGTTTTTATCGTCTTTATTACCGTCGTTAATATCGTCGTTATTATCGTCGTTAATATCGTCGTTATTATCGTTATTATCATCGTTGTTATCGTCCTTATTATCCTCATAATTATCGTCGTTAATATCGTCGTTATTTTGTCATAATCATCGTCGTTAATGTCGTCGTTATTATCGTCATTATCTTCGTTTTTATCGTCGTTATTATCGTCGTTAATGTCGTCGTTATTATCGTCATTACCATCGTTGTTATCGTCCTTATTATCCTCATAATTATCGTCGTTTATATCGCCGTTATTTTGTCATAATCATCGTCTTTAATGTCGTCGTTATTATCGTCATTATCATCGTTGTTACGTCCTTATTATCCTCATAATTATCGTCGTTAATATCGTCGTTATTTTGTCATAATCATCGTCTTTAATGTCGTCGTTATTATCGTCATTATCATCGCTGTTACGTCCTTATTATCCTCATAATTATCGTCGTTAATATCGTCGTTATTTTGTCATAATCATCGTCGTTAATGTCGTCGTTATTATCGTCATTATCTTCGTTCTAATCGTCATAATTATCATCGTTAATTTCGTCGTTATTATTGTCATTATCTTCTTTTTATCGTCGTTATTATCGTCGTTATTATAGTCGTTATTATCGTCGTTAATATAGTCGTTAATATCGTCATTATCATCGTTGTTATCGTCGTTCTTATCGTCGATAATATCCTCGTTATTTTGTCATAATCATCGTCGAAATGTCGTCGTTTTTATACGCGTTATCTTCGTTTTTATTGTCTTTATTACCGTCGTTAATATCGTCGTTAATATCGTCGTTAATATCGTCATTATCATCGTTGTTATCGTCCTTATTATCCTCATAATTATCATCATTAATATCGTCGTTATTTTGTCACAATCATCGTCGTTATTGTCGTCGTTATTATCGTCATTATCATCGTTGTTATCGTCCTTATTATCCTCATAATTATCGTCGTTAATATCGTCGTTATTTTGTCACAATCATCGTCGTTAATGTCGTCGTTATTATCGTCATTATCTTCGTTGTTATCGTCGTTATTATCGTCATAATTATCATCGTCATTATCGTCATTTTATCATCATAATTAAAGTCGTTATTATCGTCGTTAATATCGTCATTATCATCGTTGTTATCGTCGTTATTATCCTCATAAATATCGTCGTTAATATCGTCGATATTATCGTCATTATCTTCGTTGTTATCGTCGTTATTATCGTCGTTAATATCATCGTTATTATCGTCGTAAATATCGCCGTTATTTTGTCATAATCATCGTCGTTAATGTCGTCGTTATTATCGTCATTACCATCGTTGTTATCGTCCTTATTATCCTCATAATTATCATCATTAATATCGTCGTTATTTTGTCACAATCATCGTCGTTAATGTCGTCGTTATTATCGTCATTATCATCGTTGTTATCGTCGTTATTATCCTCATAATTATCGTCGTTAATATCGTCGATATTATCGTCATTATCTTCGTTGTTATCGCCGTTATTATCGTCGTTAATATCGTCGTTATTATCGTCGTTAATATCGTCATTATTTTGTGATAATCATCGTCGAAAATGTCGTCGTTATTATCGTCATTACCATCGTTTTTATCGTCCTTATTATCCTCATAATTATCGTCGTTAATATCGTCGTTATTTTGTCACAATCATCGTCGTTAATGTCGTCGTTATTATCGTCATTATCATCGTTGTTATCGTCTATATTATCCTCATAATTATCGTCGTTCATATCGTCGTTATTTTGTCATAATCATCGTCGTTAATGTCGTCGATATTATCGTCATTATCTTCGTTCTTATCGTCATAATTATCATCGTTAATATCGTCGTTATTAATGTCATTATCTTCATTTTATCGTCGTTATTATTGTCGTTATTATCGTCGTTATTATCGTCGTTAATATAGTCGTTAATATCGTCATTATCATCGTTGTTATCGTCGTTGTTATCGTCGATAATATCCTCGTTATTTTGTCATAATCATCGTCGTTAATGTCGTCGTTTTTATACGCATTATCTTCGTTTTTATCGTCTTTATTACCGTCGTTAATATCGTCGTTATTATCGTCGTTAATATCGTCGTTATTATCGTTATTATCATCGTTGTTATCGTCCTTATTATCCTCATAATTATCGTCGTTAATATCGTCGTTATTTTGTCATAATCATCGTCGTTAATGTCCTCGTTATTATCGTCATTATCTTCGTTTTTATCGTCGTTATTATCGTCGTTAATGTCGTCGTTATTATCGTCATTACCATCGTTGTTATCGTCCTTATTATCCTCATAATTATCGTCGTTTATATCGTCGTTATTTTGTCGTAATCATCGTCTTTAATGTCGTCGTTATTATCGTCATTATCATCGTTGTTACGTCCTTATTATCCTCATAATTATCGTCGTTAATATCGTCGTTATTTTGTCATAATTATCGTCTTTAATGTCGTCGTTATTATCGTCATTATCATCGCTGTTACGTCCTTATTATCCTCATAATTATCGTCGTTAATATCGTCGTTATTTTGTCATAATCATCGTCGTTAATGTCGTCGTTATTATCGTCATTATCATCGTTGTTATCGTCGTTATTAGCCTCATAATTATCGTCCTTAATATTGTCGATATTATCGTCATTATCTTCGTTGTTATCGTCGTTATTATCGTCGTTAATATCGTCGTTATTATCGTCGTTAATATCGTCGTTATTTTGTGATAATCATCGTCGAAAATGTCGTCGCTATTATCGTCATTACCATCGTTGTTATCGTCCTTATTATCCTCATAATTATCGTCGTTAATATCGTCGTTATTTCGTCACAATCATCGTCGTTAATGTCGTCGTTATTATCGTCATTATCATCGTTGTTATCGTCCTTATTATCCTCATAATTATCGTCGTTAATATCGTCGTTATTTTGTCATAATCATCGTCGTTAATGTCGTCGTTATTATCGTTTTATCTTCGTTCTAATCGTCATAATTATCATCGTTAATTTCGTCGTTATTATTGTCATTATCTTCTTTTTATCGTCGTTATTATCGTCGTTATTATCGTCGTTATTATCGTCGTTAATATAGTCGTTAATATCGTCATTATCATCGTTGTTATCGTCGTTATTATCGTCGATAATATCCTCGTTATTTTGTCATAATCATCGTCGTTAATGTCGTCGTTTTTATACGCATTATCTTCGTTTTTATCGTCTTTATTACCGTCGTTAATATCGTCGTTATTATCGTCGTTAATATCGTCGTTATTATCGTTATTATCATCGTTGTTATCGTCCTTATTATCCTCATAATTATCGTCGTTAATATCGTCGTTATTTTGTCATAATTATCGTCTTTAATGTCGTCGTTATTATCGTCATTATCATCGCTGTTACGTCCTTATTATCCTCATAATTATCGTCGTTAATATCGTCGTTATTTTGTCATAATCATCGTCGTTAATGTCGTCGTTATTATCGTCATTATCATCGTTGTTATCGTCGTTATTAGCCTCATAATTATCGTCCTTAATATTGTCGATATTATCGTCATTATCTTCGTTGTTATCGTCGTTATTATCGTCGTTAATATCGTCGTTATTATCGTCGTTAATATCGTCGTTATTTTGTGATAATCATCGTCGAAAATGTCGTCGCTATTATCGTCATTACCATCGTTGTTATCGTCCTTATTATCCTCATAATTATCGTCGTTAATATCGTCGTTATTTCGTCACAATCATCGTCGTTAATGTCGTCGTTATTATCGTCATTATCATCGTTGTTATCGTCCTTATTATCCTCATAATTATCGTCGTTAATATCGTCGTTATTTTGTCATAATCATCGTCGTTAATGTCGTCGTTATTATCGTTTTATCTTCGTTCTAATCGTCATAATTATCATCGTTAATTTCGTCGTTATTATTGTCATTATCTTCTTTTTATCGTCGTTATTATCGTCGTTATTATCGTCGTTATTATCGTCGTTAATATAGTCGTTAATATCGTCATTATCATCGTTGTTATCGTCGTTATTATCGTCGATAATATCCTCGTTATTTTGTCATAATCATCGTCGTTAATGTCGTCGTTTTTATACGCATTATCTTCGTTTTTATCGTCTTTATTACCGTCGTTAATATCGTCGTTATTATCGTCGTTAATATCGTCGTTATTATCGTTATTATCATCGTTGTTATCGTCCTTATTATCCTCATAATTATCGTCGTTAATATCGTCGTTATTTTGTCATAATCATCGTCGTTAATGTCGTCGTTATTATTGTCATTATCTTCGTTTTTATCGTCGTTATTATCGTCGTTAATGGCGTCGTTATTATCGTCATTACCATCGTTGTTATCGTCCTTATTATCCTCATAATTATCGTCGTTTATATCGTCGTTATTTTGTCATAATCATCGTCTTTAATGTCGTCGTTATTATCGTCATTACCATCGTTGTTATCGTCCTTATTATCCTCATAATTATCATCATTAATATCGTCGTTATTTTGTCACAATCATCGTCGTTAATGTCGTCGATATTATCGTCATTATCTTCGTTGTTATCGTCCTTATTATCATCATAATTATCGTCGTTAATATCGTCGTTATTTTGTCATAATCATCGTCGTTAATGTCGTCGTTATTATCATCATTATCTTCGTTCTTATCGTCATAATTATCATCGTTAATATCGTCGTTATTATTGTCATTATCTTCTTTTTATCGTCGTTATTATCGTCGTTATTATCGTCGTTATTATCGTCGTTAATATAGTCGTTAATATCGTCATTATCATCGTTGTTATCGTCGTTATTATCGTCGTTAATATCGTCGTTATTTTGTCATAATCATCGTCGTTAATGTCGTCGTTATTATCGTCATTATCTTCGTTCTAATCGTCATAATTATCATCGTTAATTTCTTCGTTATTATTGTCATTTTCTTCTTTTTATCGTCGTTATTATCGTCGTTATTATCGTCGTTATTATCGTCGTTTATATAGTCGTTAATATCGTCATTATCATCGTTGTTATCGTCGTTATTATCGTCGATAATATCCTCGTTATTTTGTCATAATCATCGTCGAAATGTCGTCGTTTTTATACGCGTTATCTTCGTTTTTATTGTCTTTATTACCGTCGTTAATATCGTCGTTATTATCGTCGTTAATATCGTCGTTAATATCGTCATTATCATCGTTGTAATCGTCCTTATTATCCTCATAATTATCATCATTAATATCGTCGTTATTTTGTCACAATCATCGTCGTTATTGTCGTCGTTATTATCGTCATTATCATCGTTGTTATCGTCCTTATTATCCTCATAATTATCGTCGTTAATATCGTCGTTATTTTGTGATAATCATCGTCGTCAATGTCGTCGTTATTATCGTCATTATCATCGTTGTTATCGTCCTTATTATCCTCATAATTATCGTCGTAAATATCGCCGTTATTTTGTCATAATCATCGTCGTTAATGTCGTCGTTATTATCGTCATTATCTTCGTTCTTATCGTCATAATTATCATCGTTAATATCGTCGTTATTATTGTCATTATCTTCTTTTTATCGTCGTTATTATCGTCGTTATTATCGTCGTTATTATCGTCGTTAATATAGTCGTTAATATCGTCATTATCATCGTTGTTATCGTCGTTATTATCGTCGATAATATCCTCGTTATTTTGTCATAATCATCGTCGTTAATGTCGTCCTTTTCATACGCATTATCTTCGTTTTTATTGTCTTTATTACCGTCGTTAATATCGTCGTTATTATCGTCGTTAATATCGTCGTTAATATCGTCATTATCATCGTTGTTATCGTCCTTATTATCCTCATAATTATAATCATTAATATCGTCGTTATTTTGTCACAATCATCGTCGTTAATGTCATCGTTATTATCGTCATTATCATCGTTGTTATCGTCCTTATTATCCTCATAATTATCGTCGTTATTATCGTCGTTATTTTGTCACAATCATCGTCGTTAATGTCGTCGTTATTATCGTCATTATCTTCGTTGTTATCGTCGTTATTATCGTCGCTAATGTCGTCGTTATTATCGTCATTACCATCGTTGTTATCGTCCTTATTATCCTCATAATTATCGTCGTTTATATCGTCGTTATTTTGTCATAATCATCGTCTTTAATGTCGTCGTTATTATAGTCATTATCATCGTTGTTACGTCCTTATTATCCTCATAATTATCGTCGTTAATATCGTCGTTATTTTGTCATAAACATCGTCTTTAATGTCGTCGTTATTATCGTCATTATCATCGTTGTTACGTCCTTATTATCCTCATAATTATCGTCGTTAATATCGTCGTTATTTTGTCATAATCATCGTCTTTAATGTCGTCGTTATTATCGTCATTATCATCGTTGTTACGTCCTTATTATCCTCATAATTATCGCCGTTAATATCTTTGTTATTTTGTCATAATCATCGTCGTTAATGTCGTCGTTATTATCGTCATTATCATCGTTGTTATCGTCGTTATTAGACTCATAGTTATCGTCGTTAATATCGTCGATATTATCGTCATTATCTTCGTTTTTATCGTCGTTATTATCGTCGCTAATGTCGTCGTTATTATCGTCATTACCATCGTTGTTATCGTCCTTATTATCCTCATAATTATCGTCGTTTATATCGTCGTTATTTCTTCATAATCATCGTCGTTAATGTCGTCGTTATTATCGTCATTATCATCGTTGTTATCGTCGTTATTAGCCTCATAATTATCGTCGTTAATATCGTCGATATTATCGTCATTATCTTCGTTGTTATCGCCGTTATTATCGTCGTTAATATCGTCGTTATTATCTTCGTTAATATCGTCATTATTTTGTGATAATCATCGTCGAAAATGTCGTCGTTATTATCGTCATTACCATCGTTTTTATCGTCCTTATTATCCTCATAATTATCGTCGTTAATATCGTCGTTATTTTGTCACAATCATCGTCGTTAATGTCGTCGTTATTATCGTCATTATCATCGTTGTTATCGTCCTTATTATCCTCATAATTATCGTCCTTAATATCGTCGTTATTTTGTCATAATCATCGTCGTTAATGTCGTCGTTATTATCGTCATTATCTTCGTTCTTATCGTCATAATTATCATCGTTAATATCGTCGTTATTATTGTCATTATCTTCTTTTTATCGTCGTTATTATCGTCGTTATTATCGTCGTTATTATCGTCGTTAATATAGTCGTTAATATCGTCATTATCATCGTTGTTATCGTCGTTATTATCGTCGATAATATCCTCGTTATTTTGTCATAATCATCGTCGTTAATGTCGTCGTTTTCATACGCATTATCTTCGTTTTTATTGTCTTTATTACCGTCGTTAATATCGTCGTTATTATCGTCGTTAATATCGTCGTTAATATCGTCATTATCATCGTTGTTATCGTCCTTATTATCCTCATAATTATCATCATTAATATCGTCGTTATTTTCTCACAATCATCGTCGTTAATGTCATCGTTATTATCGTCATTATCATCGTTGTTATCGTCCTTATTATCCTCATAATTATCGTCGTTATTATCGTCGTTATTTTGTCACAATCATCGTCGTTAATGTCGTCGTTATTATCGTCATTATCTTCGTTGTTATCGTCGTTATTATCGTCATAATTATCATCGTCATTATCGTCATTTTATCATCATAATTAAAGTCGTTATTATCGTCGTTAATATCGTCATTTTCATCGTTGTTATCGTCGTTATTATCCTCATAAATATCGTCGTTAATATCGTCGATATTATCGTCATTATCTTCGTTGTTATCGTCGTTATTATCGTCGTTAATATCATCGTTATTTTCGTCGTAAATATCGCCGTTATTTTGTCATAATCATCGTCGTTAATGTCGTCGTTATTGTCGTCATTACCATCGTTGTTATCGTCCTTATTATCCTCATAATTATCGTCGTTAATATCGTCGTTATTTTGTCACAATCATCGTCGTTAATGTCGTCGTTATTATCGTCATTATCATCGTTGTTATCGTCCTTATTATCCTCATAATTATCGTCGTTAATATCGTCGTTATTTTGTCATAATCATCGTCGTTAATGTCGTCGTTATTATCGTCATTATCTTCGATCTTATCGTCATAATTATCATCGTTCATATCGTCGTTATTATTGTCATTATCTTCTTTTTATCGTCGTTATTATCGTCGTTATTATCGTCGTTATTATCGTCGTTAATATAGTCGTTAATATCGTCATTATCATCGTTGTTATCGTTGTTATTATCGTCGATAATATCCTCGTTATTTTGTTATAATCATCGTCGTTAATGTCGTCGTTTTTATACGCATTATCTTCGTTTTTATTGTCTTTATTACCGTCGTTAATATCGTCGTTATTATCGTCGTTAATATCGTCGTTAATATCGTCATTATCATCGTTGTTATCGTCCTTATTATCCTCATAATTATCATCATTAATATCGTCGTTATTTTGTCACAATCATCGTCGTTAATGTCGTCGTTATTATCGTCATTATCATCGTTGTTATCGTCCTTATTATCCTCATAATTATCGTCGATAATATCGTCGTTATTTTGTCACAATCATCGTCGTTAATGTCGTCGTTATTATCGTCATTATCTTCGTTGTTATCGTCGTTATTATCGTCATAATTATCATCGTCATTATCGACATTTTATCATCATAATTAAAGTCGTTATTATCGTCGTTAATATCGTCATTATAATCGTTGTTATCGTCGTTAATATCCTCATAAATATCGTCGTTAATATCGTCGATATTATCGTCATTATCTTCGTTGTTATCGTCGTTATTATCGTCGTTAATATCATCGTTATTATCGTCGTAAATATCGCCGTTATTTTGTCATAATCATCGTCGTTAATGTCGTCGTTATTGTCGTCATTACCATCGTTGTTATCGTCCTTATTGTCCTCATAATTATCATCATTATTATCGTCGTTATTTTGTCACAATCATCGTCGTTAATGTCGTCGTTATTATCGTCATTATCATCGTTGTTATCGTCCTTATTATCCTCATAATTATCGTCGTAAATATCGTCGTTATTTTGTCACAATCATCGTCGTTAATGTCGTCGTTATTATCGTCATTATCTTCGTTGTTATCGTCGTTATTATCGTCATAATTATCATCGTCATTATCGTCATTTTATCATCATAATTAAAGTCGTTATTATCGTCGTTAATATCGTCATTATCATCGTTGTTATCGTCGTTATTATCCTCATAATTATCGTCGTTAATATCGTCGATATTATCGCCATTATCTTCGTTGTTATCGTCATTATTATCGTCGTTAATATCGTCGATATTATCGTCATTATCTTCGTTGTTATAATCGTTATTATCGTCGTTAATATCGTCGTAATTATCGTCGTAAATATCGCCGTTATTTTGTCATAATCATCGTCGTTAATGTCGTCGTTATTATCGTCATTACCATCGTTGTTATCGTCCTTATTATCCTCATAATTATCGTCGTAAATATCGTCGTTATTTTGTCATAATCATCGTCGTTAATGTCGTCGTTATTATCGTCATTATCTTCGTTGTTATCGTCGTTATTATCGTCGTTAATATCGTCGTAAATATCGCCGTTATTTTGTCATAATCATCGTCGTTAATGTCGTCGTTATTATCGTCATTACCATCGTTGTTATCGTCCTTATTATCCTCATAATTATCGTCCTTAATATCGTCGTTATTTTGTCATAATCATCGTCGTTAATGTCGTCGTTATTATCGTCATTATCTTCGTTCTTATCGTCATAATTATCATCGTTAATATCGTCGTTATTATTGTCATTATCTTCTTTTTATCGTCGTTATTATCGTCGTTATTATCGTCGTTAATATAGTCGTTAATATCGTCATTATCATCGTTGTTAACGTCGTTATTATCGTCGATAATATCCTCGTTATTTTGTCATAATCATCGTCGTTAATGTCGTCGTTTTTATACGCATTATCTTCGTTTTTATCGTCTTTATTACCGTCGTTAATATCGTCGTTATTATCGTCGTTAATATCGTCGTTATTATCGTCATTATCATCGTTGTTATCGTCATTATTATCCTCATAATTATCATCGTTAATATCGTCGTTATTTTGTCATAATCATCGTCGTTAATGTCGTCGTTATTATCGTCATTATCTTCGTTTTTATCGTCGTTATTATCGTCGTTAATGTCGTCGTTATTATCGTCATTACCATCGTTGTTATCGTCCTTATTATCCTCATAATTATCGTCGTTATTTTGTCATAATCATCATCTTTAATGTCTTCGTTATTATCGTCATTATCATCGTTGTTACGTCCTTATTATCCTCTTAATTATCGTCGTTAATATCGTCGTTATTATCGTCGTTAATATCGTCGTTAATATCGTCATTATCATCGTTGTTATCGTCCTTATTATCCTCATAATTATCATCATTAATATCGTCGTTATTTTGTCACAATCATCGTCGTTAATGTCGTCGTTATTATCGTCATTATCATCGTTGTTATCGTCCTTATTATCCTCATAATTATCGTCGATAATATCGTCGTTATTTTGTCACAATCATCGTCGTTAATGTCGTCGTTATTATCGTCATTATCTTCGTTGTTATCGTCGTTATTATCGTCATAATTATCATCGTCATTATCGACATTTTATCATCATAATTAAAGTCGTTATTATCGTCGTTAATATCGTCATTATAATCGTTGTTATCGTCGTTATTATCCTCATAAATATCGTCGTTAATGTCGTCGTTATTATCGTCATTACCATCGTTGTTATCGTCCTTATTATCCTCATAATTATCGTCGTTAATATCGTCGTTCTTTTGTCATAATCATCGTCGTTACTGTCGTCGTTATTATCGTCATTATCATCGTTGTTATCGTCCTTATTATCCTCATAATTATCGTCGTTAATATCGTCGTTATTTTGTCATAATCATCGTCGTTAATTTCGTCGTTATTATCGTCATTATCATCGTTGTTATCGTCGTTATTAGCCTCATAATTATAGTCGTTAATATCGTCGATATTATCGTCATTATCTTCGTTGTTATCTTCGTTATTATCGTCGTTAATATCGTCGTTATTATCGTCGTAAATATCGCCGTTATTTTGTCATAATCATCGTCGTTAATGTCGTCGTTATTATCGTCATTACCATCGTTGTTATCGTCCTTATTATCCTCATAATTATCGTCGTAAATATCGTCGTTATTTTGTCATAATCATCGTCGTTAATGTCGTCGTTATTATCGTCATTATCTTCGTTGTTATCGTCGTTATTATCGTCGTTAATATCGTCGTAAATATCGCCGTTATTTTGTCATAATCATCGTCGTTAATGTCGTCGTTATTATCGTCATTACCATCGTTGTTATCGTCCTTATTATCCTCATAATTATCGTCCTTAATATCGTCGTTATTTTGTCATAATCATCGTCGTTAATGTCGTCGTTATTATCGTCATTATCTTCGTTCTTATCGTCATAATTATCATCGTTAATATCGTCGTTATTATTGTCATTATCTTCTTTTTATCGTCGTTATTATCGTCGTTATTATCGTCGTTAATATAGTCGTTAATATCGTCATTATCATCGTTGTTAACGTCGTTATTATCGTCGATAATATCCTCGTTATTTTGTCATAATCATCGTCGTTAATGTCGTCGTTTTTATACGCATTATCTTCGTTTTTATCGTCTTTATTGCCGTCGTTAATATCGTCGTTATTATCGTCGTTAATATCGTCGTTATTATCGTCATTATCATCGTTGTTATCGTCATTATTATCCTCATAATTATCATCGTTAATATCGTCGTTATTTTGTCATAATCATCGTCGTTAATGTCGTCGTTATTATCGTCATTATCTTCGTTTTTATCGTCGTTATTATCGTCGTTAATGTCGTCGTTATTATCGTCATTACCATCGTTGTTATCGTCCTTATTATCCTCATAATTATCGTCGTTATTTTGTCATAATCATCGTCTTTAATGTCGTCGTTATTATCGTCATTATCATCGTTGTTACGTCCTTATTATCCTCTTAATTATCGTCGTTAATATCGTCGTTATTTTGTCATAATCATCGTCTTTAATGTCGTCGTTATTATCGTCATTATCATCGTTGTTACGTCCTTATTATCCTCATAATTATCGTCGTTAATATCGTCGTTATTTTGTCATAATCATCGTCGTTAATGTCGTCGTTATTAACGTCATTATCATCGTTGTTATCGTCGTTATTAGCCTCATAATTATCGTCGTTAATATCGTCGATATTATCGTCATTATCTTCGTTGTTATCGTCGTTATTATCGTCGTTAATATCGTCGTTATTATCGTCGTTAATATCGTCGTTATTTTGTGATAATCATCGTCGAAAATGTCGTCGTTATTATCGTCATTACCATCGTTGTTATCGTCCTTATTATCCTCATAATTATCGTCGTTAATATCGTCGTTATTTTGTCACAATCATCGTCGTTAATGTCGTCGTTATTATCGTCATTATCATCGTTGTTATCATCCTTATTATCCTCATAATTATCGTCGTTAATATCGTCGTTATTTTGTCATAATCATCGTCGTTAATGTCGTCGTTATTATCGTCATTATCTTCGTTCTTATCGTCATAATTATCATCGTTAATATCGTCGTTATTATTGTCATTATCTTCTTTTTATCGTCGTTATTATCGTCGTTATTATCGTCGTTAATATAGTCGTTAATATCGTCATTATCATCGTTGTTATCGTCGTTAGTATCGTCGATAATATCCTCGTTATTTTGTCATAATCATCGTCGTTAATGTCGTCGTTTTTATACGCATTATCTTCGTTTTTATTGTCTTTATTACCGTCGTTAATATCGTCGTTATTATCGTCGTTAATATCGTCGTTAATATCGTCATTATCATCGTTGTTATCGTCCTTATTATCCTCATAATTATCATCATTAATATCGTCGTTATTTTGTCACAATCATCGTCGTTAATGTCGTCGTTATTATCGTCATTATCATCGTTGTTATCGTCCTTATTATCCTCATAATTATCGTCGTTAATATCGTCGTTATTTTGTCACAATCATCGTCGTTAATGTCGTCGTTATTATCGTCATTCTCTTCGTTGTTATCGTCGTTATTATCGTCATAATTATCATCGTCATTATCGTCATTCTATCATCATAATTAAAGGCCTTATTATTGTCGTTAATATCGTCATTATCATCGTTGTTAACGTCGTTATTATCGTCGATAATATCCTCGTTATTTTGTCATAATCATCGTCGTTAATGTCGTCGTTTTTATACGCATTATATTCGTTTTTATCGTCTTTATTACCGTCGTTAATATCGTCGTTATTATCGTCGTTAATATCGTCGTTATTATCGTCATTATCATCGTTGTTATCGTCATTATTATCCTCATAATTATCATCGTTAATATCGTCGTTATTTTGTCATAATCATCGTCGTTAATGTCGTCGTTATTATCGTCATTATCTTCGTTTTTATCGTCGTTATTATCGTCGTTAATGTCGTCGTTATTATCGTCATTACCATCGTTGTTATCGTCCTTATTATCCTCATAATTATCGTCGTTATTTTGTCATAATCATCGTCTTTAATGTCGTCGTTATTATCGTCATTATCATCGTTGTTACGTCCTTATTATCCTCTTAATTATCGTCGTTAATATCGTCGTTATTTTGTCATAATCATCGTCTTTAATGTCGTCGTTATTATCGTCATTATCATCGTTGTTACGTCCTTATTATCCTCATAATTATCGTCGTTAATATCGTCGTTATTTTGTCATAATCATCGTCGTTAATGTCGTCGTTATTATCGTCATTATCATCGTTGTTATCGTCGTTATTAGCCTCATAATTATCGTCGTTAATATCGTCGATATTATCGTCATTATCTTCGTTGTTATCGTCGTTATTATCGTCGTTAATATCGTCGTTATTATCGTCGTTAATATCGTCGTTATTTTGTGATAATCATCGTCGAAAATGTCGTCGTTATTATCGTCATTACCATCGTTGTTATCGTCCTTATTATCCTCATAATTATCGTCGTTAATATCGTCGTTATTTTGTCACAATCATCGTCGTTAATGTCGTCGTTATTATCGTCATTATCATCGTTGTTATCATCCTTATTATCCTCATAATTATCGTCGTTAATATCGTCGTTATTTTGTCAAAATCATCGTCGTTAATGTCGTCGTTATTATCGTCATTATCTTCGTTCTTATCGTCATAATTATCATCGTTAATATCGTCGTTATTATTGTCATTATCTTCTTTTTATCGTCGTTATTATCGTCGTTATTATCGTCGTTAATATAGTCGTTAATATCGTCATTATCATCGTTGTTATCGTCGTTAGTATCGTCGATAATATCCTCGTTATTTTGTCATAATCATCGTCGTTAATGTCGTCGTTTTTATACGCATTATCTTCGTTTTTATTGTCTTTATTACCGTCGTTAATATCGTCGTTATTATCGTCGTTAATATCGTCGTTAATATCGTCATTATCATCGTTGTTATCGTCCTTATTATCCTCATAATTATCATCATTAATATCGTCGTTATTTTGTCACAATCATCGTCGTTAATGTCGTCGTTATTATCGTCATTATCATCGTTGTTATCGTCCTTATTATCCTCATAATTATCGTCGTTAATATCGTCGTTATTTTGTCACAATCATCGTCGTTAATGTCGTCGTTATTATCGTCATTATCTTCGTTGTTATCGTCGTTATTATCGTCATAATTATCATCGTCATTATCGTCATTCTATCATCATAATTAAAGGCCTTATTATTGTCGTTAATATCGTCATTATCATCGTTGTTATCGTCGTTATTATCCTCAAAAATATCGTCGTTAATATCGTCGATATTATCGTCATTATCTTCGTTGTTATCGTCGTTATTATCGTCGTTAATATCATCGTTATTATCGTCGTAAATATCGCCGTTATTTTGTCATAATCATCTTCGTTAATGTCGTCGTTATTATCGTCATTACCATCGTTGTTATCGTCCTTATTATCCTCATAATTATCGTCGTTTATATCGTCGTTATTTTGTCATAATCATCGTCTTTAATGTCGTCGTTATTATCGTCATTATCATCGTTGTTACGTCCTTATTATCCTCATAATTATCGTCCTTAATATCGTCGTTATTTTGTCATAATCATCGTCTTTAATGTCGTCGTTATTATCGTCATTATCATCGTTGTTAAGTCCTTATTATCCTCATAATTATCGTCGTTAATATCGTCGTTATTTTGTCATAATCATCGTCGTTAATGTCGTCGTCATATCGTCATTATCATCGTTGTTATCGTCGTTATTAGCCTCATAATTATCGTCGTTAATATCGTCGATATTATCGTCATTATCTTTTGTGTTATCGTCGTTATTATCGTCGTTAATATCGTCGTTATTATCGTCGTTAATATCGTCGTTATTTTGTGATAATCATCGTCGAAAATGTCGTCGTTATTATCGTCATTACCATCGTTGTTATCGTCCTTATTATCCTCATAATTATCGTCGTTAATATCGTCGTTATTTTGTCACAATCATCGTCGTTAATGTCGTCGTTATTATCGTCATTATCATCGTTGTTATCGTCCTTATTATCCTCATAATTATCGTCGTTAATATCGTCGTAATTTTGTCATAATCATCGTCGTTAATGTCGTCGTTATTATGGTCATTATCTTCGTTCTTATCGTCATAATTATCATCGTTAATATCGTCGTTATTATTGTCATTATCTTCTTTTTATCGTCGTTATTATCGTCGTTATTATCGTCGTTATTATCGTCGTTAATATAGTCGTTAATATCGTCATTATCATCGTTGTTATCGTTGTTATTATCGTCGATACTATCCTCGTTATTTTGTCATAATCATCGTCGTTAATGTCGTCGTTTTTATACGCATTATCTTCGTTTTTATTGTCTTTATTACCGTCGTTAATATCGTCGTTATTATCGTCGTTAATATCGTCGTTAATATCGTCATTATCATCGTTGTTATCGTCCTTATTATCCTCATAATTATCATCATTAATATCGTCGTTATTTTGTCACAATCATCGTCGTTAATGTCGTCGTTATTATCGTCATTATCATCGTTGTTATCGTCCTTATTATCCTCATAATTATCGTCCTTAATATCGTCGTTATTTTGTCACAATCATCGTCGTTAATGTCGTCGTTATTATCGTCATTATCTTCGTTGTTATCGTCGTTATTATCGTCATAATTATCATCGTCATTATCGTCATTTTATCATCATAATTAAAGTCGTTATTATCGTCGTTAATATCGTCATTATCATCGTTGTTATCGTCGTTATTATCCTCATAAATATCGTCGTTAATATCGTCGATTTTATCGCCATTATCTTCGTTGTTATCGTCGTTATTATCGTCGTTAATATCGTCGTTATTATCGTCGTTAATATCGTCGTTATTTTATGATAATCATCGTCGAAAATGTCGTCGTTATTATCGTCATTACCATCGTTGTTATCGTCCTTATTATCCTCATAATTATCGTCGTTAATATCGTCGTTATTTTGTCACAATCATCGTCGTTAATGTCGTCGTTATTATCGTCATTATCATCGTTGTTATCGTCCTTATTATCCTCATAATTATCGTCGTTAATATCGTCGTAATTTTGTCATAATCATCGTCGTTAATGTCGTCGTTATTATCGTCATTATCTTCGTTCTTATCGTCATAATTATCATCGTTAATATCGTCGTTATTATTGTCATTATCTTCTTTTTATCGTCGTTATTATCGTCGTTATTATCGTCGTTATTATCGTCGTTAATATAGTCGTTAATATCGTCATTATCATCGTTGTTATCGTTGTTATTATCGTCGATACTATCCTCGTTATTTTGTCATAATCATCGTCGTTAATGTCGTCGTTTTTATACGCATTATCTTCGTTTTTATTGTCTTTATTACCGTCGTTAATATCGTCGTTATTATCGTCGTTAATATCGTCGTTAATATCGTCATTATTATCGTTGTTATCGTCCTTATTATCCTCATAATTATCATCATTAATATCGTCGTTATTTTGTCACAATCATCGTCGTTAATGTCGTCGTTATTATCGTCATTATCATCGTTGTTATCGTCCTTATTATCCTCATAATTATCGTCGTTAATATCGTCGTTATTTTGTCACAATCATCGTCGTTAATGTCGTCGTTATTATCGTCATTATCTTCGTTCTTATCGTCATAATTATCATCGTTAATATCGTCGTTATTATTGTCATTATCTTCTTTTTATCGTCGTTATTATCGTCGTTATTATCGTTGTTATTATCGTCGTTAATATAGTCGTTAATATCGTCATTATCATCGTTGTTATCGTTGTTATTATCGTCGATAATATCCTCGTTATTTTGTCATAATCATCGTCGTTAATGTCGTCGTTTTTATACGCATTATCTTCGTTTTTATTGTCTTTATTACCGTCGTTAATATCGTCGTTATTATCGTCGTTAATATCGTCGTTAATATCGTCATTATCATCGTTGTTATCGTCCTTATTATCCTCATAATTATCATCATTAATATCGTCGTTATTTTGTCACAATCATCGTCGTTAATGTCGTCGTTATTATCGTCATTATCATCGTTGTTATCGTCCTTATTATCCTCATAATTATCGTCGTTAATATCGTCGTTATGTTGTCACAATCATCGTCGTTAATGTCGTCGTTATTATCGTCATTATCTTCGTTGTTATCGTCGTTATTATCGTCATAATTATCATCGTCATTATCGTCATTTTATCATCATAATTAAAGTCGTTATTATCGTCGTTAATATCGTCATTATCATCGTTGTTATCGTCGTTATTATCCTCATAAATATCGTCGTTAATATCGTCGATATTATCGTCATTATCTTCGTTGTTATCGTCGTTATTATCGTCGTTAATATCGTCGTTATTATCGTCGTTAATATCGTCGTTATTTTGTGGTAATCATCGTCGAAAATGTCGTCGTTATTATCGTCATTACCATCGTTGTTATCGTCCTTATTATCCTCATAATTATCGTCGTTAATATCGTCGTTATTTTGTCACAATCATCGTCGTTAATGTCGTCGTTATTATCGTCATTATCATCGTTGTTATCGTCCTTATTATCCTCATAATTATCGTCGTTAATATCGTCGTAATTTTGTCATAATCATCGTCGTTAATGTCGTCGTTATTATCGTCATTATCTTCGTTCTTATCGTCATAATTATCATCGTTAATATCGTCGTTATTATTGTCATTATCTTCTTTTTATCGTCGTTATTATCGTCGTTATTATCGTCGTTATTATCGTCGATAATATAGTCGTTAATATCGTCATTATCATCGTTGTTATCGTTGTTATTATCGTCGATAATATCCTCGTTATTTTGTCATAATCATCGTCGTTAATGTCGTCGTTTTTATACGCATTATCTTCGTTTTTATTGTCTTTATTACCGTCGTTAATATCGTCGTTATTATCGTCGTTAATATCGTCGTTAATATCGTCATTATCATCGTTGTTATCGTCCTTATTATCCTCATAATTATCATCATTAATATCGTCGTTATTTTGTCACAATCATCGTCGTTAATGTCGTCGTTATTATCGTCATTATCATCGTTGTTATCGTCCTTATTATCCTCATAATTATCGTCGTTAATATCGTCGTTATTTTGTCACAATCATCGTCGTTAATGTCGTCGTTATTATCGTCATTATCTTCGTTGTTATCGTCGTTATTATCGTCATAATTATCATCGTCATTATCGTCATTTTATCATCATAATTAAAGTCGTTATTATCGTCGTTAATATCGTCATTATCATCGTTGTTATCGTCGTTATTATCCTCATAAATATCGTCGTTAATATCGTCGATATTATCGTCATTATCTTCGTTGTTATCGTCGTTATTATCGTCGTTAATATCGTCGTTATTATCGTCGTTAATATCGTCGTTATTTTGTGATAATCATCGTCGAAAATGTCGTCGTTATTATCGTCATTACCATCGTTGTTATCGTCCTTATTATCCTCATAATTATCGTCGTTAATATCGTCGTTATTTTGTCAAAATCATCGTCGTTAATGTCGTCGTTATTATCGTCATTATCATCGTTGTTATCGTCCTTATTATCCTCATAATTATCGTCGTTAATATCGTCGTAATTTTGTCATAATCATCGTCGTTAATGTCGTCGTTATTATCGTCATTATCTTCGTTCTTATCGTCATAATTATCATCGTTAATATCGTCGTTATTATTGTCATTATCTTCTTTTTATCGTCGTTATTATCGTCGTTATTATCGTCGTTATTATCGTCGTTAATATAGTCGTTAATATCGTCATTATCATCGTTGTTATCGTTGTTATTATCGTCGATACTATTCTCGTTATTTTGTCATAATCATCGTCGTTAATGTCGTCGTTTTTATACGTATTATCTTCGTTTTTATTGTCTTTATTACCGTCGTTAATATCGTCGTTATTATCGTCGTTAATATCGTCGTTAATATCGTCATTATCATCGTTGTTATCGTCCTTATTATCCTCATAATTATCATCATTAATATCGTCGTTATTTTGTCACAATCATCGTCGTTAATGTCGTCGTTATTATCGTCATTATCATCGTTGTTATCGTCCTTATTATCCTCATAATTATCGTCGTTAATATCGTCGTTATTTTGTCACAATCATCATCGTTAATGTCGTCGTTATTATCGTCATTATCTTCGTTCTTATCGTCATAATTATCATCGTTAATATCGTCGTTATTATTGTCATTATCTTCTTTTTATCGTCGTTATTATCGTCGTTATTATCGTCGTTATTATCGTCGTTAATATAGTCGTTAATATCGTCATTATCATCGTTGTTATCGTTGTTATTATCGTCGATAATATCCTCGTTATTTTGTCATAATCATCGTCGTTAATGTCGTCGTTTTTATACGCATTATCTTCGTTTTTATTGTCTTTATTACCGTCGTTAATATCGTCGTTATTATCGTCGTTAATATCGTCGTTAATATCGTCATTATCATCGTTGTTATCGTCCTTATTATCCTCATAATTATCATCATTAATATCGTCGTTATTTTGTCACAATCATCGTCGTTAATGTCGTCGTTATTATCGTCATTATCATCGTTGTTATCGTCCTTATTATCCTCATAATTATCGTCGTTAATATCGTCGTTATTTTGTCACAATCATCGTCGTTAATGTCGTCGTTATTATCGTCATTATCTTCGTTGTTATCGTCGTTATTATCGTCATAATTATCATCGTCATTATCGTCATTTTATCATCATAATTAAAGTCGTTATTATCGTCGTTAATATCGTCATTATCATCGTTGTTATCGTCGTTATTATCCTCATAAATATCGTCGTTAATATCGTCGATATTATCGTCATTATCTTCGTTGTTATCGTCGTTATTATCGTCGTTAATATCGTCGTTATTATCGTCGTTAATATCGTCGTTATTTTGTGATAATCATCGTCGAAAATGTCGTCGTTATTATCGTCATTACCATCGTTGTTATCGTCCTTATTATCCTCATAATTATCGTCGTTAATATCGTCGTTATTTTGTCAAAATCATCGTCGTTAATGTCGTCGTTATTATCGTCATTATCATCGTTGTTATCGTCCTTATTATCCTCATAATTATCGTCGTTAATATCGTCGTTATTTTGTCATAATCATCGTCGTTAATTTCGTCGTTATTATCGTCATTATCATCGTTGTTATCGTCGTTATTAGCCTCATAATTATCGTCGTTAATATCGTCGATATTATCGTCATTATTTTCGTTGAGATCGTCGTTATTATCGTCGTTAATATCGTCGTGATTATCGTCGTAAATATCGCCGTTATTTTGTCATAATCATCGTCGTTTATGTCGTCGTTATTAACGTCATTACCATCGATGTTATCGTCCTTATTATCCTCATAATTATCGTCGTTAATATCGTCGTTCTTTTGTCATAATCATCGTCGTTTATGTCGTCGTTATTATCGTCATCATCATCGTTGTTATCGTCCTTATTATCCTCATAATTATCGTCGTTAATATCGTCGTTATTTTGTCATAATCATCGTCGTTAATTTCGTCGTTATTATCGTCATTATCTTCGTTCTTATCGTCATAATTATCATCGTTAATATCGTCGTTATTATTGTCATTATCTTCTTTTTATCGTCGTTATTATCGTCGTTATTATCGTCGTTAATATAGTCGTTAATATCGTCATTATCATCGTTGTTAACGTCGTTATTATCTTCGATGATATCCTCGTTATTTTGTCATAATCATCGTCGTTAATGTCGTCGTTTTTATACGCATTATCTTCGTTTTTATCGTCTTTATTACCGTCGTTAATATCGTCGTTATTATCGTCGTTAATATCGTCGTTATTATCGTCATTATCATCGTTGTTATCGTCCTTATTATCCTCATAATTATCGTCGTTAATATCGTCGTTATTTTGTCACAATCATCGTCGTTAATGTCGTCGTTATTATCGTCATTATCTTCGTTGTTATCGTCGTTATTATCGTCATAATTATCATCGTCATTATCGTCATTTTATCATCATAATTAAAGTCGTTATTATCGTCGTTAATATCGTCATTATCATCGTTGTTATCGTCGATATTATCCTCATAATTACCGTCGTTAATATCGTCGATATTATCGTCATTATCTTCGTTGTTATCGTCATTATTATCGTCGTTAATATCGTCGATATTATCGTCATTATCTTCGTTGTTATCGTCGTTATTATCGTCGTTATTATCATCGTTATTATCGTCGTAAATATCGCCGTTATTTTGTCATAATCATCGTCGTTAATGTCGTCGTTATTATCGTCATTACCATCGTTGTTATCGTCCTTATTATCCTCATAATTATCGTCGTTAATATCGTCGTTATTTTGTCATAATCATCGTCTTTAATGTCGTCGTTATTATCGTCATTATCATCGTTATTACGTCCTTATTATCCTCATAATTATCGTCGTTAATATCGTCGTTATTTTGTCATAATCATCGTCGTTAATGTCGTCGTCATATCGTCAATATCATCGTTGTTATCGTCGTTATTAGCCTCATAATTATCGTCGTTAATATCGTCGATATTATCGTCATTATCTTTGGTGTTATCGTCGTTATTATCATCGTTAATATCGTCGTTATTATCGTCGTAAATATCGCCGTTATTTTGTCATAATCATCGTCGTTAATGTCGTCGTTATTATCGTCATTACCATCGTTGTTATCGTCCTTATTATCCTCATAATTATCATCGTTAATATCGTCGTTATTTTGTCATAATCAACGTCGTTAATGTCGTCGTTATTATCGTCATTATCTTCGTTTTTATCGTCGTTATTATCGTCGTTAATGTCGTCGTTATTATCGTCATTACCATCGTTGTTATCGTCCTTATTATCCTCATAATTATCGTCGTTTATATCGTCGTTATTTTGTCATAATCATCGTCTTTAATGTCGTCGTTATTATCGTCATTATCATCGTTGTTACGTCCTTATTAACCTCTTAATTATCGTCGTTAATATCGTCGTTATTTTGTCATAATCATCGTCGTTAATGTCGTCGTTATTATCGTCATTATCATCGTTGTTATCGTCCTTATTATCCTCATAATTATCGTCGTTAATATCGTCGTTATTTTGTCACAATCATCGTCGTTAATGTCGTCGTTATTATCGTCATTATCTTCGTTGTTATCGTCGTTATTATCCTCATAATTACCGTCGTTAATATCGTCGATATTATCGTCATTATCTTCGTTGTTATCGTCATTATTATCGTCGTTAATATCGTCGATATTATCGTCATTATCTTCGTTGTTATCGTCGTTATTATCGTCGTTATTATCATCGTTATTATCGTCGTAAATATCGCCGTTATTTTGTCATAATCATCGTCGTTAATGTCGTCGTTATTATCGTCATTACCATCGTTGTTATCGTCCTTATTATCCTCATAATTATCGTCGTTAATATCGTCGTTATTTTGTCATAATCATCGTCTTTAATGTCGTCGTTATTATCGTCATTATCATCGTTATTACGTCCTTATTATCCTCATAATTATCGTCGTTAATATCGTCGTTATTTTGTCATAATCATCGTCGTTAATGTCGTCGTCATATCGTCAATATCATCGTTGTTATCGTCGTTATTAGCCTCATAATTATCGTCGTTAATATCGTCGATATTATCGTCATTATCTTTGGTGTTATCGTCGTTATTATCATCGTTAATATCGTCGTTATTATCGTCGTAAATATCGCCGTTATTTTGTCATAATCATCGTCGTTAATGTCGTCGTTATTATCGTCATTACCATCGTTGTTATCGTCCTTATTATCCTCATAATTATCATCGTTAATATCGTCGTTATTTTGTCATAATCATCGTCTTTAATGTCGTCGTTATTATCGTCATTATCATCGTTGTTACGTCCTTATTAACCTCTTAATTATCGTCGTTAATATCGTCGTTATTTTGTCATAATCATCGTCGTTAATGTCGTCGTTATTATCGTCATTATCATCGTTGTTATCGTCCTTATTATCCTCATAATTATCGTCGTTAATATCGTCGTTATTTTGTCACAATCATCGTCGTTAATGTCGTCGTTATTATCGTCATTATCTTCGTTGTTATCGTCGTTATTATCGTCATAATTATCATCGTCATTATCGTCATTTTATCATCATAATTAAAGGCCTTATTATTGTCGTTAATATCGTCATTATCATCGTTGTTATCGTCGTTATTATCCTCAAAAATATCGTCGTTAATATCGTCGATATTATCGTCATTATCTTCGTTGTTATCGTCGTTATTATCGTCGTTAATATCATCGTTATTATCGTCGTAAATATCGCCTTTATTTTGTCATAATCATCTGCGTTAATGTCGTCGTTATTATCGTCATTACCATCGTTGTTATCGTCCTTATTATCCTCATAATTATCGTCGTTTATATCGTCGTTATTTTGTCATAATCATCGTCTTTAATGTCGTCGTCATATCGTCATTATCATCGTTGTTATCGTCGTTATTAGCCTCATAATTATCGTCGTTAATATCGTCGATATTATCGTCATTATCTTTGGTGTTATCGTCGTTATTATCGTCGTTAATATCGTCGTTATTATCGTCGTTAATATCGTCGTTATTTTGTGATAATCATCGTCGAAAATGTCGTCGTTATTATCGTCATTACCATCGTTGTTATCGTCCTTATTATCCTCATAATTATCGTCGTTAATATCGTCGTTATTTTGTCACAATCATCGTCGTTAATGTCGTCGTTATTATCGTCATTATCATCGTTGTTATGGTCCTTATTATCCTCATAATTATCGTCGTTAATATCGTCGTTATTTTGTCACAATCATCGTCGTTAATGTCGTCGTTATTATCGTCATTATCTTCGTTGTTATCGTCGTTATTATCGTCATAATTATCATCGTCATTATCGTCATTTTATCATCATAATTAAAGTCGTTATTATCGTCGTTAATATCGTCATTATCATCGTTGTTATCGTCGTTATTATCCTCATAAATATGGTCGTTAATATCGTCGATATTATCGTCATTATCTTCGTTGTTATCGTCGTTATTATCGTCGTTAATATCATCGTTATTATCGTCGTAAATATCGCCGTTATTTTGTCATAATCATCGTCGTTAATGTCGTCGTTATTGTCGTCATTACCATCGTTGTTATCGTCCTTATTATCCTCATAATTATCATCATTATTATCGTCGTTATTTTGTCACAATAATCGTCGTTAATGTCGTCGTTATTATCGTCATTATCATCGTTGTTATCGTCCTTATTATCCTCATAATTATCGTCGTTAATATCGTCGTTATTTTGTCACAATCATCGTCTTTAATGTCGTCGTTATTTTCGTCATTATCTTCGTTGTTATCGTCGTTATTATCGTCGTTAATATCATCGTTATTATCGTTGTAAATATCGCCGTTATTTTGTCATAATCATCGTCGTTAATGTCGTCGTTATTATCGTCATTACCATCGTTGTTATCGTCCTTATTATCCTCATAATTATCGTCGTTAATATCGTCGTTATTTTGTCATAATCATCGTCGTTAATGTCGTCGTTATTATCGTCATTATCTTCGTTCTTATCGTCATAATTATCATCGTTAATATCGTCGTTATTATCGTCGTTAATATAGTCGTTAATATCGTCATTATCATCGTTGTTAACGTCGTTATTATCGTCGATAATATCCTCGTTATTTTGTCATAATCATCGTCGTTAATGTCGTCGTTTTTATACGCATTATCTTCGTTTTTATCGTCTTTATTACCGTCGTTAATATCGTCGTTATTATCGTCGTTAATATCGTCGTTATTATCGTCATTATCATCGTTGTTATCGTCCTTATTATCCTCATAATTATCATCGTTAATATCGTCGTTATTTTGTCATAATCATCGTCGTTAATGTCGTCGTTATTATCGTCATAATCTTCGTTTTTATCGTCGTTATTATCGTCGTTAATGTCGTCGTTATTATCGTCATTACCATCGTTGTTATCGTCCTTATTATCCTCATAATTATCGTCGTTTATATCGTCGTTATTTTGTCATAATCATCGTCTTTAATGTCGTCGTTATTATCGTCATTATCATCGTTGTTACGTCCTTATTATCCTCTTAATTATCGTCGTTAATATCGTCGTTATTTTGTCATAATCATCGTCTTTAATGTCGTCGTTATTATCGTCATTATCATCGTTGTTACGTCCTTATTATCCTCATAATTATCGTCGTTAATATCGTCGTTATTTTGTCATAATCATCGTCGTTAATGTCGTCGTTATTATCGTCATTATCATCGTTGTTATCGTCGTTATTAGCCTCATAATTATCGTCGTTAATATCGTCGATATTATCGTCATTATCTTCGTTGTTATCGTCGTTATTATCGTCGTTAATATCATCGTTATTATCGACGTAAATATCGCCGTTATTTTGTCATAATCATCGTCGTTAATGTCGTCGTTATTATCGTCATTACCATCGTTGTTATCGTCCTTATTATCCTCATAATTATCGTCGTTAATATCGTCGTTATTTTGTCACAATCATCGTCGTTAATGTCGTCGTTATTTTGTCACAATCATCGTCGTTAATGTCGTCGTTATTATCGTCATTATCTTCGTTGTTATCGTCGTTATTATCGTCATAATTATCATCGTCATTATCGTCATTTTATCATCATAATTAAAGTCGTTATTATCGTCGTTAATATCGTCATTATCATCGTTGTTATCGTCGTTATTATCCTCATAAATATGGTCGTTAATATCGTCGATATTATCGTCATTATCTTCGTTGTTATCGTCGTTATTATCGTCGTTAATATCATCGTTATTATCGTCGTAAATATCGCCGTTATTTTGTCATAATCATCGTCGTTAATGTCGTCGTTATTGTCGTCATTACCATCGTTGTTATCGTCCTTATTATCCTCATAATTATCATCATTATTATCGTCGTTATTTTGTCACAATAATCGTCGTTAATGTCGTCGTTATTATCGTCATTATCATCGTTGTTATCGTCCTTATTATCCTCATAATTATCGTCGTTAATATCGTCGTTATTTTGTCACAATCATCGTCTTTAATGTCGTCGTTATTTTCGTCATTATCTTCGTTGTTATCGTCGTTATTATCGTCGTTAATATCATCGTTATTATCGTTGTAAATATCGCCGTTATTTTGTCATAATCATCGTCGTTAATGTCGTCGTTATTATCGTCATTACCATCGTTGTTATCGTCCTTATTATCCTCATAATTATCGTCCTTAATATCGTCGTTATTTTGTCATAATCATCGTCGTTAATGTCGTCGTTATTAACGTCATTATCTTCGTTCTTATCGTCATAATTATCATCGTTAATATCGTCGTTATTATCGTCGTTAATATAGTCGTTAATATCGTCATTATCATCGTTGTTAACGTCGTTATTATCGTCATAATTATCATCGTCATTATCGTCATTTTATCATCATAATTAAAGTCGTTATTATCGTCGTTAATATCGTCATTATCATCGTTGTTATCGTCGTTATTATCCTCATAAATATGGTCGTTAATATCGTCGATATTATCGTCATTATCTTCGTTGTTATCGTCGTTATTATCGTCGTTAATATCATCGTTATTATCGTCGTAAATATCGCCGTTATTTTGTCATAATCATCGTCGTTAATGTCGTCGTTATTATCGTCATTACCATCGTTGTTATCGTCCTTATTATCCTCATAATTATCGTCGTTAATATCGTCGTTATTTTGTCACAATCATCGTCGTTAATGTCGTCGTTATTATCGTCATTATCATCGTTGTTATGGTCCTTATTATCCTCATAATTATCGTCGTTAATATCGTCGTTATTTTGTCACAATCATCGTCGTTAATGTCGTCGTTATTATCGTCATTATCTTCGTTGTTATCGTCGTTATTATCGTCATAATTATCATCGTCATTATCGTCATTTTATCATCATAATTAAAGTCGTTATTATCGTCGTTAATATCGTCATTATCATCGTTGTTATCGTCGTTATTATCCTCATAAATATGGTCGTTAATATCGTCGATATTATCGTCATTATCTTCGTTGTTATCGTCGTTATTATCGTCGTTAATATCATCGTTATTATCGTCGTAAATATCGCCGTTATTTTGTCATAATCATCGTCGTTAATGTCGTCGTTATTGTCGTCATTACCATCGTTGTTATCGTCCTTATTATCCTCATAATTATCATCATTATTATCGTCGTTATTTTGTCACAATAATCGTCGTTAATGTCGTCGTTATTATCGTCATTATCATCGTTGTTATCGTCCTTATTATCCTCATAATTATCGTCGTTAATATCGTCGTTATTTTGTCACAATCATCGTCTTTAATGTCGTCGTTATTTTCGTCATTATCTTCGTTGTTATCGTCGTTATTATCGTCGTTAATATCATCGTTATTATCGTTGTAAATATCGCCGTTATTTTGTCATAATCATCGTCGTTAATGTCGTCGTTATTATCGTCATTACCATCGTTGTTATCGTCCTTATTATCCTCATAATTATCGTCCTTAATATCGTCGTTATTTTGTCATAATCATCGTCGTTAATGTCGTCGTTATTATCGTCATTATCTTCGTTCTTATCGTCATAATTATCATCGTTAATATCGTCGTTATTATCGTCGTTAATATAGTCGTTAATATCGTCATTATCATCGTTGTTAACGTCGTTATTATCGTCGATAATATCCTCGTTATTTTGTCATAATCATCGTCGTTAATGTCGTCGTTTTTATACGCATTATCTTCGTTTTTATCGTCTTTATTACCGTCGTTAATATCGTCGTTATTATCGTCGTTAATATCGTCGTTATTATCGTCATTATCATCGTTGTTATCGTCCTTATTATCCTCATAATTATCATCGTTAATATCGTCGTTATTTTGTCATAATCATCGTCGTTAATGTCGTCGTTATTATCGTCATAATCTTCGTTTTTATCGTCGTTATTATCGTCGTTAATGTCGTCGTTATTATCGTCATTACCATCGTTGTTATCGTCCTTATTATCCTCATAATTATCGTCGTTTATATCGTCGTTATTTTGTCATAATCATCGTCTTTAATGTCGTCGTTATTATCGTCATTATCATCGTTGTTACGTCCTTATTATCCTCTTAATTATCGTCGTTAATATCGTCGTTATTTTGTCATAATCATCGTCTTTAATGTCGTCGTTATTATCGTCATTATCATCGTTGTTACGTCCTTATTATCCTCATAATTATCGTCGTTAATATCGTCGTTATTTTGTCATAATCATCGTCGTTAATGTCGTCGTTATTATCGTCATTATCATCGTTGTTATCGTCGTTATTAGCCTCATAATTATCGTCGTTAATATCGTCGATATTATCGTCATTATCTTCGTTGTTATCGTCGTTATTATCGTCGTTAATATCATCGTTATTATCGACGTAAATATCGCCGTTATTTTGTCATAATCATCGTCGTTAATGTCGTCGTTTTTATCGTCATTACCATCGTTGTTATCGTCCTTTTATCCTCATAATTATCATCATTAATATCGTCGTTATTTTGTCACAATCATCGTCGTTAATGTCGTCGTTATTATCGTCATTATCATCGTTGTTATCGTCCTTATTATCCTCATAATTATCGTCGTTAATATCGTCGTTATTTTGTCACAATCATCGACGTTAATGTCGTCGTTATTATCGTCATTATCTTCGTTGTTATCGTCGTTATTATCGTCATAATTATCATCGTCATTATCGTCATTTTATCATCATAATTAAAGTCGTTATTATCATCGTTAATATCGTCATTATCATCGTTGTTATCGTCGATAATATCCTCATAATTACCGTCGTTAATATCGTCGATATTATCGTCATTATCTTCGTTGTTATCGTCATTATTATAGTCGTTAATATCGTCGATATTATCGTCATTATCTTCGTTGTTATCGTCGTTATTATCGTCGTTATTATCGTCGTTATTATCGTCGTAAATATCGCCGTTATTTTGTCATAATCATCGTCGTTAATGTCGTTGTTATTATCGTCATTACCATCGTTGTTATCGTCCTTATTATACTCATAATTATCGTCGTTAATATCGCCGTTATTTTGTGATAATCATCGTCGTTAATGTCGTCGTTATTATCGTCATTATCATCGTTGTTATCGTCCTTATTATCCTCATAATTATCGTCGTTAATATCGTCGTTTTTTTGTCATAATCATCGTCGTTAATGTCGTCGTTATTATCGTCATTATAATCGTTGTTATCGTCGTTATTAGCCACATAATTATCGTCGTTAATATCGTCGATATTATCGTCATTATCTTCGTTGTTATCGTCGTTATTATCGTCGTTAATATCGTCGTTATTTTGTCACAATCATCGTCGTTAATGTCGTCGTTATTATCGTCATTATCTTCGTTGTTATCGTCGTTATTATCGTCATAATTATCGTCGTTAATATCGTCGTTATTATGTCATAATCATCGTCGTTAATGTCGTCGTTTTTATACGCATTATCTTCGTTTTTATCGTCTTTATTACCGTCGTTAATATCGTCGTTATTATCGTCGTTAATATCGTCGTTAATATCGTCATCACCATCGTTGTTATCGTCCTTATTATCCTCGTAATTATCATCATTAATATCGTCGTTATTTTGTCACAATCATCGTCGTTAATATCGTCTATATTATCGTCATTATCTTCGTTGTTATCGTCGTTATTATCGTCGTGAATATCATCGTTATTATCGACGTAAATATCGCCGTTATTTTGTCATAATCATCGTCGTTAATGTCGTCGTTATTATCGTCATTACCATCGTTGTTATCGTCCTTTTATCCTCATAATTATCATCATTAATATCGTCGTTATTTTGTCACAATCATCGTCGTTAATGTCGTCGTTATTATCGTCATTATCATCGTTGTTATCGTCCTTATTATCCTCATAATTATCGTCGTTAATATCGTCGTTATTTTGTCACAATCATCGTCGTTAATGTCGTCGTTATTATCGTCATTATCTTCGTTGTTATCGTCGATATTATCGTCATAATTATCATCGTCATTATCGTCATTTTATCATCATAATTAAAGTCGTTATTATCGTCGTTAATATCGTCATTATCATCGTTGTTATCGTCGATATTATCCTCATAATTACCGTCGTTAATATCGTCGATATTATCGTCATTATCTTCGTTGTTATCGTCGTTATTATCGTCGTTAATATCGTCGTTATTATCGTCATTATCATCATTGTTATCGTCCTTATTACCCTCATAATTATCGTCGTTAATATCGTCGTTATTTTGTCATAATCATCGTCGTTAATATCGTCGTTATTATCGTCATTATCTTCGTTTTTATCGTCGTTATTATCGTCGTTAATGTCGCCGTTATTATCGTCATTACCATCGTTGTTATCGTCCTTATTATCCTCCTAATTATCGTAGTTTATATCGTCGTTATTTTGTCATAATCATCGTCTTTAATGTCGTCGTTATTATCGTCATTATCATCGTTGATACGTCCTTATTATCCTCATAATTATCGTCGTTAATATCGTCGTTATTTTGTCATAATCATCGTCTTTAATGTCGTCGTTATTATCGTCATTATCATCGTTGTTACGTCCTTATTATCCTCATAATTATCGTCGTTAATATAGTCGTTATTTTGTCATAATCATCGTCGTTAATATCGTCGTTATTATCGACATTATCTTCGTTTTTATCGTCGTTATTATCGTCGTTAATGTCGTCGTTATTATCGTCATTATCATCGTTGTTACGTCCTTATTATCCTCATAATTATCGTCGTTTATATCGTCGTTATTTTGTCATAATCATCGTCTTTAATGTCGTCGTTATTATCGTCATTATCATCGTTGTTATCGTCGTTATTAGCCTCATAATTATCGTCGTTAATATCGTCGATATTATCGTCATTATCTTCGTTGTTATCGCCGTTATTATCGTCGTTAATATCGTCGTTATTATCGTCGTTAATATCGTCATTATTTTGTGATAATCATCGTCGAAAATGTCGTCGTTATTATCGTCATTACCATCGTTTTTATCGTCCTTATTATCCTCATAATTATCGTCGTTAATATCGTCGTTATTTTGTCACAATCATCGTCGTTAATGTCGTCGTTATTATCGTCATTATCATCGTTGTTATCGTCCTTATTATCCTCATAATTATCGTCGTTAATATCGTCGTTATTTTGTCATAATCATCGTCGTTAATATCGTCGTTATTATCGTCATTATCTTCGTTTTTATCGTCGTTATTATCGTCGTTAATGTCGCCGTTATTATCGTCATTACCATCGTTGTTATCGTCCTTATTATCCTCCTAATTATCGTCGTTTATATCGTCGTTATTTTGTCATAATCATCGTCTTTAATGTCGTCGTTATTATCGTCGATAATATCCTCGTTATTTTGTCATAATCATCGTCGTTAATGTCGTCGTTTTTATACGCATTATCTTCGTTTTTATCGTCTATATTACCGTCGTTAATATCGTCGTTATTATCGTCGTTAATATCGTCGTTATTATCGTCATTATCATCATTGTTATCGTCCTTATTACCCTCATAATTATCGTCGTTAATATCGTCGTTATTTTGTCACAATCATCGTCGTTAATGTCGTCGTTATTATCGTCATTATCATCGTTGTTATCGTCCTTATTATCCTCATAATTATCGTCGTTATTATCGTCGTTATTTTGTCATAATCATCGTCGTTAATGTCGTCGTTATTATCGTCATTATCTTCGTTCTTATCGTCATAATTATCATCGTTAATTTCGTCGTTATTATTGTCATTATCTTCTTTTTATCGTCGTTATTATCGTCGTTATTATCGTCGTTATTATCGTCGTTAATTTAATCGTTAATATCGTCATTATCAACGTTGTTATCGTCGTTATTATCGTCGATAATATCCTCGTTATTATGTCATAATCATCGTCGTTAATGTCGTCGTTTTTATACGCATTATCTTCGTTTTTATTGTCTTTATTACCGTCGTTAATATCGTCGTTATTATCGTCGTTAATATCGTCGTTAATATCGTCATTATCATCGTTGTTATCGTCCTTATTATCCTCATAATTATCGTCGTTAATATCGTCGATAATATCGTCATTATCATCGTTGTTATCGTCCTTATTATCCTCATAATTATCGTCGTTAATATCGTCGTTATTTTGTGATAATCATCGTCGTTAATGTCGTCGTTATTATCGTCATTATCATCGTTGTTATCGTCCTTAGTATCCTCATAATTATGGTCGTTATTTTGTCATAATCATCGTCGTTAATGTCGTCGTTATTATCGACATTATCTTCGTTTTTATCGTCGTTATTATCGTCGTTAATGTCGTCGTTATTATCGTCATTACCATCGTTGTTATCGTCCTTATTATCCTCATAATTATCGTCGTTTATATCGTCGTTATTTTGTCATAATCATCGTCTTTAATGTCGTCGTTATTATCGTCATTATCATCGTTGTTACGTCCTTATTATCCTCATAATTATCGTCGTTAATATCGTCGTTATTTTCTCATAATCATCGTCGTTAATGTCGTCGTTATTATCGTCTTTATCATCGTTGTTATCGTCGTTATTAGCCTCATAATTATCGTCGTCAATATCGTCGATATTATCGTCATTATCTTCGTTGTTATCGCCGTTATTATCGTCGTTAATATCGTCGTTATTATCGTCGTTAATATCGTCATTATTTTGTGATAATCATCGTCGAAAATGTCGTCGTTATTATCGTCATTTCCATCGTTGTTATCGTCCTTATTATCCTCATAATTATCGTCGTTTATATCGTCGTTATTTTGTCATAATCATCGTCTTTAATGTCGTCGTTATTATCGTCATTATCATCGTTGTTACGACCTTATTATCCTAATAATTATCGTCGTTAATATCGTCGTTATTTTGTCATAATCATCGTCTTTAATGTCGTCGTTATTATCGTCATTATCATCGTTGTTACGTCCTTATTATCCTCATAATTATCGTCGTTAATATCGTCGTTATTTTGTCATAATCATCGTCGTTAATGTCGTCGTTATTATCGTCATTATCATCGTTGTTATCGTCGTTATTAGCCTCATAATTATCGTCGTTAATATCGTCGATATTATCGTCATTATCTTCGTTGTTATCGCCGTTATTATCGTCGTTAATATCGTCGTTATTATCGTCGTTAATATCGTCATTATTTTGTGATAATCATCGTCGAAAATGTCGTCGTTATTATCGTCATTACCATCGTTTTTATCGTCCTTATTATCCTCATAATTATCGTCGTTAATATCGTCGTTATTTTGTCACAATCATCGTCGTTAATGTCGTCGTTATTATCGTCATTATCATCGTTGTTATCGTCCTTATTATCCTCATAATTATCGTCGTTAATATCGTCGTTATTTTGTCATAATCATCGTCGTTAATGTCGTCGTTATTATCGTCATTATCTTCGTTCTTATCGTCATAATTATCATCGTTAATATCGTCGTTATTATTGTCATTATCTTCTTTTTATCGTCGTTATTATCGTCGTTATTATCGTCGTTATTATCGTCGTTAATATAGTCGTTATTTTGTCATAATCATCGTCGTTAATGTCGTCGTTTTTATACGCATTATCTTCGTTTTTATCGTCTTTATTACCGTCGTTAATATCGTCGTTATTATCGTCGTTAATATCGTCGTTATTATCGTCATTATCATCATTGTTATCGTCCTTATTACCCTCATAATTATCGTCGTTAATATCGTCGTTATTTTGTCATAATCATCGTCGTTAATATCGTCGTTATTATCGTCATTATCTTCGTTTTTATCGTCGTTATTATCGTCGTTAATGTCGCCGTTATTATCGTCATTACCATCGTTGTTATCGTCCTTATTATCCTCCTAATTATCGTAGTTTATATCGTCGTTATTTTGTCATAATCATCGTCTTTAATGTCGTCGTTATTATCGTCATTATCATCGTTGATACGTCCTTATTATCCTCATAATTATCGTCGTTAATATCGTCGTTATTTTGTCATAATCATCGTCTTTAATGTCGTCGTTATTATCGTCATTATCATCGTTGTTACGTCCTTATTATCCTCATAATTATCGTCGTTAATATAGTCGTTATTTTGTCATAATCATCGTCGTTAATATCGTCGTTATTATCGACATTATCTTCGTTTTTATCGTCGTTATTATCGTCGTTAATGTCGTCGTTATTATCGTCATTATCATCGTTGTTACGTCCTTATTATCCTCATAATTATCGTCGTTTATATCGTCGTTATTTTGTCATAATCATCGTCTTTAATGTCGTCGTTATTATCGTCATTATCATCGTTGTTATCGTCGTTATTAGCCTCATAATTATCGTCGTTAATATCGTCGATATTATCGTCATTATCTTCGTTGTTATCGCCGTTATTATCGTCGTTAATATCGTCGTTATTATCGTCGTTAATATCGTCATTATTTTGTGATAATCATCGTCGAAAATGTCGTCGTTATTATCGTCATTACCATCGTTTTTATCGTCCTTATTATCCTCATAATTATCGTCGTTAATATCGTCGTTATTTTGTCACAATCATCGTCGTTAATGTCGTCGTTATTATCGTCATTATCATCGTTGTTATCGTCCTTATTATCCTCATAATTATCGTCCTTAATATCGTCGTTATTTTGTCATAATCATCGTCGTTAATGTCGTCGTTATTATCGTCATTATCTTCGTTCTTATCGTCATAATTATCATCGTTAATATCGTCGTTATTATTGTCATTATCTTCTTTTTATCGTCGTTATTATCGTCGTCATTATATTCGTTATTATCGTCGTTAATATAGTCGTTAATATCGTCATTATTATCGTTGTTATCGTCGTTATTATCGTCGATAATATCCTCGTTATTTTGTCATAATCATCGTCGTTAATGTCGTCGTTTTTATACGCATTATCTTCGTTTTTATCGTCTTTATTACCGTCGTTAATATCGTCGTTATTATCGTCGTTAATATCGTCGTTATTATCGTCATTATCTTCGTTTTTATCGTCGTTATTATCGTCGTTAATGTCGCCGTTATTATCGTCATTACCATCGTTGTTATCGTCCTTATTATCCTCCTAATTATCGTCGTTTATATCGTCGTTATTTTGTCATAATCATCGTCTTTAATGTCGTCGTTATTATCGTCATTATCATCGTTGATACGTCCTTATTATCCTCATAATTATCGTCGTTAATATCGTCGTTATTTTGTCATAATCATCGTCTTTAATGTCGTCGTTATTATCGTCATTATCATCGTTGTTACGTCCTTATTATCCTCATAATTATCGTCGTTAATATAGTCGTTATTTTGTTATAATCATCGTCGTTAATATCGTCGTTATTATCGACATTATCTTCGTTTTTATCGTCGTTATTATCGTCGTTAATGTCGTCGTTATTATCGTCATTATCATCGTTGTTACGTCCTTATTATCCTCATAATTATCGTCGTTTATATCGTCGTTATTTTGTCATAATCATCGTCGAAAATGTCGTCGTTATTATCGTCATTACCATCGTTTTTATCGTCCTTATTATCCTCATAATTATCGTCGTTAATATCGTCGTTATTTTGTCACAATCATCGTCGTTAATGTCGTCGTTATTATCGTCATTATCATCGTTGTTATCGTCCTTATTATCCTCATAATTATCGTCCTTAATATCGTCGTTATTTTGTCATAATCATCGTCGTTAATGTCGTCGTTATTATCGTCATTATCTTCGTTCTTATCGTCATAATTATCATCGTTAATATCGTCGTTATTATTGTCATTATCTTCTTTTTATCGTCGTTATTATCGTCGTTATTATCGTCGTTATTATCGTCGTTAATATAGTCGTTAATATCGTCATTATTATCGTTGTTATCGTCGTTATTATCGTCGATAATATCCTCGTTATTTTGTCATAATCATCGTCGTTAATGTCGTCGTTTTTATACGCATTATCTTCGTTTTTATCGTCTTTATTACCGTCGTTAATATCGTCGTTATTATCGTCGTTAATATCGTCGTTATTATCGTCATTATCATCGTTGTTACGTCCTTATTATCCTCATAATTATCGTCCTTAATATCGTCGTTATTTTGTCATAATCATCGTCGTTAATGTCGTCGTTATTATCGTCATTATCTTCGTTCTTATCGTCATAATTATCATCGTTAATATCGTCGTTATTATTGTCATTATCTTCTTTTTATCGTCGTTATTATCGTCGTTATTATCGTCGTTATTATCGTCGTTAATATAGTCGTTAATATCGTCATTATTATCGTTGTTATCGTCGTTATTATCGTCGATAATATCCTCGTTATTTTGTCATAATCATCGTCGTTAATGTCGTTGTTTTTATACGCATTATCTTCGTTTTTATCGTCTTTATTACCGTCGTTAATATCGTCGTTATTATCGTCGTTAATATCGTCGTTATTATCGTCATTATCATCGTTGTTACGTCCTTATTATCCTCATAATTATCGTCGTTAATATCGTCGTTATTTTGTCATAATCATCGTCGTTAATATCGTCGTTATTATCGTCATTATCTTCGTTTTTATCGTCGTTATTATCGTCGTTAATGTCGCCGTTATTATCGTCATTACCATCGTTGTTATCGTCCTTATTATCCTCCTAATTATCGTCGTTTATATCGTCGTTATTTTGTCATAATCATCGTCTTTAATGTCGTCGTTATTATCGTCATTATCATCGTTGATACGTCCTTATTATCCTCATAATTATCGTCGTTAATATCGTCGTTATTTTGTCATAATCATCGTCTTTAATGTCGTCGTTATTATCGTCATTATCATCGTTGTTACGTCCTTATTATCCTCATAATTATCGTCGTTAATATAGTCGTTATTTTGTCATAATCATCGTCGTTAATATCGTCGTTATTATCGACATTATCTTCGTTTTTATCGTCGTTATTATCGTCGTTAATGTCGTCGTTATTATCGTCATTATCATCGTTGTTACGTTCTCATTATCCTCATAATTATCGTCGTTAATATCGTCGTTATTTCTTCATAATCATCGTCGTTAATGTCGTCGTTATTATCGTCATTATCATCGTTGTTATCGTCGTTATTAGCCTCATAATTATCGTCGTTAATATCGTCGATATTATCGTCATTATCTTCGTTGTTATCGCCGTTATTATCGTCGTTAATATCGTCGTTATTATCTTCGTTAATATCGTCATTATTTTGTGATAATCATCGTCGAAAATGTCGTCGTTATTATCGTCATTACCATCGTTTTTATCGTCCTTATTATCCTCATAATTATCGTCGTTAATATCGTCGTTATTTTGTCACAATCATCGTCGTTAATGTCGTCGTTATTATCGTCATTATCATCGTTGTTATCGTCCTTATTATCCTCATAATTATCGTCCTTAATATCGTCGTTATTTTGTCATAATCATCGTCGTTAATGTCGTCGTTATTATCGTCATTATCTTCGTTCTTATCGTCATAATTATCATCGTTAATATCGTCGTTATTATTGTCATTATCTTCTTTTTATCGTCGTTATTATCGTCGTTATTATCGTCGTTATTATCGTCGTTAATATAGTCGTTAATATCGTCATTATTATCGTTGTTATCGTCGTTATTATCGTCGATAATATCCTCGTTATTTTGTCATAATCATCGTCGTTAATGTCGTCGTTTTTATACGCATTATCTTCGTTTTTATCGTCTTTATTACCGTCGTTAATATCGTCGTTATTATCGTCGTTAATATCGTCGTTATTATCGTCATTATCATCGTTGTTACGTCCTTATTATCCTCATAATTATCGTCCTTAATATCGTCGTTATTTTGTCATAATCATCGTCGTTAATGTCGTCGTTATTATCGTCATTATCTTCGTTCTTATCGTCATAATTATCATCGTTAATATCGTCGTTATTATTGTCATTATCTTCTTTTTATCGTCGTTATTATCGTCGTTATTATCGTCGTTATTATCGTCGTTAATATAGTCGTTAATATCGTCATTATTATCGTTGTTATCGTCGTTATTATCGTCGATAATATCCTCGTTATTTTGTCATAATCATCGTCGTTAATGTCGTTGTTTTTATACGCATTATCTTCGTTTTTATCGTCTTTATTACCGTCGTTAATATCGTCGTTATTATCGTCGTTAATATCGTCGTTATTATCGTCATTATCATCGTTGTTACGTCCTTATTATCCTCATAATTATCGTCGTTAATATCGTCGTTATTTTGTCATAATCATCGTCGTTAATATCGTCGTTATTATCGTCATTATCTTCGTTTTTATCGTCGTTATTATCGTCGTTAATGTCGCCGTTATTATCGTCATTACCATCGTTGTTATCGTCCTTATTATCCTCCTAATTATCGTCGTTTATATCGTCGTTATTTTGTCATAATCATCGTCTTTAATGTCGTCGTTATTATCGTCATTATCATCGTTGATACGTCCTTATTATCCTCATAATTATCGTCGTTAATATCGTCGTTATTTTGTCATAATCATCGTCTTTAATGTCGTCGTTATTATCGTCATTATCATCGTTGTTACGTCCTTATTATCCTCATAATTATCGTCGTTAATATAGTCGTTATTTTGTCATAATCATCGTCGTTAATATCGTCGTTATTATCGACATTATCTTCGTTTTTATCGTCGTTATTATCGTCGTTAATGTCGTCGTTATTATCGTCATTATCATCGTTGTTACGTCCTCATTATCCTCATAATTATCGTCGTTAATATCGTCGTTATTTCTTCATAATCATCGTCGTTAATGTCGTCGTTATTATCGTCATTATCATCGTTGTTATCGTCGTTATTAGCCTCATAATTATCGTCGTTAATATCGTCGATATTATCGTCATTATCTTCGTTGTTATCGCCGTTATTATCGTCGTTAATATCGTCGTTATTATCTTCGTTAATATCGTCATTATTTTGTGATAATCATCGTCGAAAATGTCGTCGTTATTATCGTCATTACCATCGTTTTTATCGTCCTTATTATCCTCATAATTATCGTCGTTAATATCGTCGTTATTTTGTCACAATCATCGTCGTTAATGTCGTCGTTATTATCGTCATTATCATCGTTGTTATCGTCCTTATTATCCTCATAATTATCGTCCTTAATATCGTCGTTATTTTGTCATAATCATCGTCGTTAATGTCGTCGTTATTATCGTCATTATCTTCGTTCTTATCGTCATAATTATCATCGTTAATATCGTCGTTATTATTGTCATTATCTTCTTTTTATCGTCGTTATTATCGTCGTTATTATCGTCGTTATTATCGTCGTTAATATAGTCGTTAATATCGTCATTATTATCGTTGTTATCGTCGTTATTATCGTCGATAATATCCTCGTTATTTTGTCATAATCATCGTCGTTAATGTCGTCGTTTTTATACGCATTATCTTCGTTTTTATCGTCTTTATTACCGTCGTTAATATCGTCGTTATTATCGTCGTTAATATCGTCGTTATTATCGTCATTATCATCGTTGTTACGTCCTTATTATCCTCATAATTATCGTCGTTAATATCGTCGTTATTTTGTCATAATCATCGTCGTTAATGTCGTCGTTATTATCGTCTTTATCATCGTTGTTATCGTCGTTATTAGCCTCATAATTATCGTCGTCAATATCGTCGATATTATCGTCATTATCTTCGTTGTTATCGCCGTTATTATCGTCGTTAATATCGTCGTTATTATCGTCGTTAATATCGTCGTTATTTTGTGATAATCATCGTCGAAAATGTCGTTGTTATTATCGTCATTACCATCGTTGTTATCGTCCTTATTATCCTCATAATTATCGTCGTTAATATCGTCGTTATTTTGTCACAATCATCGTCGATAATGTCGTCGTTATTATCGTCATTATCTTCGTTGTTATCGTCGTTATTATCGTCATAATTATCATCGTCATTATCGTCATTTTATCATCATAATTAAAGTCGTTATTATCATCGTTAATGTCGTCATTATCATCGTTGTTATCGTCGATAATATCCTCATAATTACCGTCGTTAATATCGTCGATATTATCGTCATTATCTTCGTTGTTATCGTCATTATTATAGTCGTTAATATCGTCGATATTATCGTCATTATCTTCGTTGTTATCGTCGTTATTATCGTCGTTATTATCGTCGTTATTATCGTCGTAAATATCGCCGTTATTTTGTCATAATCATCGTCGTTAATGTCGTTGTTATTATCGTCATTACCATCGTTGTTATCGTCCTTATTATCCTCATAATTATCGTCGTTAATATCGTCGTTATTTTGTGATAATCATCGTCGTTAATGTCGTCGTTTTTATCGTCATTATCATCGTTGTTATCGTCTTTATTATCCTCATAATTATCGTCGTTAATATCGTCGTTATTTTGTCACAATCATCGTCGTTAATGTCGTCGTTATTATCGTCATTATCTTCGTTGTTATCGTCGTTATTATCGTCATAATTATCATCGTCATTATCGTCATTTTATCATCATAATTAAAGTCGTTATTATCGTCGTTAATATCGTCATTATCATCGTTGTTATCGTCGATATTATCCTCATAATTACCGTCGTTAATATCGTCGATATTATCGTCATTATCTTCGTTGTTATCGTCATTATTATAGTCGTTAATATCGTCGATATTATCGTCATTATCTTCGTTGTTATCGTCGTTATTATCGTCGTTATTATCGTCGTAAATATCGCCGTTATTTTGTCATAATCATCGTCGTTAATGTCGTCGTTATTATCGTCATTACCATCGTTGTTATCGTCCTTATTATCCTCATAATTATCGTCGTTAATATCGTCGTTATTTTGTGATAATCATCGTCGTTAATGTCGTCGTTATTATCGTCATTATCATCGTTGTTATCGTCCTTATTATCCTCATAATTATCGTCGTTAATATCGTCGTTATTTTGTCATAATCATCGTCGTTAATGTCGTCGTTATTATCGTCATTATAATCGTTGTTATCGTCGTTATTAGCCACATAATTATCGTCGTTAATATCGTCGATATTATCGTCATTATCTTCGTAGTTATCGTCGTTATTATCGTCGTTAATATCGTCGTTATTATCGTCGTTAATATCGTCGTTATTTTGTGATAATCATCGTCGAAAATGTCGTTGTTATTATCGTCATTACCATCGTTGTTATCGTCCTTATTATCCTCATAATTATCGTCGTTAATATCGTCGTTATTTTGTTACAATCATCGTCGATAATGTCGTCGTTATTATCGTCATTATCTTCGTTGTTATCGTCGTTATTATCGTCATAATTATCATCGTCATTATCGTCATTTTATCATCATAATTAAAGTCGTTATTATCGTCGTTATTATCGTCATTATCATCGTTGTTATCGTCGTTATTATCCTCATAAATATCGTAGTTAATATCGTCGATATTATCGTCCTTATCTTCGTTGTTATCGTCGTTATTATCGTCGTTAATATCATCGTTATTATCATCGTAAATATCGCCGTTAATTTGTCATAATCATCGTCGTTAATGTCGTCGTTATTATCGTCATTACCATCGTTGTTATCGTCCTTATTATCCTCATAATTATCATCATTAATATCGTCGTTATTTTGTCACAATTATCGTCGTTAATGTCGTCGTTATTATCGTCATTATCATCGTTGTTATCGTCCTTATTATCCTCATAATTATCGTCGTTAATATCGTCGTTATTTTGTCACAATCATCGTCGTTAATGTCGTCGTTATTATCGTCATTATCTTCGTTGTTATCGTCGTTATTATCGTCATAATTATCATCGTCATTATCGTCATTTTATCAACATAATTAAAGTCGTTATTATCGTCGTTAATATCGTCATTATCATCGTTGTTATCGTCGTTATTATCCTCATATTTACCGTCGTTAATATCGTCGATATTATCGTCATTATCTTCGTTGTTATCGTCATTATTATCGTCGTTAATATCGTCGAAATTATCGTCATTATCTTCGTTGTTATCGTTGTTATTATCGTCGTTAATATCGTCGTTATTATCGTCGTAAATATCGCCGTTATTTTGTCATAATCATCGTCGTTAATGTCGTTGTTATTATCGTCATTACCATCGTTGTTATCGTCCTTATTATCCTCATAATTATCGTCGTTAATATCGTCGTTATTTTGTCATAATCATCGTCATTAATGTCGTCGTTATTATCGTCATTATCATCGTTGTTATCGTCTTTATTATCCTCATAATTATCGTCGTTAATATCGTCGTTATTTTGTCATAATCATCGTCGTTAATGTCGTCGTTATTATCGTCATTATCATCGTTGTTATCGTCGTTATTAGCCTCATAATTATCGTCGTTAATATCGTCGATATTATCGTCATTATCTTCGTTGTTATCGTCGTTATTATCGTCGTTAATTTCGTCGTTATTTTGTGATAATCATCGTCGAAAATGTCGTCGTTATTATCGTCATTACCATCGTTGTTATCGTCCTTATTATCCTCATAATTATCGTCGTTAATATCGTCGTTATTTTGTCATAAACATCGTCGTTAATGTCGTCGTTATTATCGACATTATCTTCGTTTTTATCGTCGTTATTATCGTCGTTAATGTCGTCGTTATTATCGTCATTATCATCGTTGTTACGTCCTTATTATCCTCATAATTATCGTCGTTAATATCGTCGTTATTTTGTCATAATCATCGTCGTTAATGTCGTCGTTATTATCGTCATTATCATCGTTGTTATCGTCGTTATTAGCCTCATAATTATCGTCGTTAATATCGTCGATATTATCGTCATTATCTTCGTTGTTATCGCCGTTATTATCGTCGTTAATATCGTCGTTATTATCGTCGTTAATATCGTCATTATTTTGTGATAATCATCGTCGAAAATGTCGTCGTTATTATCGTCATTACCATTGTTTTTATCGTCCTTATTATCCTCATAATTATCGTCGTTAATATCGTCGTTATTTTGTCACAATCATCGTCGTTAATGTCGTCGTTATTATCGTCATTATCATCGTTGTTATCGTCCTTATTATCCTCATAATTATCGTCCTTAATATCGTCGTTATTTTGTCATAATCATCGTCGTTAATGTCGTCGTTATTATCGTCATTATCTTCGTTCTTATCGTCATAATTATCATCGTTAATATCGTCGTTATTATTGTCATTATCTTCTTTTTATCGTCGTTATTATCGTCGTTATTATCGTCGTTATTATCGTCGTTAATATAGTCGTTAATATCGTCATTATCATCGTTGTTATCGTCGTTATTATCGTCGATAATATCCTCGTTATTTTGTCATAATCATCGTCGTTAATGTCGTCGTTTTTATACGCATTATCTTCGTTTTTATCGTCTTTATTACCGTCCTTAATATCGTCGATATTATCGTCGTTAATATCGTCGTTATTGTCGTCATTATCATCGTTGTTACGTCCTTATTATCCTCATAATTATCGTCGTTAATATCGTCGTTAGTTTGTCATAATCATCTTCTTTAATGTCGTCGTTATTATCGTCATTATCATCGCTGTTACGTCCTTATTATCCTCATAATTATCGTCGTTAATATCGTCGTTATTTTGTCATAATCATCGTCGTTAATGTCGTCGTTATTATCGTCATTATCATCGTTGTTATCGTCGTTATTAGCCTCATAATTATCATCGTTAATATTGTCGATATTATCGTCATTATCTTCGTTGTTATCGTCGTTATTATCGTCGTTAATATCGTCGTTATTATCGTCGTTAATATCGTCGTTATTTTGTGATAATCATCGTCGAAAATGTCGTCGTTATTATCGTCATTACCATCGTTGTTATCGTCCTTATTATTCTCATAATTATCGTCGTTAATATCGTCGTTATTTCGTCATAATCATCGTCGTTAATGTCGTCGTTATTATCGTCCTTATCATCTTTGTTATCGTCCTTATTATCCTCATAATTATCGTCGTTATTTTGTCATAATCATCGTCGTTAATGTCGTCGTTATTATCGACATTATCTTCGTTTTTATAGTCGTTATTATCGTCGTTAATGTCGTCGTTATTATCGTCATTACCATCGTTGTTATCGTCCTTATTATCCTCATAATTATCGTCGTTTATATCGTCGTTATTTTGTCATAATCATCGTCTATAATGTCGTCGTTATTATCGTCATTATCATCGTTGTTACGTCCTTATTATCCTCATAATTATCGTCGTTAATATCGTCGTTATTTTGACATAATCATCGTGTTTAATGTCGTCGTTATTATCGTCATTATCATCGTTGTTACGTCCTTATTATCCTCATAATTATCGTCGTTAATATCGTCGTTATTTCTTCATAATCATCGTCGTTAATGTCGTCGTTATTATCGTCATTATCATCGTTGTTATCGTCGTTATTAGCCTCATAATTATCGTCGTTAATATCGTCGATATTATCGTCATTATCTTCGTTGTTATCGCCGTTATTATCGTCGTTAATATCGTCGTTATTATCTTCGTTAATATCGTCATTATTTTGTGATAATCATCGTCGAAAATGTCGTCGTTATTATCGTCATTATCATCGTTGTTATCGTCGTTATTAGCCTCATAATTATCGTCGTTAATATCGTCGATATTATCGTCATTATCTTCGTTGTTATCGTCGTTATTATCGTCGTTAATATCGTCGTTATTATCGTCGTTAATATCGTCATTATTTTGTGATAATCATCGTCGAAAATGTCGTCGTTATTATCGTCATTACCATCGTTTTTATCGTCCTTATTATTCTCATAATTATCGTCGTTAATATCGTCGTTATTTCGTCATAATCATCGTCGTTAATGTCGTCGTTATTATCGTCCTTATCATCTTTGTTATCGTCCTTATTATCCTCATAATTATCGTCGTTATTTTGTCATAATCATCGTCGTTAATGTCGTCGTTATTATCGACATTATCTTCGTTTTTATAGTCGTTATTATCGTCGTTAATGTCGTCGTTATTATCGTCATTACCATCGTTGTTATCGTCCTTATTATCCTCATAATTATCGTCGTTTATATCGTCGTTATTTTGTCATAATCATCGTCTATAATGTCGTCGTTATTATCGTCATTATCATCGTTGTTACGTCCTTATTATCCTCATAATTATCGTCGTTAATATCGTCGTTATTTTGACATAATCATCGTGTTTAATGTCGTCGTTATTATCGTCATTATCATCGTTGTTACGTCCTTATTATCCTCATAATTATCGTCGTTAATATCGTCGTTATTTCTTCATAATCATCGTCGTTAATGTCGTCGTTATTATCGTCATTATCATCGTTGTTATCGTCGTTATTAGCCTCATAATTATCGTCGTTAATATCGTCGATATTATCGTCATTATCTTCGTTGTTATCGCCGTTATTATCGTCGTTAATATCGTCGTTATTATCTTCGTTAATATCGTCATTATTTTGTGATAATCATCGTCGAAAATGTCGTCGTTATTATCGTCATTACCATCGTTTTTATCGTCCTTATTATCCTCATAATTATCGTCGTTAATATCGTCGTTATTTTGTCACAATCATCGTCGTTAATGTCGTCGTTATTATCGTAATTATCATCGTTGTTATCGTCCTTATTATCCTCATAATTATCGTCGTTAATATCGTCATTATTTTGTCATAATCATCGTCGTTAATGTCGTCGTTATTATCGTCATTATCTTCGTTCTTATCGTCATAATTATCATCGTTAATATCGTCGTTATTATTGTCATTATCTTCTTTTTATCGTCGTTATTATCGTCGTTATTATCGTCGTTATTATCGTCGTTAATATAGTCGTTAATATCGTCATTATCATCGTTGTTATCGTCGTTATTATCGTCGATAATATCCTCGTTATTTTGTCATAATCATCGTCGTTAATGTCGTCGTTTTTATACGCATTATCTTCGTTTTTATCGTCTTTATTACCGTCGTTAATATCGTCGTTATTATCGTCGTTAATATCGTCGTTATTATCGTCATTATCATCATTGTTATCGTCCTTATTACCCTCATAATTATCGTCGTTAATATCGTCGTTATTTTGTCACAATCATCGTCGTTAATGTCGTCGTTATTATCGTCATTATCATCGTTGTTATCGTCCTTATTATCCTCATAATTATCGTCGTTATTATCGTCGTTATTTTGTCATAATCATCGTCGTTAATGTCGTCGTTATTATCGTCATTATCTTCGTTCTTATCGTCATAATTATCATCGTTAATTTCGTCGTTATTATTGTCATTATCTTCTTTTTATCGTCGTTATTATCGTCGTTATTATCGTCGTTAATTTAATCGTTAATATCGTCATTATCAACGTTGTTATCGTCGTTATTATCGTCGATAATATCCTCGTTATTATGTCATAATCATCGTCGTTAATGTCGTCGTTTTTATACGCATTATCTTCGTTTTTATTGTCTTTATTACCGTCGTTAATATCGTCGTTATTATCGTCGTTAATATCGTCGTTAATATCGTCATTATCATCGTTGTTATCGTCCTTATTATCCTCATAATTATCGTCGTTAATATCGTCGATAATATCGTCATTATCATCGTTGTTATCGTCCTCATTATCCTCATAAATATCGTCGTTAATATCGTCGTTATTTTGTGATAATCATCGTCGTTAATGTCGTCGTTATTATCGTCATTATCATCGTTGTTATCGTCCTTAGTATCCTCATAATTATGGTCGTTATTTTGTCATAATCATCGTCGTTAATGTCGTCGTTATTATCGACATTATCTTCGTTTTTATCGTCGTTATTATCGTCGTTAATGTCGTCGTTATTATCGTCATTACCATCGTTGTTATCGTCCTTATTATCCTCATAATTATCGTCGTTTATATCGTCGTTATTTTGTCATAATCATCGTCTTTAATGTCGTCGTTATTATCGTCATTATCATTGTTGTTACGTCCTTATTATCCTCATAATAATCGTCGTTAATATCGTCGTTATTTTGTCATAATCATCGTCTTTAATGTCGTCGTTATTATCGTCATTATCATCGTTGTTACGTCCTTATTATCCTCATAATTATCGTCTTTAATATCGTCGTTATTTTGTCATAATCATCGTCGTTAATGTCGTCGTTATTATCGTCATTATCATCGTTGTTATCGTCGTTATTAGCCTCATAATTATCGTCGTTAATATCGTCGATATTATCGTCATTATCTTCGTTGTTATCGCCGTTATTATCGTCGTTAATATCGTCGTTATTATCGTCGTTAATATCGTCATTATTTTGTGATAATCATCGTCGAAAATGTCGTCGTTATTATCGTCATTACCATCGTTTTTATCGTCCTTATTATCCTCATAATTATCGTCGTTAATATCGTCGTTATTTTGTCACAATCATCGTCGTTAATGTCGTCGTTATTATCGTCATTATCATCGTTGTTATCGTCCTCATTATCCTCATAATTATCGTCCTTAATATCGTCGTTATTTTGTCATAATCATCGTCGTTAATGTCGTCGTTATTATCGTCATTATCTTCGTTCTTATCGTCATAATTATCATCGTTAATATCGTCGTTATTATTGTCATTATCTTCTTTTTATCGTCGTTATTATCGTCGTTATTATCGTCGTTAATATAGTCGTTAATATCGTCATTATCATCGTTGTTATAGTCGTTATTATCGTCGATAATATCCTCGTTATTTTGTCATAATCATCGTCGTTAATGTCGTCGTTTTTATACGCATTATCTTCGTTTTTATCGTCTTTATTACCGTCGTTAATATCGTCGTTATTATCGTCGTTAATATCGTCGTTATTATCGTCATTATCATCATTGTTATCGTCCTTATTACCCTCATAATTATCGTCGTTAATATCGTCGTTATTTTGTCATAATCATCGTCGTTAATATCGTCGTTATTATCGTCATTATCTTCGTTTTTATCGTCGTTATTATCGTCGTTAATGTCGCCGTTATTATCGTCATTACCATCGTTGTTATCGTCCTTATTAACCTCCTAATTATCGTCGTTTATATCGTCGTTATTTTGTCATAATCATCGTCTTTAATGTCGTCGTTATTATCGTCATTATCATCGTTGTTACGTCCTTATTATCCTCATAATTATCGTCGTTAATATCGTCGTTATTTTGTCATAATCATCGTCTTTAATGTCGTCGTTATTATCGTCATTATCATCGTTGTTACGTCCTTATTATCCTCATAATTATCGTCGTTAATATAGTCGTTATTTTGTCATAATCATCGTCGTTAATGTCGTCGTTATTATCGACATTATCTTCGTTTTTATCGTCGTTATTATCGTCGTTAATGTCGTCGTTATTATCGTCATTACCATCGTTGTTATCGTCCTTATTATCCTCATAATTATCGTCGTTTATATCGTCGTTATTTTGTCATAATCATCGTCTTTAATGTCGTCGTTATTATCGTCATTATCATCGTTGTTACGTCCTTATTATCCTCATAATTATCGTCGTTAATATCGTCGTTATTTTGTCATAATCATCGTCTTTAATGTCGTCGTTATTATCGTCATTATCATCGTTGTTTCGTCCTTATTATCCTCATAATTATCGTCGTTAATATCGTCGTTATTTTGTCATAATCATCGTCGTTAATGTCGTCGTTATTATCGTCATTATCATCGTTGTTATCGTTGTTATTAGCTTCGTAATTATCGTCGTTAATATCGTCGATATTATCGTCATTATCTTCGTCGTTATCGCCGTTATTATCGTCGTTAATATCGTCGTTATTATCGTCGTTAATATCGTCATTATTTTGTGATAATCATCGTCGAAAATGTCGTCGTTATTATCGTCATTATCATCGTTGTTATCGTCCTTATTATCCTCATAATTATCGTCGTTAATATCGTCGTTATTTTGTCATAATCATCGTCGTTAATGTCGTCGTTATTATCGACATTATCTTCGTTTTTATCGTCGTTATTATCGTCGTTAATGTCGTCGTTATTATCGTCATTATCATCGTTGTTACGTCCTTATTATCCTCATAATTATCGTCGTTAATATCGTCGTTATTTTGTCATAATCATCGTCGTTAATGTCGTCGTTATTATCGTCATTATCATCGTTGTTATCGTCGTTATTAGCCTCATAATTATCGTCGTTAATATTGCCGATATTATCGTCATTATCTTCGTTGTTATCGTCGTTATTATCGTCGTTAATATCGTCGTTATTATCGTCGTTAATATCGTCGTTATTTTGTGATAATCATCGTCGAAAATGTCGTCGTTATTATCGTCATTACCATCGTTGTTATCGTCCTTATTATCCTCATAATTATCGTCGTTAATATCGTCGTTATTTTGTCACAATCATCGTCGTTAATGTCGTCGTTATTATCGTCATTATCATCGTTGTTATCGTCCTTATTATCCTCATAATTATCGTCGTTATTATCGTCGTTATTTTGTCATAATCATCGTCGTTATTGTCGTCGTTATTATCGTCATTATCTTCGTTCTTATCGTCATAATTATTATCGTTAATTTCGTCGTTATTATTGTCATTATCTTCTTTTTATCGTCGTTATTATCGTCGTTATTATCGTCGTTATTATCGTCGTTAATTTAATCGTTAATATCGTCATTATCAACGTTGTTATCGTCGTTATTAACGTCGATAATATCCTCGTTATTATTTCATAATCATCGTCGTTAATGTCGTCGTTTTTATACGCATTATCTTCGTTTTTATTGTCTTTATTACCGTCGTTAATATCGTCGTTATTATCGTCGTTAATATCGTCGTTAATATCGTCATTATCATCGTTGTTATCGTCCTTATTATCCTCATAATTATCGTCGTTAATATCGTCGATAATATCGTCATTATCATCGTTGTTATCGTCCTTATTATCCTCATAATTATCGTCGTTAATATCGTCGTTATTTTGTGATAATCATCGTCGTTAATGTCGTCGTCATTATCGTCAATATCATCGTTGTTATCGTCCTTAGTATCCTCATAATTATGGTCGTTATTTTGTCATAATCATCGTCGTTAATGTCGTCGTTATTATCGACATTATCTTCGTTTTTATCGTCGTTATTATCGTCGTTAATGTCGTCGTTATTATCGTCATTACCATCGTTGTTATCGTCCTTATTATCCTCATAATTATCGTCGTTTATATCGTCGTTATTTTGTCATAATCATCGTCTTTAATGTCGTCGTTATTATCGTCATTATCTTCGTTGTTATCGTCGTTATTATCGTCATAATTATCATCGTCATTATCGTCATTTTATCATCATAATTAAAGTCGTTATTATCGTCGTTAATATCGTCATTATCATCGTTGTTATCGTCGATATTATCCTCATAATTACCGTCGTTAATATCGTCGATATTATCGTCATTATCTTCGTTGTTATCGTCATTATTATAGTCGTTAATATCGTCGATATTATCGTCATTATCTTCGTTGTTATCGTCGTTATTATCGTCGTTATTATCGTCGTTATTATTGTCGTAAATATCGCCGTTATTTTGTCATAATCATCGTCGTTAATGTCGTCGTTATTATCGTCATTACCATCGTTGTTATCGTCCTTATTATCCTCATAATTATCGTCGTTAATATCGTCGTTATTTTGTCATAATCATCGTCGTTAATGTCGTCGTTATTATCGTCATTATCATCGTTGTTATCGTCCTTATTATCCTCATGATTATCGTCGTTAATATCGTCGTTATTTTGTCATAATCATCGTCGTTAATGTCGTCGTTATTATCGTCATTATAATCGTTGTTATCGTCGTTATTAGCCACATAATTATCGTTGTTAATATCGTCGATATTATCGTCATTATCTTCGTTGTTATCGTCGTTATTATCGTCGTTAATATCGTCGTTATTATCGTCGTTAATATCGTCGTTATTTTGTGATAATCATCGTCGAAAATGTCGTCGTTATTATCGTCATTACCATCGTTGTTATCGTCCTTATTATCCTCATAATTATCGTCATTAATATCGTCGTTATTTTGTCACAATCATCGTCGATAATGTCGTCGTTATTATCGTCATTATCTTCGTTGTTATCGTCGTTATTATCGTCATAATTATCATCGTCATTATCGTCATTTTATCATCATAATTAAAGTCGTTATTATCGTCGTTATTATCGTCATTATCATCGTTGTTATCGTCGTTATTATCCTCATAAATATCGTCGTTAATATCGTCGATATTATCGTCATTATCTTCGTTGTTATCGTCGTTATTATCGTCGTTAATATCATCGTTATTATCATCGTAAATATCGCCGTTAATTTGTCATAATCATCGTCGTTAATGTCGTCGTTATTATCGTCATTACCATCGTTGTTATCGTCCTTATTATCCTCATAATTATCATCATTAATATCGTCGTTATTTTGTCACAATTATCGTCGTTAATGTCGTCGTTATTATCGTCATTATCATCGTTGTTTTCGTCCTTATTATCCTCATAATTATCGTCGTTAATATCGTCGTTATTTTGTCACAATCATCGTCGTTAATGTCGTCGTTATTATCGTCATTATCTTCGTTGTTATCGTCGTTATTATCGTCATAATTATCATCGTCATTATCGTCATTTTATCATCATAATTAAAGTCGTTATTATCGTCGTTAATATCGTCATTATCATCGTTGTTATCGTCGTTATTATCCTCATATTTACCGTCGTTAATATCGTCGATATTATCGTCATTATCTTCGTTGTTATCGTCATTATTATCGTCGTTAATATCGTCGAAATTATCGTCATTATCTTCGTTGTTATCGTCGTTATTATCGTCGTTAATATCGTCGTTATTATCGTCGTAAATATCGCCGTTATTTTGTCATAATCATCGTCGTTAATGTCGTCGTTGTTATCGTCAATACCATCGTTGATATCGTCCTTATTATCCTCATAATTATCGTCGTTAATATCGTCGTTATTTTGTCATAATCATCGTCATTAATGTCGTCGTTATTATCGTCATTATCATCGTTGTTATTGTCCTTATTATCCTCATAATTATCGTCGTTAATATCGTCGTTATTTTGTCATAATCATTGTCGTTAATGTCGTCGTTATTATCGTCATTATCATCGTTGTTATCGTCGTTATTAGCCTCATAATTATCGTCGTTAATATCGTCGATATTATCGTCATTATCTTCGTTGTTATCGTCGTTATTATCGTCGTTAATATCGTCGTTATTTTGTGATAATCATCGTCGAAAATGTCGTCGTTATTATCGTCATTACCATCGTTGTTATCGTCCTTATTATCCTCATAATTATCGTCGTTAATATCGTCGTTATTTTGTCATAATCATCGTCGTTAATGTCGTCGTTATTATCGACATTATCTTCGTTTTTATCGTCGTTATTATCGTCGTTAATGTCGTCGTTATTATCGTCATTATCATCGTTGTTACGTCCTTATTATCCTCATAATTATCGTCGTTAATATCGTCGTTATTTTGTCATAATCATCGTCGTTAATGTCGTCGTTATTATCGTATTATCATCGTTGTTATCGTCGTTATTAGCCTCATAATTATCGTCGTTAATATCGTCGATATTATCGTCATTATCTTCGTTGTTATCGCCGTTATTATCGTCGTTAATATCGTCGTTATTATCGTCGTTAATATCGTCATTATTTTGTGATAATCATCGTCGAAAATGTCGTCGTTATTATCGTCATTACCATCGTTTTTATCGTCCTTATTATCCTCATAATTATCGTCGTTAATATCGTCGTTATTTTGTCACAATCATCGTCGTTAATGTCGTCGTTATTATCGTCATTATCATCGTTGTTATCGTCCTTATTATCCTCATAATTATCGTCCTTAATATCGTCGTTATTTTGTCATAATCATCGTCGTTAATGTCGTCGTTATTATCGTCATTATCTTCGTTCTTATCGTCATAATTATCATCGTTAATATCGTCGTTATTATTGTCATTATCTTCTTTTTATCGTCGTTATTATCGTCGTTATTATCGTCGTTATTATCGTCGTTAATATAGTCGTTAATATCGTCATTATCATCGTTGTTATCGTCGTTATTATCGTCGATAATATCCTCGTTATTTTGTCATAATCATCGTCGTTAATGTCGTCGTTTTTATACGCATTATCTTCGTTTTTATCGTCTTTATTACCGTCGTTAATATCGTCGTTATTATCGTCGTTAATATCGTCGTTATTATCGTCATTATCATCGTTGTTACGTCCTTATTATCCTTATAAATATCGTCGTTAATATCGTCGTTAGTTTGTCATAATCATCGTCTTTAATGTCGTCGTTATTATCGTCATTATCATCGCTGTTACGTCCTTATTATCCTCATAATTATCGTCGTTAATATCGTCGTTATTTTGTCATAATCATCGTCGTTAATGTCGTCGTTATTATCGTCATTATCATCGTTGTTATCGTCCTTATTATCCTCATAATTATCGTCGTTTATATCGTCGTTATTTTGTCATAATCATCGTCTTTAATGTCGTCGTTATTATCGTCATTATCTTCGTTGTTATCGTCGTTATTATCGTCATAATTATCATCGTCATTATCGTCATTTTATCATCATAATTAAAGTCGTTATTATCGTCGTTAATATCGTCATTATCATCGTTGTTATCGTCGATATTATCCTCATAATTACCGTCGTTAATATCGTCGATATTATCGTCATTATCTTCGTTGTTATCGTCATTATTATAGTCGTTAATATCGTCGATATTATCGTCATTATCTTCGTTGTTATCGTCGTTATTATCGTCGTTATTATCGTCGTTATTATTGTCGTAAATATCGCCGTTATTTTGTCATAATCATCGTCGTTAATGTCGTCGTTATTATCGTCATTACCATCGTTGTTATCGTCCTTATTATCCTCATAATTATCGTCGTTAATATCGTCGTTATTTTGTCATAATCATCGTCGTTAATGTCGTCGTTATTATCGTCATTATCATCGTTGTTATCGTCCTTATTATCCTCATAATTATCGTCGTTAATATCGTCGTTATTTTGTCATAATCATCGTCGTTAATGTCGTCGTTATTATCGTCATTATAATCGTTGTTATCGTCGTTATTAGCCACATAATTATCGTTGTTAATATCGTCGATATTATCGTCATTATCTTCGTTGTTATCGTCGTTATTATCGTCGTTAATATCGTCGTTATTATCGTCGTTAATATCGTCGTTATTTTGTGATAATCATCGTCGAAAATGTCGTCGTTATTATCGTCATTACCATCGTTGTTATCGTCCTTATTATCCTCATAATTATCGTCATTAATATCGTCGTTATTTTGTCACAATCATCGTCGATAATGTCGTCGTTATTATCGTCATTATCTTCGTTGTTATCGTCGTTATTATCGTCATAATTATCATCGTCATTATCGTCATTTTATCATCATAATTAAAGTCGTTATTATCGTCGTTATTATCGTCATTATCATCGTTGTTATCGTCGTTATTATCCTCATAAATATCGTCGTTAATATCGTCGATATTATCGTCATTATCTTCGTTGTTATCGTCGTTATTATCGTCGTTAATATCATCGTTATTATCATCGTAAATATCGCCGTTAATTTGTCATAATCATCGTCGTTAATGTCGTCGTTATTATCGTCATTACCATCGTTGTTATCGTCCTTATTATCCTCATAATTATCATCATTAATATCGTCGTTATTTTGTCACAATTATCGTCGTTAATGTCGTCGTTATTATCGTCATTATCATCGTTGTTATCGTCCTTATTATCCTCATAATTATCGTCGTTAATATCGTCGTTATTTTGTCACAATCATCGTCGTTAATGTCGTCGTTATTATCGTCATTATCTTCGTTGTTATCGTCGTTATTATCGTCATAATTATCATCGTCATTATCGTCATTTTATCATCATAATTAAAGTCGTTATTATCGTCGTTAATATCGTCATTATCATCGTTGTTATCGTCGTTATTATCCTCATATTTACCGTCGTTAATATCGTCGATATTATCGTCATTATCTTCGTTGTTATCGTCATTATTATCGTCGTTAATATCGTCGAAATTATCGTCATTATCTTCGTTGTTATCGTCGTTATTATCGTCGTTAATATCGTCGTTATTATCGTCGTAAATATCGCCGTTATTTTATCATAATCATCGTCGTTAATGTCGTCGTTGTTATCGTCAATACCATCGTTGATATCGTCCTTATTATCCTCATAATTATCGTCGTTAATATCGTCGTTATTTTGTCATAATCATCGTCATTAATGTCGTCGTTATTATCGTCATTATCATCGTTGTTATCGTCCTTATTATCCTCATAATTATCGTCGTTAATATCGTCGTTATTTTGTCATAATCATTGTCGTTAATGTCGTCGTTATTATCGTATTATCATCGTTGTTATCGTCGTTATTAGCCTCATAATTATCGTCGTTAATATCGTCGATATTATCGTCATTATCTTCGTTGTTATCGCCGTTATTATCGTCGTTAATATCGTCGTTATTATCGTCGTTAATATCGTCATTATTTTGTGATAATCATCGTCGAAAATGTCGTCGTTATTATCGTCATTACCATCGTTTTTATCGTCCTTATTATCCTCATAATTATCGTCGTTAATATCGTCGTTATTTTGTCACAATCATCGTCGTTAATGTCGTCGTTATTATCGTCATTATCATCGTTGTTATCGTCCTTATTATCCTCATAATTATCGTCCTTAATATCGTCGTTATTTTGTCATAATCATCGTCGTTAATGTCGTCGTTATTATCGTCATTATCTTCGTTCTTATCGTCATAATTATCATCGTTAATATCGTCGTTATTATTGTCATTATCTTCTTTTTATCGTCGTTATTATCGTCGTTATTATCGTCGTTATTATCGTCGTTAATATAGTCGTTAATATCGTCATTATCATCGTTGTTATCGTCGTTATTATCGTCGATAATATCCTCGTTATTTTGTCATAATCATCGTCGTTAATGTCGTCGTTTTTATACGCATTATCTTCGTTTTTATCGTCTTTATTACCGTCGTTAATATCGTCGTTATTATCGTCGTTAATATCGTCGTTATTATCGTCATTATCATCGTTGTTACGTCCTTATTATCCTTATAAATATCGTCGTTAATATCGTCGTTAGTTTGTCATAATCATCGTCTTTAATGTCGTCGTTATTATCGTCATTATCATCGCTGTTACGTCCTTATTATCCTCATAATTATCGTCGTTAATATCGTCGTTATTTTGTCATAATCATCGTCGTTAATGTCGTCGTTATTATCGTCATTATCATCGTTGTTATCGTCGTTATTAGCCTCATAATTATCATCGTTAATATTGTCGATATTATCGTCATTATCTTCGTTGTTATCGTCGTTATTATCGTCGTTAATATCGTCGTTATTATCGTCGTTAATATCGTCGTTATTTTGTGATAATCATCGTCGAAAATGTCGTCGTTATTATCGTCATTACCATCGTTGTTATCGTCCTTATTATTCTCATAATTATCGTCGTTAATATCGTCGTTATTTCGTCATAATCATCGTCGTTAATGTCGTCGTTATTATCGTCCTTATCATCTTTGTTATCGTCCTTATTATCCTCATAATTATCGTCGTTATTATCGTCGTTATTTTGTCATAATCATCGTCGTTAATGTCGTCGTTATTATCGTCATTATCTTCGTTCTTATCGTCATAATTATCATCGTTAATTTCGTCGTTATTATTGTCATTATCTTCTTTTTATCGTCGTTATTATCGTCGTTATTATCGTCGTTATTATCGTCGTTAATTTAATCGTTAATATCGTCATTATCAACGTTGTTATCGTCGTTATTATCGTCGATAATATCCTCGTTATTATGTCATAATCATCGTCGTTAATGTCGTCGTTTTTATACGCATTATCTTCGTTTTTATTGTCTTTATTACCGTCGTTAATATCGTCGTTATTATCGTCGTTAATATCGTCGTTAATATCGTCATTATCATCGTTGTTATCGTCCTTATTATCCTCATAATTATCGTCGTTAATATCGTCGATAATATCGTCATTATCATCGTTGTTATCGTCCTTATTATCCTCATAATTATCGTCGTTAATATCGTCGTTATTTTGTGATAATCATCGTCGTTAATGTCGTCGTTATTATCGTCATTATCATCGTTGTTATCGTCCTTAGTATCCTCATAATTATGGTCGTTATTTTGTCATAATCATCGTCGTTAATGTCGTCGTTATTATCGACATTATCTTCGTTTTTATCGTCGTTATTATCGTCGTTAATGTCGTCGTTATTATCGTCATTACCATCGTTGTTATCGTCCTTATTATCCTCATAATTATCGTCGTTTATATCGTCGTTATTTTGTCATAATCATCGTCTTTAATGTCGTCGTTATTATCGTCATTATCATTGTTGTTACGTCACAATTATCCTCATAATTATCGTCGTTAATATCGTCGTTATTTTGTCATAATCATCGTCTTTAATGTCGTCGTTATTATCGTCATTATCATCGTTGTTACGTCCTTATTATCCTCATAATTATCGTCGTTAATATCGTCGTTATTTTGTCATAATCATCGTCGTTAATGTCGTCGTTATTATCGTCTTTATCATCGTTGTTATCGTCGTTATTAGCCTCATAATTATCGTCGTCAATATCGTCGATATTATCGTCATTATCTTCGTTGTTATCGCCGTTATTATCGTCGTTAATATCGTCGTTATTATCGTCGTTAATATCGTCGTTATTTTGTGATAATCATCGTCGAAAATGTCGTCGTTATTATCGTCATTACCATCGTTGTTATCGTCCTTATTATTCTCATAATTATCGTCGTTAATATCGTCGTTATTTCGTCATAATCATCGTCGTTAATGTCGTCGTTATTATCGTCCTTATCATCTTTGTTATCGTCCTTATTATCCTCATAATTATCGTCGTTATTATCGTCGTTATTTTGTCATAATCATCGTCGTTAATGTCGTCGTTATTATCGTCATTATCTTCGTTCTTATCGTCATAATTATCATCGTTAATTTCGTCGTTATTATTGTCATTATCTTCTTTTTATCGTCGTTATTATCGTCGTTATTATCGTCGTTATTATTGTCGTTAATTTAATCGTTAATATCGTCATTATCAACGTTGTTATCGTCGTTATTATCGTCGATAATATCCTCGTTATTATGTCATAATCATCGTCGTTAATGTCGTCGTTTTTATACGCATTATCTTCGTTTTTATTGTCTTTATTACCGTCGTTAATATCGTCGTTATTATCGTCGTTAATATCGTCGTTAATATCGTCATTATCATCGTTGTTATCGTCCTTATTATCCTCATAATTATCGTCGTTAATATCGTCGATAATATCGTCATTATCATCGTTGTTATCGTCCTTATTATCCTCATAATTATCGTCGTTAATATCGTCGTTATTTTGTGATAATCATCTTCGTTAATGTCGTCGTTATTATCGTCATTATCATCGTTGTTATCGTCCTTAGTATCCTCATAATTATGGTCGTCATTTTGTCATAATCATCGTCGTTAATGTCGTCGTTATTATCGACATTATCTTCGTTTTTATCGTCGTTATTATCGTCGTTAATGTCGTCGTTATTATCGTCATTACCATCGTTGTTATCGTCCTTATTATCCTCATAATTATCGTCGTTTATATCGTCGTTATTTTGTCATAATCATCGTCTTTAATGTCGTCGTTATTATCGTCATTATCATTGTTGTTACGTCACAATTATCCTCATAATTATCGTCGTTAATATCGTCGTTATTTTGTCATAATCATCGTCTTTAATGTCGTCGTTATTATCGTCATTATCATCGTTGTTACGTCCTTATTATCCTCATAATTATCGTCGTTAATATCGTCGTTATTTTGTCATAATCATCGTCGTTAATGTCGTCGTTATTATCGTCTTTATCATCGTTGTTATCGTCGTTATTAGCCTCATAATTATCGTCGTCAATATCGTCGATATTATCGTCATTATCTTCGTTGTTATCGCCGTTATTATCGTCGTTAATATCGTCGTTATTATCGTCGTTAATATCGTCATTATTTTGTGATAATCATCGTCGAAAATGTCGTCGTTATTATCGTCATTACCATCGTTGTTATCGTCCTTATTATCCTCATAATTATCGTCGTTTATATCGTCGTTATTTTGTCATAATCATCGTCTTTAATGTCGTCGTTATTATCGTCATTATCATCGTTGATACGTCCTTATTATCCTCATAATTATCGTCGTTAATATCGTCGTTATTTTGTCATAATCATCGTCTTTAATGTCGTCGTTATTATCGTCATTATCATCGTTGTTACGTCCTTATTATCCTCATAATTATCGTCGTTAATATCGTCGTTATTTTGTCATAATCATCGTCGTTAATGTCGTCGTTATTATCGTCATTATCATCGTTGTTATCGTCGTTATTAGCCTCATAATTATCGTCGTTAATATCGTCGATATTATCGTCATTATCTTCGTTGTTATCGCCGTTATTATCGTCGTTAATATCGTCGTTATTATCGTCGTTAATATCGTCATTATTTTGTGATAATCATCGTCGAAAATGTCGTCGTTATTATCGTCATTACCATCGTTTTTATCGTCCTTATTATCCTCATAATTATCGTCGTTAATATCGTCGTTATTTTGTCACAATCATCGTCGTTAATGTCGTCGTTATTATCGTCATTATCATCGTTGTTATCGTCCTTATTATCCTCATAATTATCGTCCTTAATATCGTCGTTATTTTGTCATAATCATCGTCGTTAATGTCGTCGTTATTATCGTCATTATCTTCGTTCTTATCGTCATAATTATCATCGTTAATATCGTCGTTATTATTGTCATTATCTTCTTTTTATCGTCGTTATTATCGTCGTTATTATCGTCGTTAATATAGTCGTTAATATCGTCATTATCATCGTTGTTATCGTCGTTATTATCGTCGATAATATCCTCGTTATTTTGTCATAATCATCGTCGTTAATGTCGTCGTTTTTATACGCATTATCTTCGTTTTTATCGTCTTTATTACCGTCGTTAAAATCGTCGTTATTATCGTCCTTAATATCGTCGTTATTATCGTCATTATCATCATTGTTATCGTCCTTATTACCCTCATAATTATCGTCGTTAATATCGTCGTTATTTTGTCATAATCATCGTCGTTAATATCGTCGTTATTATCGTCATTATCTTCGTTTTTATCGTCCTTATTATCGTCGTTAATGTCGCCGTTATTATCGTCATTACCATCGTTGTTATCGTCCTTATTATCCTCCTAATTATCGTCGTTTATATCGTCGTTATTTTGTCATAATCATCGTCTTTAATGTCGTCGTTATTATCGTCATTATCATCTTTGTTACGTCCTTATTATCCTCATAATTATCGTCGTTAATATCGTCGTTATTTTGTCATAATCATCGTCTTTAATGTCGTCGTTATTATCGTCATTATCATCGTTGTTACGTCCTTATTATCCTCATAATTATCGTCGTTAATATCGTCGTTATTTTGTCATAATCATCGTCGTTAATGTCGTCGTTATTATCGTCTTTATCATCGTTGTTATCGTCGTTATTAGCCTCATAATTATCGTCGTCAATATCGTCGATATTATCGTCATTATCTTCGTTGTTATCGCCGTTATTATCGTCGTTAATATCGTCGTTATTATCGTCGTTAATATCGTCGTTATTTTGTGATAATCATCGTCGAAAATGTCGTCGTTATTATCGTCATTACCATCGTTGTTATCGTCCTTATTATTCTCATAATTATCGTCGTTAATATCGTCGTTATTTCGTCATAATCATCGTCGTTAATGTCGTCGTTATTATCGTCCTTATCATCTTTGTTATCGTCCTTATTATCCTCATAATTATCGTCGTTATTATCGTCGTTATTTTGTCATAATCATCGTCGTTAATGTCGTCGTTATTATCGTCATTATCTTCGTTCTTATCGTCATAATTATCATCGTTAATTTCGTCGTTATTATTGTCATTATCTTCTTTTTATCGTCGTTATTATCGTCGTTATTATCGTCGTTATTATTGTCGTTAATTTAATCGTTAATATCGTCATTATCAACGTTGTTATCGTCGTTATTATCGTCGATAATATCCTCGTTATTATGTCATAATCATCGTCGTTAATGTCGTCGTTTTTATACGCATTATCTTCGTTTTTATTGTCTTTATTACCGTCGTTAATACCGTCGTTATTATCGTCGTTAATATCGTCGTTAATATCGTCATTATCATCGTTGTTATCGTCCTTATTATCCTCATAATTATCGTCGTTAATATCGTCGATAATATCGTCATTATCATCGTTGTTATCGTCCTTATTATCCTCATAATTATCGTCGTTAATATCGTCGTTATTTTGTGATAATCATCTTCGTTAATGTCGTCGTTATTATCGTCATTATCATCGTTGTTATCGTCCTTAGTATCCTCATAATTATGGTCGTCATTTTGTCATAATCATCGTCGTTAATGTCGTCGTTATTATCGACATTATCTTCGTTTTTATCGTCGTTATTATCGTCGTTAATGTCGTCGTTATTATCGTCATTACCATCGTTGTTATCGTCCTTATTATCCTCATAATTATCGTCGTTTATATCGTCGTTATTTTGTCATAATCATCGTCTTTAATGTCGTCGTTATTATCGTCATTATCATTGTTGTTACGTCACAATTATCCTCATAATTATCGTCGTTAATATCGTCGTTATTTTGTCATAATCATCGTCTTTAATGTCGTCGTTATTATCGTCATTATCATCGTTGTTACGTCCTTATTATCCTCATAATTATCGTCGTTAATATCGTCGTTATTTTGTCATAATCATCGTCGTTAATGTCGTCGTTATTATCGTCTTTATCATCGTTGTTATCGTCGTTATTAGCCTCATAATTATCGTCGTCAATATCGTCGATATTATCGTCATTATCTTCGTTGTTATCGCCGTTATTATCGTCGTTAATATCGTCGTTATTATCGTCGTTAATATCGTCATTATTTTGTGATAATCATCGTCGAAAATGTCGTCGTTATTATCGTCATTACCATCGTTGTTATCGTCCTTATTATCCTCATAATTATCGTCGTTTATATCGTCGTTATTTTGTCATAATCATCGTCTTTAATGTCGTCGTTATTATCGTCATTATCATCGTTGATACGTCCTTATTATCCTCATAATTATCGTCGTTAATATCGTCGTTATTTTGTCATAATCATCGTCTTTAATGTCGTCGTTATTATCGTCATTATCATCGTTGTTACGTCCTTATTATCCTCATAATTATCGTCGTTAATATCGTCGTTATTTTGTCATAATCATCGTCGTTAATGTCGTCGTTATTATCGTCATTATCATCGTTGTTATCGTCCTTATTATCCTCATAATTATCGTCGTTAATATCGTCGATATTATCGTCATTATCTTCGTTGTTATCGCCGTTATTATCGTCGTTAATATCGTCGTTATTATCGTCGTTAATATCGTCATTATTTTGTGATAATCATCGTCGAAAATGTCGTCGTTATTATCGTCATTACCATCGTTTTTATCGTCCTTATTATCCTCATAATTATCGTCGTTAATATCGTCGTTATTTTGTCACAATCATCGTCGTTAATGTCGTCGTTATTATCGTCATTATCATCGTTGTTATCGTCCTTATTATCCTCATAATTATCGTCGTTAATATCGTCGTTATTTTGTCATAATCATCGTCGTTAATGTCGTCGTTATTATCGTCATTATCTTCGTTCTTATCGTCATAATTATCATCGTTAATATCGTCGTTATTATTGTCATTATCTTCTTTTTATCGTCGTTATTATCGTCGTTATTATCGTCGTTAATATAGTCGTTAATATCGTCATTATCATCGTTGTTATCGTCGTTATTATCGTCGATAATATCCTCGTTATTTTGTCATAATCATCGTCGTTAATGTCGTCGTTTTTATACGCATTATCTTCGTTTTTATCGTCTTTATTACCGTCGTTAAAATCGTCGTTATTATCGTCCTTAATATCGTCGTTATTATCGTCATTATCATCATTGTTATCGTCCTTATTACCCTCATAATTATCGTCGTTAATATCGTCGTTATTTTGTCATAATCATCGTCGTTAATATCGTCGTTATTATCGTCATTATCTTCGTTTTTATCGTCGTTATTATCGTCGTTAATGTCGCCGTTATTATCGTCATTACCATCGTTGTTATCGTCCTTATTATCCTCCTAATTATCGTCGTTTATATCGTCGTTATTTTGTCATAATCATCGTCTTTAATGTCGTCGTTATTATCGTCATTATCATCTTTGTTACGTCCTTATTATCCTCATAATTATCGTCGTTAATATCGTCGTTATTTTGTCATAATCATCGTCTTTAATGTCGTCGTTATTATCGTCATTATCATCGTTGTTACGTCCTTATTATCCTCATAATTATCGTCGTTAATATCGTCGTTATTTTGTCATAATCATCGTCGTTAATGTCGTCGTTATTATCGTCATTATCATCGTTGTTATCGTCGTTATTAGCCTCATAATTATCGTCGTTAATATCGTCGATATTATCGTCATTATCTTCGTTGTTATCGCCGTTATTATCGTCGTTAATATCGTCGTTATTATCGTCGTTAATATCGTCATTATTTTGTGATAATCATCGTCGAAAATGTCGTCGTTATTATCGTCATTACCATCGTTTTTATCGTCCTTATTATCCTCATAATTATCGTCGTTAATATCGTCGTTATTTTGTCACAATCATCGTCGTTAATGTCGTCGTTATTATCGTCATTATCATCGTTGTTATCGTCCTTATTATCCTCATAATTATCGTCCTTAATATCGTCGTTATTTTGTCATAATCATCGTCGTTAATGTCGTCGTTATTATCGTCATTATCTTCGTTCTTATCGTCATAATTATCATCGTTAATATCGTCGTTATTATTGTCATTATCTTCTTTTTATCGTCGTTATTATCGTCGTTATTATCGTCGTTAATATAGTCGTTAATATCGTCATTATCATCGTTGTTATCGTCGTTATTATCGTCGATAATATCCTCGTTATTTTGTCATAATCATCGTCGTTAATGTCGTCGTTTTTATACGCATTATCTTCGTTTTTATCGTCTTTATTACCGTCGTTAAAATCGTCGTTATTATCGTCCTTAATATCGTCGTTATTATCGTCATTATCATCGTTGTTATCGTCCTTATTATCCTCATAATTATCGTCGTTAATATCGTCGTTATTTTGTCATAATCATCGTCGTTAATGTCGTCGTTATTATCGACATTATCTTCGTTTTTATCGTCGTTATTATCGTCGTTAATGTCGTCGTTATTATCGTCATTATCATCGTTGTTACGTCCTTATTATCCTCATAATTATCGTCGTTAATATCGTCGTTATTTTGTCATAATCATCGTCGTTAATGTCGTCGTTATTATCGTCATTATCATCGTTGTTATCGTCGTTATTAGCCTCATAATTATCGTCGTTAATATTGCCGATATTATCGTCATTATCTTCGTTGTTATCGTCGTTATTATCGTCGTTAATATCGTCGTTATTATCGTCGTTAATATCGTCGTTATTTTGTGATAATCATCGTCGAAAATGTCGTCGTTATTATCGTCATTACCATCGTTGTTATCGTCCTTATTAACCTCATAATTATCGTCGTTAATATCGTCGTTATTTTGTCACAATCATCGTCGTTAATGTCGTCGTTATTATCGTCATTATCATCGTTGTTATCGTCCTTATTATCCTCATAATTATCGTCGTTATTATCGTCGTTATTTTGTCATAATCATCGTCGTTATTGTCGTCGTTATTATCGTCATTATCTTCGTTCTTATCGTCAGAATTATTATCGTTAATTTCGTCGTTATTATTGTCATTATCTTCTTTTTATCGTCGTTATTATCGTCGTTATTATCGTCGTTATTATCGTCGTTAATGTCGTCGTTATTATCGTCATTACCATCGTTGTTATCGTCCTTATTATCCTCATAATTATCGTCGTTTATATCGTCGTTATTTTGTCATAATCATCGTCTTTAATGTCGTCGTTATTATCGTCATTATCTTCGTTTTTATCGTCGTTATTATCGTCGTTAATGTCGTCGTTATTATCGTCATTACCATCGTTGTTATCGTCCTTATTATCCTCATAATTATCGTCGTTTATATCGTCGTTATTTTGTCATAATCATCGTCTTTAATGTCGTCGTTATTATCGTCATTATCTTCGTTGTTATCGTCGTTATTATCGTCATAATTATCATCGTCATTATCGTCATTTTATCATCATAATTAAAGTCGTTATTATCGTCGTTAATATCGTCATTATCATCGTTGTTATCGTCGATATTATCCTCATAATTACCGTCGTTAATATCGTCGATATTATCGTCATTATCTTCGTTGTTATCGTCATTATTATAGTCGTTAATATCGTCGATATTATCGTCATTATCTTCGTTGTTATCGTCGTTATTATCGTCGTTATTATCGTCGTTATTATTGTCGTAAATATCGCCGTTATTTTGTCATAATCATCGTCGTTAATGTCGTCGTTATTATCGTCATTACCATCGTTGTTATCGTCCTTATTATCCTCATAATTATCGTCGTTAATATCGTCGTTATTTTGTCATAATCATCGTCGTTAATGTCGTCGTTATTATCGTCATTATCATCGTTGTTATCGTCCTTATTATCCTCATAATTATCGTCGTTAATATCGTCGTTATTTTGTCATAATCATCGTCGTTAATGTCGTCGTTATTATCGTCATTATAATCGTTGTTATCGTCGTTATTAGCCTCATAATTATCGTTGTTAATATCGTCGATATTATCGTCATTATCTTCGTTGTTATCGTCGTTATTATCGTCGTTAATATCGTCGTTATTATCGTCGTTAATATCGTCGTTATTTTGTGATAATCATCGTCGAAAATGTCGTCGTTATTATCGTCATTACCATCGTTGTTATCGTCCTTATTATCCTCATAATTATCGTCATTAATATCGTCGTTATTTTGTCACAATCATCGTCGATAATGTCGTCGTTATTATCGTCATTATCTTCGTTGTTATCGTCGTTATTATCGTCATAATTATCATCGTCATTATCGTCATTTTATCATCATAATTAAAGTCGTTATTATCGTCGTTATTATCGTCATTATCATCGTTGTTATCGTCGTTATTATCCTCATAAATATCGTCGTTAATATCGTCGATATTATCGTCATTATCTTCGTTGTTATCGTCGTTATTATCGTCGTTAATATCATCGTTATTATCATCGTAAATATCGCCGTTAATTTGTCATAATCATCGTCGTTAATGTCGTCGTTATTATCGTCATTACCATCGTTGTTATCGTCCTTATTATCCTCATAATTATCATCATTAATATCGTCGTTATTTTGTCACAATTATCGTCGTTAATGTCGTCGTTATTATCGTCATTATCATCGTTGTTATCGTCCTTATTATCCTCATAATTATCGTCGTTAATATCGTCTTTATTTTGTCACAATCATCGTCGTTAATGTCGTCGTTATTATCGTCATTATCTTCGTTGTTATCGTCGTTATTATCGTCATAATTATCATCGTCATTATCGTCATTTTATCATCATAATTAAAGTCGTTATTATCGTCGTTAATATCGTCATTATCATCGTTGTTATCGTCGTTATTATCCTCATATTTACCGTCGTTAATATCGTCGATATTATCGTCATTATCTTCGTTGTTATCGTCATTATTATCGTCGTTAATATCGTCGAAATTATCGTCATTATCTTCGTTGTTATCGTCGTTATTATCGTCGTTAATATCGTCGTTATTATCGTTGTAAATATCGCCGTTATTTTGTCATAATCATCGTCGTTAATGTCGTCGTTATTATCGTCAATACCATCGTTGATATCGTCCTTATTATCCTCATAATTATCGTCGTTAATATCGTCGTTATTTTGTCATAATCATCGTCATTAATGTCGTCGTTATTATCGTCATTATCATCGTTGTTATCGTCCTTATTATCCTCATAATTATCGTCGTTAATATCGTCGTTATTTTGTCATAATCATTGTCGTTAATGTCGTCGTTATTATCGTCATTATCATCGTTGTTATCGTCGTTATTAGCCTCATAATTATCGTCGTTAATATCGTCGATATTATCGTCATTATCTTCGTTGTTATCGCCGTTATTATCGTCGTTAATATCGTCGTTATTATCGTCGTTAATATCGTCGTTATTTTGTCACAATCATCGTCGTTAATGTCGTCGTTATTATCGTCATTATCATCGTTGTTATCGTCCTTATTATCCTCATAATTATCGTCGTTATTATCGTCGTTATTTTGTCATGATCATCGTCGTTAATGTCGTCGTTATTATCGTCATTATCTTCGTTCTTATCGTCATAATTATCATCGTTAATTTCGTCGTTATTATTGTCATTATCTTCTTTTTATCGTCGTTATTATCGTCGTTATTATCGTCGTTATTATCGTCGTTAATTTAATCGTTAATATCGTCATTATCAACGTTGTTATCGTCGTTATTATCGTCGATAATATCCTCGTTATTATGTCATAATCATCGTCGTTAATGTCGTCGTTTTTATACGCATTATCTTCGTTTTTATTGTCTTTATTACCGTCGTTAATATCGTCGTTATTATCGTCGTTAATATCGTCGTTAATATCGTCATTATCATCGTTGTTATCGTCCTTATTATCCTCATAATTATCGTCGTTAATATCGTCGATAATATCGTCATTATCATCGTTGTTATCGTCCTTATTATCCTCATAATTATCGTCGTTAATATCGTCGTTATTTTGTGATAATCATCGTCGTTAATGTCGTCGTTATTATCGTCATTATCATCGTTGTTATCGTCCTTAGTATCCTCATAATTATGGTCGTTATTTTGTCATAATCATCGTCGTTAATGTCGTCGTTATTATCGACATTATCTTCGTTTTTATCGTCGTTATTATCGTCGTTAATGTCGTCGTTATTATCGTCATTACCATCGTTGTTATCGTCCTTATTATCCTCATAATTATCGTCGTTTATATCGTCGTTATTTTGTCATAATCATCGTCTTTAATGTCGTCGTTATTATCGTCATTATCATTGTTGTTATCGTCGTTATTATCGTCATAATTATCATCGTCATTATCGTCATTTTATCATCATAATTAAAGTCGTTATTATCGTCGTTAATATCGTCATTATCATCGTTGTTATCGTCGATATTATCCTCATAATTACCGTCGTTAATATCGTCGATATTATCGTCATTATCTTCGTTGTTATCGTCGTTATTATCGTCGTTAATATCATCGTTATTATCATCGTAAATATCGCCGTTAATTTGTCATAATCATCGTCGTTAATGTCGTCGTTATTATCGTCATTATCATCATTGTTATCGTCCTTATTACCCTCATAATTATCGTCGTTAATATCGTCGTTATTTTGTCACAATCATCGTCGTTAATGTCGTCGTTATTATCGTCATTATCATCGTTGTTATCGTCCTTATTATCCTCATAATTATCGTCCTTAATATCGTCGTTATTTTGTCATAATCATCGTCGTTAATGTCGTCGTTATTATCGTCATTATCTTCGTTCTTATCGTCATAATTATCATCGTTAATATCGTCGTTATTATTGTCATTATCTTCTTCTTATCGTCGTTATTATCGTCGTTATTATCGTCGTTATTATCGTCGTTAATATAGTCGTTAATATCGTCATTATCATCGTTGTTATCGTCGTTATTATCGTCGATAATATCCTCGTTATTTTGTCATAATCATCGTCGTTAATGTCGTCGTTTTTATACGCATTATCTTCGTTTTTATCGTCTTTATTACCGTCGTTTTATCGTCGTTATTATCGTCGTTAATATCGTCGTTATTATCGTCATTATCATCGTTGTTACGTCCTTATTATCCTTATAATTATTGTCGTTAATATCGTCGTTAGTTTGTCATAATCATCGTCTTTAATGTCGTCGTTATTATCGTCATTATCATCGCTGTTACGTCCTTATTATCCTCATAATTATCGTCGTTAATATCGTCGTTATTTTGTCATAATCATCGTCGTTAATGTCGTCGTTATTATCGTCATTATCATCGTTGTTATCGTCGTTATTAGCCTCATAATTATCATCGTTAATATTGTCGATATTATCGTCATTATCTTCGTTGTTATCGTCGTTATTATCGACGTTAATATCGACGTTATTATCGTCGTTAATATCGTCGTTATTTTGTGATAATCATCGTCGAAAATGTCGTCGTTATTATCGTCATTACCATCGTTGTTATCGTCCTTATTATTCTCATAATTATCGTCGTTAATATCGTCGTTATTTCGTCATAATCATCGTCGTTAATGTCGTCGTTATTATCGTCCTTATCATCTTTGTTATCGTCCTTATTATCCTCATAATTATCGTCGTTATTTTGTCATAATCAACCTCGTTAATGTCGTCGTTATTATCGACATTATCTTCGTTTTTATAGTCGTTATTATCGTCGTTAATGTCGTCGTTATTATCGTCATTACCATCGTTGTTATCGTCCTTATTATCCTCATAATTATCGTCGTTTATATCGTCGTTATTTTGTCATAATCATCGTCTATATTGTCGTCGTTGTTATCGTCATTATCATCCGTCCTTATTATCCTCATAATTATCGTCGTTAATATCGTCGTTATTTTGTCATAATCATCGTCTTTAATGTCGTCGTTATTATCGTCATTATCATCGTTGTTACGTCCTTATTATCCTCATAATTATCGTCGTTAATATCGTCGTTATTTCTTCATAATCATCGTCGTTAATGTCGTCGTTATTATCGTCATTATCATCGTTGTTATCGTCGTTATTAGCCTCATAATTATCGTCGTTAATATCGTCATTATTTTGTCATAATCATCGTCGTTAATGTCGTCGTTATTATCGTCATTATCTGCGTTCTTATCGTCATAATTATCATCGTTAATATCGTCGTTATTATTGTCATTATCTTCCTTTTATCGTCGTTATTATCGTCGTTATTATCGTCGTTATTATCGTCGTTAATATAGTCGTTAATATCGTCATTATCATCGTTGTTATCGTCGTTATTATCGTCGATAATATCCTCGTTATTTTGTCATAATCATCGTCGTTAATGTCGTCGTTTTTATACGCATTATCTTCGTTTTTATCGTCTTTATTACCGTCGTTAATATCGTCGTTATTATCGTCGTTAATATCGTCGTTATTATCGTCATTATCATCATTGTTATCGTCCTTATTACCCTCATAATTATCGTCGTTAATATCGTCGTTATTTTGTCACAATCATCGTCGTTAATGTCGTCGTTATTATCGTCATTATCATCGTTGTTATCGTCCTTATTATCCTCATAATTATCGTCGTTATTATCGTCGTTATTTTGTCATGATCATCGTCGTTAATGTCGTCGTTATTATCGTCATTATCTTCGTTCTTATCGTCATAATTATCATCGTTAATTTCGTCGTTATTATTGTCATTATCTTCTTTTTATCGTCGTTATTATCGTCGTTATTATCGTCGTTATTATCGTCGTTAATTTAATCGTTAATATCGTCATTATCAACGTTGTTATCGTCGTTATTATCGTCGATAATATCCTCGTTATTATGTCATAATCATCGTCGTTAATGTCGTCGTTTTTATACGCATTATCTTCGTTTTTATTGTCTTTATTACCGTCGTTAATATCGTCGTTATTATCGTCGTTAATATCGTCGTTAATATCGTCATTATCATCGTTGTTATCGTCCTTATTATCCTCATAATTATCGTCGTTAATATCGTCGATAATATCGTCATTATCATCGTTGTTAACGTCCTTATTATCCTCATAATTATCGTCGTTAATATCGTCGTTATTTTGTGATAATCATCGTCGTTAATGTCGTCGTTATTATCGTCATTATCATCGTTGTTATCGTCCTTAGTATCCTCATAATTATGGTCGTTATTTTGTCATAATCATCGTCGTTAATGTCGTCGTTATTATCGACATTATCTTCGTTTTTATCGTCGTTATTATCGTCGTTAATGTCGTCGTTATTATCGTCATTACCATCGTTGTTATCGTCCTTATTATCCTCATAATTATCGTCGTTTATATCGTCGTTATTTTGTCATAATCATCGTCTTTAATGTCGTCGTTATTATCGTCATTATCATTGTTGTTATCGTCGTTATTATCGTCATAATTATCATCGTCATTATCGTCATTTTATCATCATAATTAAAGTCGTTATTATCGTCGTTAATATCGTCATTATCATCGTTGTTATCGTCGATATTATCCTCATAATTACCGTCGTTAATATCGTCGATATTATCGTCATTATCTTCGTTGTTATCGTCGTTATTATCGTCGTTAATATCATCGTTATTATCATCGTAAATATCGCCGTTAATTTGTCATAATCATCGTCGTTAATGTCGTCGTTATTATCGTCATTATCATCATTGTTATCGTCCTTATTACCCTCATAATTATCGTCGTTAATATCGTCGTTATTTTGTCACAATCATCGTCGTTAATGTCGTCGTTATTATCGTCATTATCATCGTTGTTATCGTCCTTATTATCCTCATAATTATCGTCGTTATTATCGTCGTTATTTTGTCATGATCATCGTCGTTAATGTCGTCGTTATTATCGTCATTATCTTCGTTCTTATCGTCATAATTATCATCGTTAATTTCGTCGTTATTATTGTCATTATCTTCTTTTTATCGTCGTTATTATCGTCGTTATTATCGTCGTTATTATCGTCGTTAATTTAATCGTTAATATCGACATTATCATCGTTGTTATCGTCCTTATTATCCTCATAATTATCGTCGTTATTATCGTCGTTATTTTGTCATGATCATCGTCGTTAATGTCGTCGTTATTATCGTCATTATCTTCGTTCTTATCGTCATAATTATCATCGTTAATTTCGTCGTTATTATTGTCATTATCTTCTTTTTATCGTCGTTATTATCGTCGTTATTATCGTCGTTATTATCGTCGTTAATTTAATCGTTAATATCGTCATTATCAACGTTGTTATCGTCGTTATTATCGTCGATAATATCCTCGTTATTATGTCATAATCATCGTCGTTAATGTCGTCGTTTTTATACGCATTATCTTCGTTTTTATTGTCTTTATTACCGTCGTTAATATCGTCGTTATTATCGTCGTTAATATCGTCGTTAATATCGTCATTATCATCGTTGTTATTGTCCTTATTATCCTCATAATTATCGTCGTTAATATCGTCGATAATATCGTCATTATCATCGTTGTTATCGTCCTTATTATCCTCATAATTATCGTCGTTAATATCGTCGTTATTTTGTGATAATCATCGTCGTTAATGTCGTCGTTATTATCGTCATTATCATCGTTGTTATCGTCCTTAGTATCCTCATAATTATGGTCGTTATTTTGTCATAATCATCGTCGTTAATGTCGTCGTTATTATCGACATTATCTTCGTTTTTATCGTCGTTATTATCGTCGTTAATGTCGTCGTTATTATCGTCATTACCATCGTTGTTATCGTCCTTATTATCCTCATAATTATCGTCGTTTATATCGTCGTTATTTTGTCATAATCATCGTCTTTAATGTCGTCGTTATTATCGTCATTATCATTGTTGTTACGTCCTTATTATCCTCATAATTATCGTCGTTAATATCGTCGTTATTTTGTCATAATCATCGTCTTTAATGTCGTCGTTATTATCGTCATTATCATCGTTGTTACGTCCTTATTATCCTCATAATTATCGTCGTTAATATCGTCGTTATTTTGTCATAATCATCGTCTTTAATGTCGTCGTTATTATCGTCATTATCATCGTTGTTACGTCCTTATTATCCTCATAATTATCGTCGTTAATATCGTCGTTATTTTGTCATAATCATCGTCGTTAATGTCGTCGTTATTATCGTCATTATCATCGTTGTTATCGTCGTTATTAGCCTCATAATTATCGTCGTTAATATCCTCGATATTATCGTCATTATCTTCGTTGTTATCGCCGTTATTATCGTCGTTAATATCGTCGTTATTATCGTCGTTAATATCGTCATTATTTTGTGATAATCATCGTCGAAAATGTCGTCGTTATTATCGTCATTACCATCGTTTTTATCGTCCTTATTATCCTCATAATTATCGTCGTTAATATCGTCGTTATTTTGTCACAATCATCGTCGTTAATGTCGTCGTTATTATCGTCATTATCATCGTTGTTATCGTCCTTATTATCCTCATAATTATCGTCCTTAATATCGTCGTTATTTTGTCATAATCATCGTCGTTAATGTCGTCGTTATTATCGTCATTATCTTCGTTCTTATCGTCATAATTATCATCGTTAATATCGTCGTTATTATTGTCATTATCTTCTTTTTATCGTCGTTATTATCGTCGTTATTATCGTCGTTATTATCGTCGTTAATATAGTCGTTAATATCGTCATTATCATCGTTGTTATCGTCGTTATTATCGTCGATAATATCCTCGTTATTTTGTCATAATCATCGTCGTTAATGTCGTCGTTTTTATACGCATTATCTTCGTTTTTATCGTCTTTATTACCGTCGTTAATATCGTCGTTATTATCGTCGTTAATATCGTCGTTATTATCGTCATTATCATCGCTGTTACGTCCTTATTATCCTCATAATTATCGTCGTTAATATCGTCGTTATTTTGTCATAATCATCGTCGTTAATGTCGTCGTTATTATCGTCATTATCATCGTTGTTATCGTCGTTATTAGCCTCATAATTATCATCGTTAATATTGTCGATATTATCGTCATTATCTTCGTTGTTATCGTCGTTATTATCGTCGTTAATATCGTCGTTATTATCGTCGTTAATATCGTCGTTATTTTGTGATAATCATCGTCGAAAATGTCGTCGTTATTATCGTCATTACCATCGTTGTTATCGTCCTTATTATTCTCATAATTATCGTCGTTATTATCGTCGTTATTTCGTCATAATCATCGTCGTTAATGTCGTCGTTATTATCGTCCTTATCATCTTTGTTATCGTCCTTATTATCCTCATAATTATCGTCGTTATTATCGTCGTTATTTTGTCATAATCATCGTCGTTAATGTCGTCGTTATTATCGTCATTATCTTCGTTCTTATCGTCATAATTATCATCGTTAATTTCGTCGTTATTATTGTCATTATCTTCTTTTTATCGTCGTTATTATCGTCGTTATTATCGTCGTTATTATCGTCGTTAATTTAATCGTTAATATCGTCATTATCAACGTTGTTATCGTCGTTATTATCGTCGATAATATCCTCGTTATTATGTCATAATCATCGTCGTTAATGTCGTCGTTTTTATACGCATTATCTTCGTTTTTATTGTCTTTATTACCGTCGTTAATATCGTCGTTATTATCGTCGTTAATATCGTCGTTAATATCGTCATTATCATCGTTGTTATCGTCCTTATTATCCTCATAATTATCGTCGTTAATATCGTCGATAATATCGTCATTATCATCGTTGTTATCGTCCTTATTATCCTCATAATTATCGTCGTTAATTTCGTCGTTATTTTGTGATAATCATCGTCGTTAATGTCGTCGTTATTATCGTCATTATCATCGTTGTTATCGTCCTTAGTATCCTCATAATTATGGTCGTTATTTTGTCATAATCATCGTCGTTAATGTCGTCGTTATTATCGACATTATCTTCGTTTTTATCGTCGTTATTATCGTCGTTAATGTCGTCGTTATTATCGTCATTACCATCGTTGTTATCGTCCTTATTATCCTCATAATTATCGTCGTTTATATCGTCGTTATTTTGTCATAATCATCGTCTTTAATGTCGTCGTTATTATCGTCATTATCATTGTTCTTACGTCACAATTATCCTCATAATTATCGTCGTAAATATCGTCGTTATTTTGTCATAATCATCGTCTTTAATGTCGTCGTTATTATCGTCATTATCATCGTTGTTACGTCCTTATTATCCTCATAATTATCGTCGTTAATATCGTCGTTATTTTGTCATAATCATCGTCGTTAATGTCGTCGTTATTATCGTCTTTATCATCGTTGTTATCGTCGTTATTAGCCTCATAATTATCGTCGTCAATATCGTCGATATTATCGTCATTATCTTCGTTGTTATCGCCGTTATTATCGTCGTTAATATCGTCGTTATTATCGTCGTTAATATCGTCGTTATTTTGTGATAATCATCGTCGAAAATGTCGTCGTTATTATCGTCATTACCATCGTTGTTATCGTCCTTATTATTCTCATAATTATCGTCGTTAATATCGTCGTTATTTCGTCATAATCATCGTCGTTAATGTCGTCGTTATTATCGTCCTTATCATCTTTGTTATCGTCCTTATTATCCTCATAATTATCGTCGTTATTATCGTCGTTATTTTGTCATAATCATCGTCGTTAATGTCGTCGTTATTATCGTCATTATCTTCGTTCTTATCGTCATAATTATCATCGTTAATTTCGTCGTTATTATTGTCATTATCTTCTTTTTATCGTCGTTATTATCGTCGTTATTATCGTCGTTATTATCGTCGTTAATTTAATCGTTAATATCGTCATTATCAACGTTGTTATCGTCGTTATTATCGTCGATAATATCCTCGTTATTATGTCATAATCATCATCGTTAATGTCGTCGTTTTTATACGCATTATCTTCGTTTTTATTGTCTTTATTACCGTCGTTAATATCGTCGTTATTATCGTCGTTAATATCGTCGTTAATATCGTCATTATCATCGTTGTTATCGTCCTTATTATCCTCATAATTATCGTCGATAATATCGTCGATAATATCGTCATTATCATCGTTGTTATCGTCCTTATTATCCTCATAATTATCGTCGTTAATATCGTCGTTATTTTGTGATAATCATCTTCGTTAATGTCGTCGTTATTATCGTCATTATCATCGTTGTTATCGTCCTTAGTATCCTCATAATTATGGTCGTTATTTTGTCATAATCATCGTCGTTAATGTCGTCGTTATTATCGACATTATCTTCGTTTTTATCGTCGTTATTATCGTCGTTAATGTCGTCGTTATTATCGTCATTACCATCGTTGTTATCGTCCTTATTATCCTCATAATTATCGTCGTTTATATCGTCGTTATTTTGTCATAATCATCGTCTTTAATGTCGTCGTTATTATCGTCATTATCATTGTTGTTACGTCACAATTATCCTCATAATTATCGTCGTTAATATCGTCGTTATTTTGTCATAATCATCGTCTTTAATGTCGTCGTTATTATCGTCATTATCATCGTTGTTACGTCCTTATTATCCTCATAATTATCGTCGTTAATATCGTCGTTATTTTGTCATAATCATCGTCGTTAATGTCGTCGTTATTATCGTCTTTATCATCGTTGTTATCGTCGTTATTAGCCTCATAATTATCGTCGTCAATATCGTCGATATTATCGTCATTATCTTCGTTGTTATCGCCGTTATTATCGTCGTTAATATCGTCGTTATTATCGTCGTTAATATCGTCATTATTTTGTGATAATCATCGTCGAAAATGTCGTCGTTATTATCGTCATTACCATCGTTGTTATCGTCCTTATTATCCTCATAATTATCGTCGTTTATATCGTCGTTATTTTGTCATAATCATCGTCTTTAATGTCGTCGTTATTATCGTCATTATCATCGTTGATACGTCCTTATTATCCTCATAATTATCGTCGTTAATATCGTCGTTATTTTGTCATAATCATCGTCTTTAATGTCGTCGTTATTATCGTCATTATCATCGTTCTTACGTCCTTATTATCCTCATAATTATCGTCGTTAATATCGTCGTTATTTTGTCATAATCATCGTCGTTAATGTCGTCGTTATTATCGTCATTATCATCGTTGTTATCGTCGTTATTAGCCTCATAATTATCGTCGTTAATATCGTCGATATTATCGTCATTATCTTCGTTGTTATCGCCGTTATTATCGTCGTTAATATCGTCGTTATTATCGTCGTTAATATCGTCATTATTTTGTGATAATCATCGTCGAAAATGTCGTCGTTATTATCGTCATTACCATCGTTTTTATCGTCCTTATTATCCTCATAATTATCGTCGTTAATATCGTCGTTATTTTGTCACAATCATCGTCGTTAATGTCGTCGTTATTATCGTCATTATCATCGTTGTTATCGTCCTTATTATCCTCATAATTATCGTCCTTAATATCGTCGTTATTTTGTCATAATCATCGTCGTTAATGTCGTCGTTATTATCGTCATTATCTTCGTTCTTATCGTCATAATTATCATCGTTAATATCGTCGTTATTATTGTCATCATCTTCTTTTTATCGTCGTTATTATCGTCGTTATTATCGTCGTTAATATAGTCGTTAATATCGTCATTATCATCGTTGTTATCGTCGTTATTATCGTCGATAATATCCTCGTTATTTTGTCATAATCATCGTCGTTAATGTCGTCGTTTTTATACGCATTATCTTCGTTTTTATCGTCTTTATTACCGTCGTTAAAATCGTCGTTATTATCGTCGTTAATATCGTCGTTATTATCGTCATTATCATCATTGTTATCGTCCTTATTACCCTCATAATTATCGTCGTTAATATCGTCGTTATTTTGTCATAATCATCGTCGTTAATATCGTCGTTATTATCGTCATTATCTTCGTTTTTATCGTCGTTATTATCGTCGTTAATGTCGCCGTTATTATCGTCATTACCATCGTTGTTATCGTCCTTATTATCCTCCTAATTATCGTCGTTTATATCGTCGTTATTTTGTCATAATCATCGTCTTTAATGTCGTCGTTATTATCGTCATTATCATCTTTGTTACGTCCTTATTATCCTCATAATTATCGTCGTTAATATCGTCGTTATTTTGTCATAATCATCGTCTTTAATGTCGTCGTTATTATCGTCATTATCATCGTTGTTACGTCCTTATTATCCTCATAATTATCGTCGTTAATATAGTCGTTATTTTGTCATAATCATCGTCGTTAATATCGTCGTTATTATCGACATTATCTTCGTTTTTATCGTCGTTATTATCGTCGTTAATGTCGTCGTTATTATCGTCATTACCATCGTTGTTATCGTCCTTATTATCCTCATAATTATCGTCGTTTATATCGTCGTTATTTTGTCATAATCGTCGTCTTTAATGTCGTCGTTATTATCGTCATTATCATCGTTGTTACGTCCTTATTATCCTCATAATTATCGTCGTTAATATCGTCGTTATTTTGTCATAATCATCGTCTTTAATGTCATCGTTATTATCGTCATTATCATCGTTGTTTCGTCCTTATTATCATCATAATTATCGTCGTTAATATCGTCGTTATTTTGTCATAATCATCGTCGTTAATGTCGTCGTTATTATCGTCATTATCATCGTTGTTATCGTTGTTATTAGCTTCATAATTATCGTCGTTAATATCGTCGATATTATCGTCATTATCTTCGTTGTTATCGTCGTTATTATCGTCGTTATTATCGTCGTTATTATCGTCGTAAATATCGCCGTTATTTTGTCATAATCATCGTCGTTAATGTCGTCGTTATTATCGTCATTACCATCGTTGTTATCGTCCTTATTATCCTCATAATTATCGTCGTTAATATCGTCGTTATTTTGTGATAATCATCGTCGTTAATGTCGTCGTTATTATCGTCATTATCATCGTTGTTATCGTCCTTATTATCCTCATAATTATCGTCGTTAATATCGTCGTTATTTTGTCATAATCATCGTCGTTAATGTCGTCGTTATTATCGTCATTATAATCGTTGTTATCGTCGTTATTAGCCACATAATTATCGTCGCTAATATCGTCGATATTATCGTCATTTCTTCGTTGTTATCGTCGTTATTATCGTCGTTAATATCGTCGTTATTATCGTCGTTAATATCGTCGTTATTTTGTGATAATCATCGTCGAAAATGTCGTCGTTATTATCGTCATTACCATCGTTGTTATCGTCCGTATTATCCTCATAATTATCGTCGTTAATATCGTCGTTATTTTGTCACAATCATCGTCGATAATGTCGTCGTTATTATCGTCATTATCTTCGTTGTTATCGTCGTTATTATCGTCATAATTATCATCGTCATTATCGTCATTTTATCATCATAATTAAAGTCGTTATTATCGTCGTTATTATCGTCATTATCATCGTTGTTATCGTCGTTATTATCCTCATAAATATCGTCGTTAATATCGTCGATATTATCGTCATTATCTTCGTTGTTATCGTCGTTATTATCGTCGTTAATATCATCGTTATTATCATCGTAAATATCGCCGTTAATTTGTCATAATCATCGTCGTTAATGTCGTCGTTATTATCGTCATTACCATCGTTGTTATCGTCCTTATTATCCTCATAATTATCGTCGTTAATATCGTCGTTATTTTGTGATAATCATCGTCGTTAATGTCGTCGTTATTATCGTCATTATCATCGTTGTTATCGTCCTTAGTATCCTCATAATTATGGTCGTTATTTTGTCATAATCATCGTCGTTAATGTCGTCGTTATTATCGACATTATCTTCGTTTTTATCGTCGTTATTATCGTCGTTAATGTCGTCGTTATTATCGTCATTACCATCGTTGTTATCGTCCTTATTATCCTCATAATTATCGTCGTTTATATCGTCGTTATTTTGTCATAATCATCGTCTTTAATGTCGTCGTTATTATCGTCATTATCATTGTTGTTATCGTCGTTATTATCGTCATAATTATCATCGTCATTATCGTCATTTTATCATCATAATTAAAGTCGTTATTATCGTCGTTAATATCGTCATTATCATCGTTGTTATCGTCGATATTATCCTCATAATTACCGTCGTTAATATCGTCGATATTATCGTCATTATCTTCGTTGTTATCGTCGTTATTATCGTCGTTAATATCATCGTTATTATCATCGTAAATATCGCCGTTAATTTGTCATAATCATCGTCGTTAATGTCGTCGTTATTATCGTCATTATCATCATTGTTATCGTCCTTATTACCCTCATAATTATCGTCGTTAATATCGTCGTTATTTTGTCACAATCATCGTCGTTAATGTCGTCGTTATTATCGTCATTATCATCGTTGTTATCGTCCTTATTATCCTCATAATTATCGTCCTTAATATCGTCGTTATTTTGTCATAATCATCGTCGTTAATGTCGTCGTTATTATCGTCATTATCTTCGTTCTTATCGTCATAATTATCATCGTTAATATCGTCGTTATTATTGTCATTATCTTCTTTTTATCGTCGTTATTATCGTCGTTATTATCGTCGTTATTATCGTCGTTAATATAGTCGTTAATATCGTCATTATCATCGTTGTTATCGTCGTTATTATCGTCGATAATATCCTCGTTATTTTGTCATAATCATCGTCGTTAATGTCGTCGTTTTTATACGCATTATCTTCGTTTTTATCGTCTTTATTACCGTCGTTTTATCGTCGTTATTATCGTCGTTAATATCGTCGTTATTATCGTCATTATCATCGATGTTACGTCCTTATTATCCTTATAATTATTGTCGTTAATATCGTCGTTAGTTTGTCATAATCATCGTCTTTAATGTCGTCGTTATTATCGTCATTATCATCGCTGTTACGTCCTTATTATCCTCATAATTATCGTCGTTAATATCGTCGTTATTTTGTCATAATCATCGTCGTTAATGTCGTCGTTATTATCGTCATTATCATCGTTGTTATCGTCGTTATTAGCCTCATAATTATCATCGTTAATATTGTCGATATTATCGTCATTATCTTCGTTGTTATCGTCGTTATTATCGACGTTAATATCGTCGTTATTATCGTCGTTAATATCGTCGTTATTTTGTGATAATCATCGTCGAAAATGTCGTCGTTATTATCGTCATTACCATCGTTGTTATCGTCCTTATTATTCTCATAATTATCGTCGTTAATATCGTCGTTATTTCGTCATAATCATCGTCGTTAATGTCGTCGTTATTATCGTCCTTATCATCTTTGTTATCGTCCTTATTATCCTCATAATTATCGTCATTATTTTGTCATAATCAACCTCGTTAATGTCGTCGTTATTATCGACATTATCTTCGTTTTTATAGTCGTTATTATCGTCGTTAATGTCGTCGTTATTATCGTCATTACCATCGTTGTTATCGTCCTTATTATCCTCATAATTATCGTCGTTTATATCGTCGTTATTTTGTCATAATCATCGTCTATAATGTCGTCGTTGTTATCGTCATTATCATCCGTCCTTATTATCCTCATAATTATCGTCGTTAATATCGTCGTTATTTTGTCATAATCATCGTCTTTAATGTCGTCGTTATTATCGTCATTATCATCGTTGTTACGTCCTTATTATCCTCATAATTATCGTCGTTAATATCGTCGTTATTTCTTCATAATCATCGTCGTTAATGTCGTCGTTATTATCGTCATTATCATCGTTGTTATCGTCGTTATTAGCCTCATAATTATCGTCGTTAATATCGTCATTATTTTGTCATAATCATCGTCGTTAATGTCGTCGTTATTATCGTCATTATCTGCGTTCTTATCGTCATAATTATCATCGTTAATATCGTCGTTATTATTGTCATTATCTTCCTTTTATCGTCGTTATTATCGTCGTTATTATCGTCGTTATTATCGTCGTTAATATAGTCGTTAATATCGTCATTATCATCGTTGTTATCGTCGTTATTATCGTCGATAATATCCTCGTTATTTTGTCATAATCATCGTCGTTAATGTCGTCGTTTTTATACGCATTATCTTCGTTTTTATCGTCTTTATTACCGTCGTTAATATCGTCGTTATTATCGTCGTTAATATCGTCGTTATTATCGTCATTATCATCATTGTTATCGTCCTTATTACCCTCATAATTATCGTCGTTAATATCGTCGTTATTTTGTCACAATCATCGTCGTTAATGTCGTCGTTATTATCGTCATTATCATCGTTGTTATCGTCCTTATTATCCTCATAATTATCGTCGTTATTATCGTCGTTATTATCGTCGTTATTTTGTCATGATCATCGTCGTTAATGTCGTCGTTATTATCGTCATTATCTTCGTTCTTATCGTCATAATTATCATCGTTAATTTCGTCGTTATTATTGTCATTATCTTCTTTTTATCGTCGTTATTATCGTCGTTATTATCGTCGTTATTATCGTCGTTAATTTAATCGTTAATATCGTCATTATCAACGTTGTTATCGTCGTTATTATCGTCGATAATATCCTCGTTATTATGTCATAATCATCGTCGTTAATGTCGTCGTTTTTATACGCATTATCTTCGTTTTTATTGTCTTTATTACCGTCGTTAATATCGTCGTTATTATCGTCGTTAATATCGTCGTTAATATCGTCATTATCATCGTTGTTATCGTCCTTATTATCCTCATAATTATCGTCGTTAATATCGTCGATAATATCGTCATTATCATCGTTGTTATCGTCCTTATTATCCTCATAATTATCGTCGTTAATATCGTCGTTATTTTGTGATAATCATCGTCGTTAATGTCGTCGTTATTATCGTCATTATCATCGTTGTTATCGTCCTTAGTATCCTCATAATTATGGTCGTTATTTTGTCATAATCATCGTCGTTAATGTCGTCGTTATTATCGACATTATCTTCGTTTTTATCGTCGTTATTATCGTCGTTAATGTCGTCGTTATTATCGTCATTACCATCGTTGTTATCGTCCTTATTATCCTCATAATTATCGTCGTTTATATCGTCGTTATTTTGTCATAATCATCGTCTTTAATGTCGTCGTTATTATCGTCATTATCATTGTTGTTATCGTCGTTATTATCGTCATAATTATCATCGTCATTATCGTCATTTTATCATCATAATTAAAGTCGTTATTATCGTCGTTAATATCGTCATTATCATCGTTGTTATCGTCGATATTATCCTCATAATTACCGTCGTTAATATCGTCGATATTATCGTCATTATCTTCGTTGTTATCGTCGTTATTATCGTCGTTAATATCATCGTTATTATCATCGTAAATATCGCCGTTAATTTGTCATAATCATCGTCGTTAATGTCGTCGTTATTATCGTCATTATCATCATTGTTATCGTCCTTATTACCCTCATAATTATCGTCGTTAATATCGTCGTTATTTTGTCACAATCATCGTCGTTAATGTCGTCGTTATTATCGTCATTATCATCGTTGTTATCGTCCTTATTATCCTCATAATTATCGTCGTTATTATCGTCGTTATTTTGTCATGATCATCGTCGTTAATGTCGTCGTTATTATCGTCATTATCTTCGTTCTTATCGTCATAATTATCATCGTTAATTTCGTCGTTATTATTGTCATTATCTTCTTTTTATCGTCGTTATTATCGTCGTTATTATCGTCGTTATTATCGTCGTTAATTTAATCGTTAATATCGTCATTATCATCGTTGTTATCGTCCTTATTATCCTCATAATTATCGTCGTTATTATCGTCGTTATTTTGTCATGATCATCGTCGTTAATGTCGTCGTTATTATCGTCATTATCTTCGTTCTTATCGTCATAATTATCATCGTTAATTTCGTCGTTATTATTGTCATTATCTTCTTTTTATCGTCGTTATTATCGTCGTTATTATCGTCGTTATTATCGTCGTTAATTTAATCGTTAATATCGTCATTATCAACGTTGTTATCGTCGTTATTATCGTCGATAATATCCTCGTTATTATGTCATAATCATCGTCGTTAATGTCGTCGTTTTTATACGCATTATCTTCGTTTTTATTGTCTTTATTACCGTCGTTAATATCGTCGTTATTATCGTCGTTAATATCGTCGTTAATATCGTCATTATCATCGTTGTTATCGTCCTTATTATCCTCATAATTATCGTCGTTATTATCGTCGATAATATCGTCATTATCATCGTTGTTATCGTCCTTATTATCCTCATAATTATCGTCGTTAATATCGTCGTTATTTTGTGATAATCATCGTCGTTAATGTCGTCGTTATTATCGTCATTATCATCGTTGTTATCGTCCTTAGTATCCTCATAATTATGGTCGTTATTTTGTCATAATCATCGTCGTTAATGTCGTCGTTATTATCGACATTATCTTCGTTTTTATCGTCGTTATTATCGTCGTTAATGTCGTCGTTATTATCGTCATTACCATCGTTGTTATCGTCCTTATTATCCTCATAATTATCGTCGTTTATATCGTCGTTATTTTGTCATAATCATCGTCTTTAATGTCGTCGTTATTATCGTCATTATCATTGTTGTTACGTCCTTATTATCCTCATAATTATCGTCGTTAATATCGTCGTTATTTTGTCATAATCATCGTCTTTAATGTCGTCGTTATTATCGTCATTATCATCGTTGTTACGTCCTTATTATCCTCATAATTATCGTCGTTAATATCGTCGTTATTTTGTCATAATCATCGTCTTTAATGTCGTCGTTATTATCGTCATTATCATCGTTGTTACGTCCTTATTATCCTCATAATTATCGTCGTTAATATCGTCGTTATTTTGTCATAATCATCGTCGTTAATGTCGTCGTTATTATCGTCATTATCATCGTTGTTATCGTCGTTATTAGCCTCATAATTATCGTCGTTAATATCCTCGATATTATCGTCATTATCTTCGTTGTTATCGCCGTTATTATCGTCGTTAATATCGTCGTTATTATCGTCGTTAATATCGTCATTATTTTGTGATAATCATCGTCGAAAATGTCGTCGTTATTATCGTCATTACCATCGTTTTTATCGTCCTTATTATCCTCATAATTATCGTCGTTAATATCGTCGTTATTTTGTCACAATCATCGTCGTTAATGTCGTCGTTATTATCGTCATTATCATCGTTGTTATCGTCCTTATATCCTCATAATTATCGTCCTTAATATCGTCGTTATTTTGTCATAATCATCGTCGTTAATGTCGTCGTTATTATCGTCATTATCTTCGTTCTTATCGTCATAATTATCATCGTTAATATCGTCGTTATTATTGTCATTATCTTCTTTTTATCGTCGTTATTTTCGTCGTTATTATCGTCGTTATTATCGTCGTTAATATAGTCGTTAATATCGTCATTATCATCGTTGTTATCGTCGTTATTATCGTCGATAATATCCTCGTTATTTTGTCATAATCATCGTCGTTAATGTCGTCGTTTTTATACGCATTATCTTCGTTTTTATCGTCTTTATTACCGTCGTTAATATCGTCGTTATTATTGTCGTTAATATCGTCGTTATTATCGTCATTATCATCATTGTTATCGTCCTTATTACCCTCATAATTATCGTCGTTAATATCGTCGTTATTTTGTCATAATCATCGTCGTTAATATCGTCGTTATTATCGTCATTATCTTCGTTTTTATCGTCGTTATTATCGTCGTTAATGTCGCCGTTATTATCGTCATTACCATCGTTGTTATCGTCCTTATTATCCTCCTAATTATCGTCGTTTATATCGTCGTTATTTTGTCATAATCATCGTCTTTAATGTCGTCGTTATTATCGTCATTATCATCGTTGTTACGTCCTTATTATCCTCATAATTATCGTCGTTAATATCGTCGTTATTTTGTCATAATCATCGTCTTTAATGTCGTCGTTATTATCGTCATTATCATCGTTGTTACGTCCTTATTATCCTCATAATTATCGTCGTTAATATAGTCGTTATTTTGTCATAATCATCGTCGTTAATATCGTCGTTATTATCGACATTATCTTCGTTTTTATCGTCGTTATTATCGTCGTTAATGTCGTCGTTATTATCGTCATTACCATCGTTGTTATCGTCCTTATTATCCTCATAATTATCGTCGTTAATATCGTCGTTATTTTGTCATAATCATCGTCGTTAATGTCGTCGTTATTATCGACATTATCTTCGTTTTTATCGTCGTTATTATCGTCGTTAATGTCGTCGTTATTATCGTCATTATCATCGTTGTTACGTCCTTATTATCCTCATAATTATCGTCGTTAATATCGTCGTTATTTTGTCATAATCATCGTCGTTAATGTCGTCGTTATTATCGTCATTATCATCGTTGTTATCGTCGTTATTAGCCTCATAATTATCGTCGTTAATATTGCCGATATTATCGTCATTATCTTCGTTGTTATCGTCGTTATTATCGTCGTTAATATCGTCGTTATTATCGTCGTTAATATCGTCGTTATTTTGTGATAATCATCGTCGAAAATGTCGTCGTTATTATCGTCATTACCATCGATGTTATCGTCCTTATTATCCTCATAATTATCGTCGTTAATATCGTCGTTATTTTGTCACAATCATCGTCGTTAATGTCGTCGTTATTATCGTCATTATCATCGTTGTTATCGTCCTTATTATCCTCATAATTATCGTCGTTATTATCGTCGTTATTTTGTCATAATCATCGTCGTTATTGTCGTCGTTATTATCGTCATTATCTTCGTTCTTATCGTCATAATTATCATCGTTAATTTCGTCGTTATTATTGTCATTATCTTCTTTTTATCGTCGTTATTATCGTCGTTATTATCGTCGTTATTATCGTCGTTAATTTAATCGTTAATATCGTCATTATCAACGTTGTTATCGTCGTTATTATCGTCGATAATATCCTCGTTATTATTTCATAATCATCGTCGTTAATGTCGTCGTTTTTATACGCATTATCTTCGTTTTTATTGTCTTTATTACCGTCGTTAATATCGTCGTTATTATCGTCGTTAATATCGTCGTTAATATCGTCATTATCATCGTTGTTATCGTCCTTATTATCCTCATAATTATCGTCGTTAATATCGTCGATAATATCGTCATTATCATCGTTGTTATCGTCCTTATTATCCTCATAATTATCGTCGTTAATATCGTCGTTATTTTGTGATAATCATCGTCGTTAATGTCGTCGTCATTATCGTCATTATCATCGTTGTTATCGTCCTTAGTATCCTCATAATTATGGTCGTTATTTTGTCATAATCATCGTCGTTAATGTCGTCGTTATTATCGACATTATCTTCGTTTTTATCGTCGTTATTATCGTCGTTAATGTCGTCGTTATTATCGTCATTACCATCGTTGTTATCGTCCTTATTATCCTCATAATTATCGTCGTTTATATCGTCGTTATTTTGTCATAATCATCGTCTTTAATGTCGTCGTTATTATCGTCATTATCTTCGTTGTTATCGTCGTTATTATCGTCATAATTATCATCGTCATTATCGTCACATTATCATCATAATTAAAGTCGTTATTATCGTCGTTAATATGGTCATTATCATCGTTATTATCGTCGATATTATCCTCATAATTACCGTCGTTAATATCGTCGATATTATCGTCATTATCTTCGTTGTTATCGTCATTATTATAGTCGTTAATATCGTCGATATTATCGTCATTATCTTCGTTGTTATCGTCGTTATTATCGTCGTTATTATCGTCGTTATTATCGTCGTAAATATCGCCGTTATTTTGTCATAATCATCGTCGTTAATGTCGTCGTTATTATCGTCATTACCATCGTTGTTATCGTCCTTATTATCCTCATAATTATCGTCGTTAATATCGTCGTTATTTTGTGATAATCATCGTCGTTAATGTCGTCGTTATTATCGTCATTATCATCGTTGTTATCGTCCTTATTATCCTCATAATTATCGTCGTTAATATCGTCGTTATTTTGTCATAATCATCGTCGTTAATGTCGTCGTTATTATCGTCATTATAATCGTTGTTATCGTCGTTATTAGCCACATAATTATCGTCGTTAATATCGTCGATATTATCGTCATTATCTTCGTTGTTATCGTCGTTATTATCGTCGTTAATATCGTCGTTATTATCGTCGTTAATATCGTCGTTATTTTGTGATAATCATCGTCGAAAATGTCGTCGTTATTATCGTCATTACCATCGTTGTTATCGTCCTTATTATCCTCATAATTATCGTCGTTAATATCGTCGTTATTTTGTCACAATCATCGTCGATAATGTCGTCGTTATTATCGTCATTATCTTCGTTGTTATCGTCGTTATTATCGTCATAATTATCATCGTCATTATCGTCATTTTATCATCATAATTAAAGTCGTTATTATCGTCGTTATTATCGTCATTATCATCGTTGTTATCGTCGTTATTATCCTCATAAATATCGTCGTTAATATCGTCGATATTATCGTCATTATCTTCGTTGTTATCGTCGTTATTATCGTCGTTAATATCATCGTTATTATCATCGTAAATATCGCCGTTAATTTGTCATAATCATCGTCGTTAATGTCGTCGTTATTATCGTCATTACCATCGTTGTTATCGTCCTTATTATCCTCATAATTATCATCATTAATATCGTCGTTATTTTGTCACAATTATCGTCGTTAATGTCGTCGTTATTATCGTCATTATCATCGTTGTTATCGTCCTTATTATCCTCATAATTATCGTCGTTAATATCGTCGTTATTTTGTCACAATCATCGTCGTTAATGTCGTCGTTATTATCGTCATTATCTTCGTTGTTATCGTCGTTATTATCGTCATAATTATCATCGTCATTATCGTCATTTTATCATCATAATTAAAGTCATTATTATCGTCGTTAATATCGTCATTATCATCGTTGTTATCGTCGTTATTATCCTCATATTTACCGTCGTTAATATCGTCGACATTATCGTCATTATCTTCGTTGTTATCGTCATTATTATCGTCGTTAATATCATCGAAATTATCGTCATTATCTTCGTTGTTATCGTCGTTATTATCGTCGTTAATATCGTCGTTATTATCGTCGTAAATATCGCCGTTATTTTGTCATAATCATCGTCGTTAATGTCGTCGTTATTATCGTCATTACCATCGTTGTTATCGTCCTTATTATCCTCATAATTATCGTCGTTAATATCGTCGTTATTTTGTCACAATCATCGTCGTTAATGTCGTCGTTATTATCGTCATTATCATCGTTGTTATCGTCCTTATTATCCTCATAATTATCGTCGTTATTATCGTCGTTATTTTGTCATAATCATCGTCGTTATTGTCGTCGTTATTATCGTCATTATCTTCGTTCTTATCGTCATAATTATCATCGTTAATTTCGTCGTTATTATTGTCATTATCTTCTTTTTATCGTCGTTATTATCGTCGTTATTATCGTCGTTATTATCGTCGTTAATTTAATCGTTAATATCGTCATTATCAACGTTGTTATCGTCGTTATTATCGTCGATAATATCCTCGTTATTATTTCATAATCATCGTCGTTAATGTCGTCGTTTTTATACGCATTATCTTCGTTTTTATTGTCTTTATTACCGTCGTTAATATCGTCGTTATTATCGTCGTTAATATCGTCGTTAATATCGTCATTATCATCGTTGTTATCGTCCTTATTATCCTCATAATTATCGTCGTTAATATCGTCGATAATATCGTCATTATCATCGTTGTTATCGTCCTTATTATCCTCATAATTATCGTCGTTAATATCGTCGTTATTTTGTGATAATCATCGTCGTTAATGTCGTCGTCATTATCGTCATTATCATCGTTGTTATCGTCCTTAGTATCCTCATAATTATGGTCGTTATTTTGTCATAATCATCGTCGTTAATGTCGTCGTTATTATCGACATTATCTCCGTTTTTATCGTCGTTATTATCGTCGTTAATGTCGTCGTTATTATCGTCATTACCATCGTTGTTATCGTCCTTATTATCCTCATAATTATCGTCGTTTATATCGTCGTTATTTTGTCATAATCATCGTCTTTAATGTCGTCGTTATTATCGTCATTATCTTCGTTGTTATCGTCGTTATTATCGTCATAATTATCATCGTCATTATCGTCACATTATCATCATAATTAAAGTCGTTATTATCGTCGTTAATATCGTCATTATCATCGTTATTATCGTCGATATTATCCTCATAATTACCGTCGTTAATATCGTCGATATTATCGTCATTATCTTCGTTGTTATCGTCATTATTATAGTCGTTAATATCGTCGATATTATCGTCATTATCTTCGTTGTTATCGTCGTTATTATCGTCGTTATTATCGTCGTTATTATCGTCGTAAATATCGCCGTTATTTTGTCATAATCATCGTCGTTAATGTCGTCGTTATTATCGTCATTACCATCGTTGTTATCGTCCTTATTATCCTCATAATTATCGTCGTTAATATCGTCGTTATTTTGTGATAATCATCGTCGTTAATGTCGTCGTTATTATCGTCATTATCATCGTTGTTATCGTCCTTATTATCCTCATAATTATCGTCGTTAATATCGTCGTTATTTTGTCATAATCATCGTCGTTAATGTCGTCGTTATTATCGTCATTATAATCGTTGTTATCGTCGTTATTAGCCACATAATTATCGTCGTTAATATCGTCGATATTATCGTCATTATCTTCGTTGTTATCGTCGTTATTATCGTCGTTAATATCGTCGTTATTATCGTCGTTAATATCGTCGTTATTTTGTGATAATCATCGTCGAAAATGTCGTCGTTATTATCGTCATTACCATCGTTGTTATCGTCCTTATTATCCTCATAATTATCGTCGTTAATATCGTCGTTATTTTGTCACAATCATCGTCGATAATGTCGTCGTTATTATCGTCATTATCTTCGTTGTTATCGTCGTTATTATCGTCATAATTATCATCGTCATTATCGTCATTTTATCATCATAATTAAAGTCGTTATTATCGTCGTTATTATCGTCATTATCATCGTTGTTATCGTCGTTATTATCCTCATAAATATCGTCGTTAATATCGTCGATATTATCGTCATTATCTTCGTTGTTATCGTCGTTATTATCGTCGTTAATATCATCGTTATTATCATCGTAAATATCGCCGTTAATTTGTCATAATCATCGTCGTTAATGTCGTCGTTATTATCGTCATTACCATCGTTGTTATCGTCCTTATTATCCTCATAATTATCATCATTAATATCGTCGTTATTTTGTCACAATTATCGTCGTTAATGTCGTCGTTATTATCGTCATTATCATCGTTGTTATCGTCCTTATTATCCTCATAATTATCGTCGTTAATATCGTCGTTATTTTGTCACAATCATCGTCGTTAATGTCGTCGTTATTATCGTCATTATCTTCGTTGTTATCGTCGTTATTATCGTCATAATTATCATCGTCATTATCGTCATTTTATCATCATAATTAAAGTCATTATTATCGTCGTTAATATCGTCATTATCATCGTTGTTATCGTCGTTATTATCCTCATATTTACCGTCGTTAATATCGTCGATATTATCGTCATTATCTTCGTTGTTATCGTCATTATTATCGTCGTTAATATCATCGAAATTATCGTCATTATCTTCGTTGTTATCGTCGTTATTATCGTCGTTAATATCGTCGTTATTATCGTCGTAAATATCGCCGTTATTTTGTCATATTCATCGTCGTTAATGTCGTCGTTATTATCGTCATTACCATCGTTGTTATCGTCCTTATTATCCTCATAATTATCGTCGTTAATATCGTCGTTGTTTTGTCATAATCATCGTCATTAATGTCGTCGTTATTTTCGTCATTATCATCGTTGTTATCGTCCTTATTATCCTCATAATTATCGTCGTTAATATCGTCGTTATTTTGTCATAATCATTGTCGTTAATGTCGTCGTTATTATCGTCATTATCATCGTTGTTATCGTCGTTATTAGCCTCATAATTATCGTCGTTAATATCGTCGATATTATCGTCATTATCTTCGTTGTTATCGTCGTTATTATCGTCGTTAATATCGTCGTTATTTTGTGATAATCATCGTCGAAAATGTCGTCGTTATTATCGTCATTACCATCGTTGTTATCGTCCTTATTATCCTCATAATTATCGTCGTTAATATCGTCGTTATTTTGTCATAATCATCGTCGTTAATGTCGTCGTTATTATCGACATTATCTTCGTTTTTATCGTCGTTATTATCGTCGTTAATGTCGTCGTTATTATCGTCATTATCATCGTTGTTACGTCCTTATTATCCTCATAATTATCGTCGTTAATATCGTCGTTATTTTGTCATAATCATCGTCGTTAATGTCGTCGTTATTATCGTCATTATCATCGTTGTTATCGTCGTTATTAGCCTCATAATTATCGTCGTTAATATCGTCGATATTATCGTCATTATCTTCGTTGTTATCGCCGTTATTATCGTCGTTAATATCGTCGTTATTATCGTCGTTAATATCGTCATTATTTTGTGATAATCATCGTCGAAAATGTCGTCGTTATTATCGTCATTACCATCGTTTTTATCGTCCTTATTATCCTCATAATTATCGTCGTTAATATCGTCGTTATTTTGTCACAATCATCGTCGTTAATGTCGTCGTTATTATCGTCATTATCATCGTTGTTATCGTCCTTATTATCCTCATAATTATCGTCCTTAATATCGTCGTTATTTTGTCATAATCATCGTCGTTAATGTCGTCGTTATTATCGTCATTATCTTCGTTCTTATCGTCATAATTATCATCGTTAATATCGTCGTTATTATTGTCATTATCTTCTTTTTATCGTCGTTATTATCGTCGTTATTATCGTCGTTATTATCGTCGTTAATATAGTCGTTAATATCGTCATTATCATCGTTGTAATGGTCGTTATTATCGTCGTTATTATCTTCGATATAACGTTATTATCGGCGTTATAATCAACGTTATTATCATCGCTATTATCGTCATTATTATCGTCGTTATTATCGTCGATATTATCGTCGTTATTATCGTCGATATTATCGTCGTTATTATCGTCGTTATTATCGTCGTTAAAATCGTCGTTATTATTGTCATTATCATCGTTGTTATCGGCGTTAATATCGTCATTATCATAGTTATTATCGTCAAAATTATCGTCGTCAATGTCGTCGTTATTATCCTCATAATTATCGTCGTTAATATCGACGTTATTTTGTCATTATCATCGTTGTTATTGTTTTTATTATCGTCATTATTATAGTCGATATTATCGTCGTTATTATCGTCATTTTCATCGTTGTTATCTTCGTTATTATCCTTGTAATTATCGTCGTTAATGTCGTCGTTATTTCGTCATTATCATCGTTGTTATCGTCGTTATTATCTTCGATATAACGTTATTATCGGCGTTATAATCAACGTTAATATCATCGCTATTATCGTCGCTATTATCGTCATTATTATCGTCGATATTAGCGTCGTTATTATCGTCGATATTATCGTCGTTATTATCGTCGTTATTATCGTCGTTAAAATCGTCGTTATTATTGTCATTATCATCGTTGTTATCGGCGTTAATATCGTCATTATCATAATTATTATCGTCAAAATTATCGTCGTCAATGTCGTCGTTATTATCGTCATTATCATCGTTGCTATCGTCGTTATTATCCTCATAAATATCGTCGTTAATATCGTTGTTATTATCGTTATTATCATCGTTGTTATCGTCGTTATTTCGTCGTTATTATCGTCGATATTATCGTCGTTATTATCGTCGATATTATCGTCGTTATTATCGTCGTTATTATCGTCGTTAAAATCGTCATTATTATTGTCATTATCATCGTTGTAATCGGCGTTAATATCGTCATTATCATAGTTATTATCGTCAAAATTATCGTCGTCAATGTCGTCGTTATTATCCTCATAATTATCGTCGTTAATATCGACGTTATTTTGTCATTATCATCGTTGTTATCGTTGTTATTATCGTCATTATTATCGTCGATATTATCGTCGTTATTATCGTCATTTTCATCGTTGTTATCTTCGTTATTATCCTCATAATTATCGTCGTTAATATCGTCGTTATTTCGTCATTATCATCGTTGTTATCGTCGTTATTATCGTCGTTATTATCTTCGATATAACGTTATTATCGGCGTTATAATCAACGTTAATATCATCGCTATTATCGTCGTTATTATCGTCGTTATTATCGTCGATATTATCGTCGTTATTATCGTCGATATTATCGTCGTTATTATCGTCGTTATTATCGTCGTTAAAATCGTAGATATTATTGTCATTATCATCGTTGTTATCGTCGTTAATATCGTCATTATCATAGTTATTATCGTCAAAATTATCGTCGTCAATGTCGTCGTTATTTTCGTCATTATCATCGTTGCTATCGTCGTTATTATCCTCATAAATATCGTCGTTAATATCGTTGTTATTATCGTTATTATCATCGTTGTTATCGTCGTTATTTCGTCGTTATTATCTTCGATATAACGTTATTATCGGCGTTATAATCAACGTTAATATCATCGCTATTATCGTCGCTATTATCGTCATTATTATCGTCGATATTAGCGTCGTTATTATCGTCGATATTATCGTCGTTATTATCGTCGTTATTATCGTCGTTAAAATCGTCTTTATTATTGTCATTATCATCGTTGTGATCGGCGTTAATATCGTCATTATCATCGTTGTGATCGGCGTTAATATCGTCATTATCATAATTATTATCGTCAAAATTATCGTCGTCAATGTCGTCGTTATTATCCTCATAATTATCGTCGTTAATATCGACGTTATTTTGTCATTATCATCGTTGTTATCGTTGTTATTATCGTCATTATTATCGTCGATATTATCGTCGTTATTATCGTCGATATTATCGTCGTTATTATCGTCGTTATTATCGTCGTTAAAATCGTCGTTATTATTGTCATTATCATCGTTGTAATCGGCGTTAATATCGTCATTATCATAGTTATTATCGTCAAAATTATCGTCGTCAATGTCGTCGTTATTATCCTCATAATTATCGTCGTTAATATCGACGTTATTTTGTCATTATCATCGTTGTTATCGTTGTTATTATCGTCATTATTATCGTCGATATTATCGTCGTTATTATCGTCATTTTCATCGTTGTTATCTTCGTTATTATCCTCATAATTATCGTCGTTATTTCGTCATTATCATCGTTGTTATCGTCGTTATTATCGTCGTTATTATCTTCGATATAACGTTATTATCGGCGTTATAATCAACGTTAATATCATCGCTATTATCGTCGTTATTATCGTCGTTATCGTCGATATTAACGTCGTTATTATCGTCGATATTATCGTCGTTATTATCGTCGTTATTATCGTCGTTAAAATCGTCGTTATTATTGTCATTATCATCGTTGTTATCGGCGTTAATATCGTCATTATTATAGTTATTATCGTCAAAATTATCGTCGTCAATGTCGTCGTTATTATTATCATAATTATCGTCGTTAATATCGACGTTATTTTGTCATTATCATCGTTGTTATCGTTGTTATTATCGTCATTATTATCGTCGATATTATCGTCGTTATTATCGTCATTTTCATCGTTGTTATCTTCGTTATTGTCCTCATAATTATCGTCGTTAATATCGTCGTTATTTCGTCATTATCATCGTTGTTATCGTCGTTATTATCGTCGTTATTATCTTCGATATAACGTTATTATCGGCGTTATAATCAACGTTAATATCATCGCTATTATCGTCGTTATTATCGTCGTTATTATCGTCGATATTATCGTCGTTATTATCGTCGATATTATCGTCGTTATTATCGTCGTTATTATCGTCGTTAAAATCGTAGATATTATTGTCATTATCATCGTTGTTATCGTCGTTAATATCGTCATTATCATAGTTATTATCGTCAAAATTATCGTCGACAATGTCGTCGTTATTATCGTCATTATCATCGTTGCTATCGTCGTTATTATCCTCATAAATATCGTCGTTAATATCGTTGTTATTATCGTTATTATCATCGTTGTTATCGTCGTTATTTCGTCGTTATTATCTTCGATATAACGTTATTATCGGCGTTATAATCAACGTTAATATCATCGCTATTATCGTCGTTATTATCGTCGTTATTATCGTCGATATTATCTTCGTTATTATCGTCGATATTATCGTCGTTATTATCGTCGTTATTATCGTCGTTAAAATCGTCGTTATTATTGTCATTATCATCGTTGTTATCGGCGTTAATATCGTCATTATCATAGTTATTATCGTCAAAATTATCGTCGACAATGTCGTCGTTATTATCGTCATTATCATCGTTGCTATCGTCTTTATTATCCTCATAAATATCGTCGTTAATATCGTTGTTATTATCGTTATTATCATCGTTGTTATCGTCGTTATTTCGTCGTTATTATCTTCGATATAACGTTATTATCGGCGTTATAATCAACGTTAATATCATCGCTATTATCGTCGTTATTATCGTCGTTATTATCGTCGATATTATCGTCGTTATTATCGTCGATATTATCGTCGTTATTATCGTCGTTATTATCGTCCTTATTATCGTCGTTAAAATCGTCGTTATTATTGTCAATATCATCGTTGTTATCGGCGTTAATATCGTCATTATCATAGTTATTATCGTCAAAATTATCGTCGTCAATGTCGTCGTTATTATCCTCATAATTATCGTCGTTAATATCGTCGTTATTTCGTCATTATCATCGTTGTTATCGTCGTTATTATCGTCGTTATTATCTTCGATATAACGTTATTATCGGCGTTATAATCAACGTTAATATCATCGCTATTATCGTCGTTATTATCGTCGTTATTATCGTCGATATTATCGTCGTTATTATCGTCGTTATTATCGTCGTTAAAATCGTAGTTATTATTGTCATTATCATCGTTGTTATCGTCGTTAATATCGTCATTATCATAGTTATTATCGTCAAAATTATCGTCGTCAATGTCGTCGTTATTATCGTCATTATCATCGTTACTATCGTCGTTATTATCCTCATAAATATCGTCGTTAATATCGTTGTTATTATCGTCATTATTATCGTCGATATTATCGTCGTTATTTTCGTCATTTTCATCGTTGTTATCTTCGTTATTATCCTCATAATTATCGTCGTTAATATCGTCGTTATTTCGTCATTATCATCGTTGTTATTGTCGTTATTATCGTCGTTATTATCTTCGATATAACGTTATTATTGTCGTTATAATCAACGTTAATATCATCGCTATTATCGTCGTTATTATCGTCGTTATTATCGTCGATATTATCGTCGTTATTATCGTCGATATTATCGTCGTTATTATCGTCGTTATTATCGTCCTTATTATCGTCGTTAAAATCGTCGTTATTATTGTCAATATCATCGTTGTTATCGGCGTTAATATCGTCATTATCATAGTTATTATCGTCAAAATTATCGTCGTCAATGTCGTCGTTATTATCCTCATAATTATCGTCGTTAATATCGTCGTTATTTCGTCATTATCATCGTTGTTATCGTCGTTATTATCGTCGTTATTATCTTCGATATAACGTTATTATCGGCGTTATAATCAACGTTAATATCATCGCTATTATCGTCGTTATTATCGTCGTTATTATTGTCGATATTATCGTCGTTATCATCGTCGATATTATCGTCGTTATTATCGTCGTTATTATCGTCGTTAAAATCGTCGTTATTATTGTCATTATCATCGTTGTTATCGGCGTTAATATCGTCATTATCTAAGCTATTATCGTCAAAATTATCGTCGTCAATGTCGTCGTTATTATCCTCATAATTATCGTCGTTAATATCGACGTTATTTTGTCATTATCATCGTTGTTATCGTTGTTATTATCCTCATTATTATCGTCGATATAACGTTATTATCGGCGTTATAATCAACGTTATTATCATCGCTATTATCGTCGTTATTATCGTCGTTATTATTGTCGATATTATCGTCGTTATCATCGTCGATATTATCGTCGTTATTATCGTCGTTATTATCGTCGTTAAAATCGTCGTTATTATTGTCATTATCATCGTTGTTATCGGCGTTAATATCGTCATTATCATAGTTATTATCGTCAAAATTATCGTCGTCAATGTCGTCGTTATTATCCTCATAATTATCGTCGTTAATATCGTCGTTATTTCGTCATTATCATCGTTGTTATCGTCGTTATTATCGTCGTTATTATCTTCGATATAACGTTATTATCGGCGTTATAATCAACGTTATTATCATCGCTATTATCGTCGTTATTATCGTCGTTATTATTGTCGATATTATCGTCGATATTATCGTCGTTATTATCGTCGTTATTATCGTCCTTATTATCGTCGTTAAAATCGTCGTTATTATTGTCAATATCATCGTTGTTATCGGCGTTAATATCGTCATTATCATAGTTATTATCGTCAAAATTATCGTCGTCAATGTCGTCGTTATTATCCTCATAATTATCGTCGTTAATATCGTCGTTATTTCGTCATTATCATCGTTGTTATCGTCGTTATTATCGTCGTTATTATCTTCGATATAACGTTATTATCGGCGTTATAATCAACGTTATTATCATCGCTATTATCGTCGTTATTATCGTCGTTATTATTGTCGATATTATCGTCGTTATCATCGTCGATATTATCGTCGTTATTATCGTCGTTATTATCGTCGTTAAAATCGTCGTTATTATTGTCATTATCATCGTTGTTATCGGCGTTAATATCGTCATTATCATAGTTATTATCGTCAAAATTATCGTCGTCAATGTCGTCGTTATTATCCTCATAATTATCGTCGTTAATATCGTCGTTATTTCGTCATTATCATCGTTGTTATCGTCGTTATTATCGTCGTTATTATCTTCGATATAACGTTATTATCGGCGTTATAATCAACGTTATTATCATCGCTATTATCGTCGTTATTATCGTCGTTATTATTGTCGATATTATCGTCGTTATCATCGTCGATATTATCGTCGTTATTATCGTCGTTATTATCGTCGTTAAAATCGTCGTTATTATTGTCATTATCATCGTTGTTATCGGCGTTAATATCGTCATTATCTAAGCTATTATCGTCAAAATTATCGTCGTCAATGTCGTCGTTATTATCCTCATAATTATCGTCGTTAATATCGACGTTATTTTGTCATTATCATCGTTGTTATCGTTGTTATTATCCTCATTATTATCGTCGATATTATCGTCGTTATTATCGTCATTTGCATCGTTGTTATCTTCGTTATTATCCTCATAATTATCGTCGTTAATATCGTCGTTATTTTGTCATTATCATCGTTGTTATCGTCGTTATTATCGTCGTTATTATCTTCAATATAACGTTATTATCGGCGTTATAATCAACGTTAATATCATCGCTATTATCGTCGTTATTATCGTCGTTATTATCGTCGATATTATCGTCGTTATTATCGTCGATATTATCGTCGTTATTATCGTCGTTATTATCGTCCTTATTATCGTCGTTAAAATCGTCGTTATTATTGTCACTATCATCGTTGTTATCGGCGTTAATATCGTCATTATCATAGTTATTATCGTCAAAATTATCGTCGTCAATGTCGTCGTTATTATCCTCATAATTATCGTCGTTAATATCGTCGTTATTTCGTCATTATCATCGTTGTTATCGTCGTTATTATCGTCGTTATTATCTTCGATATAACGTTATTATCGGCGTTATAATCAACGTTAATATCATCGCTATTATCGTCGTTATTATCGTCGTTATTATCGTCGATATTATCGTCGTTATTATCGTCGATATTATCGTCGTTATTATCGTCGTTATTATCGTCGTTAAAATCGTAGATATTATTGTCATTATCATCGTTGTTATCGTCGTTAATATCGTCATTATCATAGTTATTATCGTCAAAATTATCGTCGTCAATGTCGTCGTTATTATCGTCATTATCATCGTTGCTATCGTCGTTATTATCCTCATAAATATCGTCGTTAATATCGTTGTTATTATCGTCATTATTATCGTCGATATTATCGTCGTTATTTTCGTCATTTTCATCGTTGTTATCTTCGTTATTATCCTCATAATTATCGTCGTTAATATCGTCGTTATTTCGTCATTATCATCGTTGTTATCGTCGTTATTATCGTCGTTATTATCTTCGATATAACGTTATTATCGGCGTTATAATCAACGTTAATATCATCGCTATTATCGTCGTTATTATCGTCGTTATTATCGTCGATATTATCGTCGTTATTATCGTCGATAATATCGTCGTTATTATCGCCGTTATTATCGTCGTTAAAATCGTCGTTATTATTGTCACTATCATCGTTGTTATCGGCGTTATTATCCTCATAAATATCGTCGTTAATATCGTTGTTATTATCGTTATTATCATCGTTGTTATCGTCGTTATTTCGTCGTTATTATCGTCGATATTATCGTCGTTATTATCGTCGCCATTATCGTCTTTAATATCGTCGTTATTATAGTTATTATCATCGTTGTTATCGTCGTTATTATCCTCATAATTATCGTCGTTAATATCGTCGTTATTATCGTCATTTTCATCGATCTTATCTTCGTTATTATCCTCATAATTATCGTCGTTAATATCGTCGTTATTTCGTCATTATCATCGTTGTTATCGTCGTTATTATCGTCGTTATTATCTTCGATATAACGTTATTATCGTCGTTATAATCAACGTTAATATCATCGCTATTATCGTCGTTATTATCGTCGTTATTATCGTCGTTATTATCGTCGTTATTATCGTCGTTGTTATCGTCGTCATTATCGTCGTTAATATCGTCGTTATTAACGTCATTATCATCGTTGTTATCGTCGTTATTATCCTCATAATTATCGTGGTTAATATCGTCGTTATTGTCGTCATTTTCATCGATGTTATCTTTGTTATTATCCTCATAATTATCGTCGTTAATATCGTCGTTTTTTCGTCATTATCATCGTTGTTATCGTCCTTAATATCGTCGTTATTTCGTCATTATCATCGTTGTTATCGTCGATATTATCGTCGTTATTATCTTCCATATAACGTTATTATCGGCGTTATAATCAACGTTAATATCATCGCTATTATCCTCGTTATTATCGTTGTTATTATCGTCGATATTATCGTCGTTATTATCGTCGATATTATCGTCGTTATTATCGTCGTTATTATCGTCCTTATTATCGTCGTTAAAATCGTCGTTATTATTGTCACTATCATCGTTGTTATCGGCGTTAATATCGTCATTATCATAGTTATTATCGTCAAAATTATCGTCGTCAATGTCGTCGTTATTATCCTCATAATTATCGTCGTTAATATCGTCGTTATTTCGTCATTATCATCGTTGTTATCGTCGTTATTATCGTCGTTATTATCTTCGATATAACGTTATTATCGTCGTTATAATCAACGTTAATATCATCGCTATTATCGTCGTTATTATCGTCGTTATTATCGTCGTTATTATCGTCGTTATTATCGTCGTTGTTATCGTCGTCATTATCGTCGTTAATATCGTCGTTATTAACGTCATTATCATCGTTGTTATCGTCGTTATTATCCTCATAATTATCGTCGTTAATATCGTCGTTATTGTCGTCATTTTCATCGATGTTATCTTTGTTATTATCCTCATAATTATCGTCGTTTTTTCGTCATTATCATCGTTGTTATCGTCCTTAATATCGTCGTTATTTCGTCATTATCATCGTTGTTATCGTCGTTATTATCGTCGTTATTATCTTCCATATAACGTTATTATCGGCGTTATAATCAACGTTAATATCATCGCTATTATCGTCGTTATTATCGTCGTTATTATCGTCGATATTATCGTCGTTATTATCGTCGATATTATCGTCGTTATTATCGTCGTTATTATCGTCCTTATTATCGTCGTTAAAATCGTCGTTATTATTGTCACTATCATCGTTGTTATCGGCGTTAATATCGTCATTATCATAGTTATTATCGTCAAAATTATCGTCGTCAATGTCGTCGTTATTATCCTCATAATTATCGTCGTTAATATCGTCGTTATTTCGTCATTATCATCGTTGTTATCGTCGTTATTATCGTCGTTATTATCTTCGATATAACGTTATTATCGGCGTTATAATCAACGTTAATATCATCGCTATTATCGTCGTTATTATCGTCGTTATTATCGTCGATATTATCGTCGTTATTATCGTCGATATTATCGTCGTTATTATCGTCGTTATTATCGTCGTTAAAATCGTAGATATTATTGTCATTATCATCGTTGTTATCGTCGTTAATATCGTCATTATCATAGTTATTATCGTCAAAATTATCGTCGTCAATGTCGTCGTTATTATCGTCATTATCATCGTTGCTATCGTCGTTATTATCCTCATAAATATCGTCGTTAATATCGTTGTTATTATCGTTATTATCATCGTTGTTATCGTCGTTATTCCGTCGTTATTATCTTCGATATAACGTTATTATCGGCGTTATAATCAACGTTAATATCATCGCTATTATCGTCGTTATTATCGTCGTTATTATCGTCGTTATTATCGTCCTTATTATCGTCGTTAAAATCGTCGTTATTATTGTCACTATCATCGTTGTTATCGGCGTTAATATCGTCATTATCATAGTTATTATCGTCAAAATTATCGTCGTCAATGTCGTCGTTATTATCCTCATAATTATCGTTGTTAATATCGTCGTTATTTCGTCATTATCATCGTTGTTATCGTCGTTATTATCGTCGTTATTATCTTCGATATAACGTTATTATCGGCGTTATAATCAACGTTAATATCATCGCTATTATCGTCGTTATTATCGTCGTTAATATCGTCGATATTATCGTCGTTATTATCGTCGATATTATCGTCGTTATTATCGTCGTTATTATCGTCGTTAAAATCGTAGATATTATTGTCATTATCATCGTTGTTATCGTCGTTAATATCGTCATTATCATAGTTATTATCGTCAAAATTATCGTCGTCAATGTCGTCGTTATTATCGTCATTATCATCGTTGCTATCGTCGTTATTATCCTCATAAATATCGTCGTTAATATCGTTGTTATTATCGTCATTATTATCGTGGATATTATCGTCGTTATTTTCGTCACTTTCATCGTTGTTATCTTCGTTATTATCCTCATAATTATCGTCGTTAATATCGTCGTTATTTCGTCATTATCATCGTTGTTATCGTCGTTATTATCGTCGTTATTATCTTCGATATAACGTTATTATCGGCGTTATAATCAACGTTAATATCATCGCTATTATCGTCGTTATTATCGTCTTTATTATCGTCGATATTATCGTCGTTATTATCGTCGATATTATCGTCGTTATTATCGCCGTTATTATCGTCGTTAAAATCGTCGTTATTATTGTCACTATCATCGTTGTTATCGGCGTTAATATCGTCGTTATCATAGTTATTATCGTCAAAATTATCGTCGTCAATGTCGTCGTTATTATCGTCATTATCATCGTTGCTATCGTCGTTATTATCCTCATAAATATCGTCGTTAATATCGTTGTTGTTATCGTTATTATCATCGTTGTTATCGTCGTTATTTCGTCGTTATTATCGTCGATATTATCGTCGTTATTATCGTCGATATTATCTTCGTTATTATCGTCGATATTATCGTCGTTATTATCGTCGTTATTATCGTCGTTAAAATCGTCGTTATTATTGTCATTATCATCGTTGTTATCGGCGTTAATATCGTCATTATCATAGTTATTATCGTCAAAATTATCGTCGACAATGTCGTCGTTATTATCGTCATTATCATCGTTGCTATCGTCTTTATTATCCTCATAAATATCGTCGTTAATATCGTTGTTATTATCGTTATTATCATCGTTGTTATCGTCGTTATTTCGTCGTTATTATCTTCGATATAACGTTATTATCGGCGTTATAATCAACGTTAATATCATCGCTATTATCGTCGTTATTATCGTCGTTATTATCGTCAATATTATCGTCGTTATTATCGTCGATATTATCGTCGTTATTATCGTCGTTATTATCGTCGTTATTATCGTCGTTAAAATCGTCGTTATTATTGTCAATATCATCGTTGTTATCGGCGTTAATATCGTCATTATCATAGTTATTATCGTCAAAATTATCGTCGTCAATGTCGTCGTTATTATCCTCATAATTATCGTCGTTAATATCGTCGTTATTTCGTCATTATCATCGTTGTTATCGTCGTTATTATCGTCGTTATTATCTTCGATATAACGTTATTATCGGCGTTATAATCAACGTTAATATCATCGCTATTATCGTCGTTATTATCGTCGTTATTATCGTCGATATTATCGTCGTTATTATCGTCGTTATTATCGTCGTTAAAATCGTAGTTATTATTGTCATTATCACCGTTGTTATCGTCGTTAATATCGTCATTATCATAGTTATTATCGTCAAAATTATCGTCGTCAATGTCGTCGTTATTATCGTCATTATCATCGTTACTATCGTCGTTATTATCCTCATAAATATCGTCGTTAATATCGTTGTTATTATCGTCATTATTATCGTCGATATTATCGTCGTTATTTTCGTCATTTTCATCGTTGTTATCTTCGTTATTATCCTCATAATTATCGTCGTTAATATCGTCGTTATTTCGTCATTATCATCGTTGTTATCGTCGTTATTATCGTCGTTATTATCTTCGATATAACGTTATTATCGGCGTTATAATCAACGTTAATATCATCGCTATTATCGTCGTTATTATCGTCGTTATTATCGTCGATATTATCGTCGTTATTATCGTCGATAATATCGTCGTTATTATCGCCGTTATTATCGTCGTTAAAATCGTCGTTATTATTGTCACTATCATCGTTGTTATCGGCGTTATTATCCTCATAAATATCGTCGTTAATATCGTTGTTATTATCGTTATTATCATCGTTGTTATCGTCGTTATTTCGTCGTTATTATCGTCGATATTATCGTCGTTATTATCGTCGCCATTATCGTCTTTAATATCGTCGTTATTATAGTTATTATCATCGTTGTTATCGTCGTTATTATCCTCATAATTATCGTCGTTAATATCGTCGTTATTATCGTCATTTTCATCGATGTTATCATCGTTATTATCCTCATAATTATCGTCGTTAATATCGTCGTTATTTCGTCATTATCATCGTTGTTATCGTCGTTATTATCGTCGTTATTATCTTCGATATAACGTTATTATCGTCGTTATAATCAACGTTAATATCATCGCTATTATCGTCGTTATTATCGTCGTTATTATCGTCGTTATTATCGTCGTTATTATCGTCGTTGTTATCGTCGTCATTATCGTCGTTAATATCGTCGTTATTATCGTCATTATCATCGTTGTTATCGTCGTTATTATCCTCATAATTATCGTCGTTAATATCGTCGTTATTGTCGTCATTTTCATCGACGTTATCTTTGTTATTATCCTCATAATTATCGTCGTTAATATCGTCGTTTTTTCGTTATTATCTTCGTTGTTATCGTTCTTAATATCGTCGTTATTTCGTCATTATCATCGTTGTTATCGTCGTTATTATCGTCGTTATTATCTTCGATATAACGTTATTATCGGCGTTATAATCAACGTTATTATCATCGCTATTATCGTCGTTATTATCGTCGTTATTATCGTCGATATTATCGTCGTTATCATCGTCGATATTATCGTCGTTATTATCGTCGTTATTATCGTTGTTATCGTCGTTATTATCGTCGTTATTATCTTCGATATAACGTTATTATCGGCGTTATAATCAACGTTATTATCATCGCTATTATCGTCGTTATTATCGTCGTTATTATCGTCGATATTATCGTCATTATCATCGTTGTTATCGTCGTTATTATCCTCATAATTATCGTCGTTAATATCGTCGTTATTGTCGTCATTTTCATCGACGTTATCTTTGTTATTATCCTCATAATTATCGTCGTTAATATCGTCGTTTTTTCGTTATTATCTTCGTTGTTATCGTTCTTAATATCGTCGTTATTTCGTCATTATCATCGTTGTTATCGTCGTTATTATCGTCGTTATTATCTTCGATATAACGTTATTATCGGCGTTATAATCAACGTTATTATCATCGCTATTATCGTCGTTATTATCGTCGTTATTATCGTCGATATTATCGTCGATATTATCGTCGTTATTATCGTCGTTATTATCGTCCTTATTATCGTCGTTAAAATCGTCGTTATTATTGTCACTATCATCGTTGTTATCGGCGTTAATATCGTCATTATCATAGTTATTATCGTCAAAATTATCGTCGTCAATGTCGTCGATATTATCCTCATAATTATCGTCGTTAATATCGTCGTTATTTCGTCATTATCATCGTTGTTATCGTCGTTATTATCGTCGTTATTATCTTCGATATAACGTTATTATCGGCGTTATAATCAACGTTAATATCATCGCTATTATCGTCGTTATTATCGTCGTTATTATCGTCGATATTATCGTCGTTATTATCGTCGATATTATCGTCGTTATTATCGTCGTTATTATCGTCGTTAAAATCGTAGATATTATTGTCATTATCATCGTTGTTATCGTCGTTAATATCGTCATTATCATAGTTATTATCGTCAAAATTATCGTCGTCAATGTCGTCGTTATTATCGTCATTATCATCGTTGCTATCGTCGTTATTATCCTCATAAATATCGTCGTTAATATCGTTGTTATTATCGTTATTATCATCGTTGTTATCGTCGTTATTCCGTCGTTATTATCTTCGATATAACGTTATTATCGGCGTTATAATCAACGTTAATATCATCGCTATTATCGTCGTTATTATCGTCGTTATTATCGTCGTTATTATCGTCCTTATTATCGTCGTTAAAATCGTCGTTATTATTGTCACTATCATCGTTGTTATCGGCGTTAATATCGTCATTATCATAGTTATTATCGTCAAAATTATCGTCGTCAATGTCGTCGTTATTATCCTCATAATTATCGTTGTTAATATCGTCGTTATTTCGTCATTATCATCGTTGTTATCGTCGTTATTATCGTCGTTATTATCTTCGATATAACGTTATTATCGGCGTTATAATCAACGTTAATATCATCGCTATTATCGTCGTTATTATCGTCGTTAATATCGTCGATATTATCGTCGTTATTATCGTCGATATTATCGTCGTTATTATCGTCGTTATTATCGTCGTTAAAATCGTAGATATTATTGTCATTATCATCGTTGTTATCGTCGTTAATATCGTCATTATCATAGTTAATATCGTCAAAATTATCGTCGTCAATGTCGTCGTTATTATCGTCATTATCATCGTTGCTATCGTCGTTATTATCCTCATAAATATCGTCGTTAATATCGTTGTTATTATCGTCATTATTATCGTCGATATTATCGTCGTTATTTTCGTCACTTTCATCGTTGTTATCTTCGTTATTATCCTCATAATTATCGTCGTTAATATCGTCGTTATTTCGTCATTATCATCGTTGTTATCGTCGTTATTATCGTCGTTATTATCTTCGATATAACGTTATTATCGGCGTTATAATCAACGTTAATATCATCGCTATTATCGTCGTTATTATCGTCTTTATTATCGTCGATATTATCGTCGTTATTATCGTCGATATTATCGTCGTTATTATCGCCGTTATTATCGTCGTTAAAATCGTCGTTATTATTGTCACTATCATCGTTGTTATCGGCGTTAATATCGTCGTTATCATAGTTATTATCGTCAAAATTATCGTCGTCAATGTCGTCGTTATTATCGTCATTATCATCGTTGCTATCGTCGTTATTATCCTCATAAATATCGTCGTTAATATCGTTGTTATTATCGTTATTATCATCGTTGTTATCGTCGTTATTTCGTCGTTATTATCGTCGATATTATCGTCGTTATTATCGTCGATATTATCTTCGTTATTATCGTCGATATTATCGTCGTTATTATCGTCGTTATTATCGTCGTTAAAATCGTCGTTATTATTGTCATTATCATCGTTGTTATCGGCGTTAATATCGTCATTATCATAGTTATTATCGTCAAAATTATCGTCGACAATGTCGTCGTTATTATCGTCATTATCATCGTTGCTATCGTCTTTATTATCCTCATAAATATCGTCGTTAATATCGTTGTTATTATCGTTATTATCATCGTTGTTATCGTCGTTATTTCGTCGTTATTATCTTCGATATAACGTTATTATCGGCGTTATAATCAACGTTAATATCATCGCTATTATCGTCGTTATTATCGTCGTTATTATCGTCAATATTATCGTCGTTATTATCGTCGATATTATCGTCGTTATTATCGTCGTTATTATCGTCCTTATTATCGTCGTTAAAATCGTCGTTATTATTGTCAATATCATCGTTGTTATCGGCGTTAATATCGTCATTATCATAGTTATTATCGTCAAAATTATCGTCGTCAATGTCGTCGTTATTATCCTCATAATTATCGTCGTTAATATCGTCGTTATTTCGTCATTATCATCGTTGTTATCGTCGTTATTATCGTCGTTATTATCTTCGATATAACGTTATTATCGGCGTTATAATCAACGTTAATATCATCGCTATTATCGTCGTTATTATCGTCGTTATTATCGTCGATATTATCGTCGTTATTATCGTCGTTATTATCGTCGTTAAAATCGTAGTTATTATTGTCATTATCACCGTTGTTATCGTCGTTAATATCGTCATTATCATAGTTATTATCGTCAAAATTATCGTCGTCAATGTCGTCGTTATTATCGTCATTATCATCGTTACTATCGTCGTTATTATCCTCATAAATATCGTCGTTAATATCGTTGTTATTATCGTCATTATTATCGTCGATATTATCGTCGTTATTTTCGTCATTTTCATCGTTGTTATCTTCGTTATTATCCTCATAATTATCGTCGTTAATATCGTCGTTATTTCGTCATTATCATCGTTGTTATCGTCGTTATTATCGTCGTTATTATCTTCGATATAACGTTATTATCGGCGTTATAATCAACGTTAATATCATCGCTATTATCGTCGTTATTATCGTCGTTATTATCGTCGATATTATCGTCGTTATTATCGACGATAATATCGTCGTTATTATCGTCGTTATTATCGTCGTTAAAATCGTCGTTATTATTGTCACTATCATCGTTGTTATCGGCGTTATTATCCTCATAAATATCGTCGTTAATATCGTTGTTATTATCGTTATTATCATCGTTGTTATCGTCGTTATTTCGTCGTTATTATCGTCGATATTATCGTCGTTATTATCGTCGCCATTATCGTCTTTAATATCGTCGTTATTATAGTTATTATCATCGTTGTTATCGTCGTTATTATCCTCATAATTATCGTCGTTAATATCGTCGTTATTATCGTCATTTTCATCGATGTTATCATCGTTATTATCCTCATAATTATCGTCGTTAATATCGTCGTTATTTCGTCATTATCATCGTTGTTATCGTCGTTATTATCGTCGTTATTATCTTCGATATAACGTTATTATCGTCGTTATAATCAACGTTAATATCATCGCTATTATCGTCGTTATTATCGTCGTTATTATCGTCGTTATTATCGTCGTTATTATCGTCGTTGTTATCGTCGTCATTATCGTCGTTAATATCGTCGTTATTATCGTCATTATCATCGTTGTTATCGTCGTTATTATCCTCATAATTATCGTCGTTAATATCGTCGTTATTGTCGTCATTTTCATCGACGTTATCTTTGTTATTATCCTCATAATTATCGTCGTTAATATCGTCGTTTTTTCGTTATTATCTTCGTTGTTATCGTTCTTAATATCGTCGTTATTTCGTCATTATCATCGTTGTTATCGTCGTTATTATCGTCGTTATTATCTTCGATATAACGTTATTATCGGCGTTATAATCAACGTTATTATCATCGCTATTATCGTCGTTATTATCGTCGTTATTATCGTCGATATTATCGTCGTTATCATCGTCGATATTATCGTCGTTATTATCGTCGTTATTATCGTCGTTAAAATCGTCTTTATTATTGTCATTATCATCGTTGTTATCGGCGTTAATATCGTCATTATCATAGCTATTATCGTCAAAATTATCGTCGTCAATGTCGTCGTTATTATCCTCATAATTATCGTCGTTAATATCGACGTTATTTTGTCATTATCATCGTTGTTATCGTTGTTATTATCCTCATTATTATCGTCGATATTATCGTCGTTATTATCGTCATTTTCATCGTTGTTATCTTCGTTATTATCCTCATAATTATCGTCGTTAATATCGTCGTTATTTTGTCATTATCATCGTTGTTATCGTCGTTATTATCGTCGTTATTATCTTCCATATAACGTTATTATCGGCGTTATAATCAACGTTAATATCATCGCTATTATCGTCGTTATTATCGTCGTTATTATCGTCGATATTATCGTCGTTATTATCGTCGATATTATCGTCGTTATTATCGTCGTTATTATCGTCGTTAAAATCGTCGTTATTATTGTCACTATCATCGTTGTTATCGGCGTTAATATCGTCATTATCATAGTTATTATCGTCAAAATTATCGTCGTCAATGTCGTCGTTATTATCCTCATAATTATCGTCGTTAATATCGTCGTTATTTCGTCATTATCATCGTTGTTATCGTCGTTATTATCGTCGTTATTATCTTCGATATAACTTTATTATCGGCGTTATAATCAACGTTAATATCATCGCTATTATCGTCGTTATTATCGTCGTTATTATCGTCGATATTATCGTCGTTATTATCGTCGATATTATCGTCGTTATTATCGTCGTTATTATCGTCGTTAAAATCGTAGATATTATTGTCATTATCATCGTTGTTATCGTCGTTAATATCGTCATTATCATAGTTATTATCGTCAAAATAATCGTCGTCAATGTCGTCGTTATTATCGTCATTATCATCGTTGCTATCGTCGTTATTATCCTCATAAATATCGTCGTTAATATCGTTGTTATTATCGTTATTATCATCGTTGTTATCGTCGTTATTCCGTCGTTATTATCTTCGATATAACGTTATTATCGGTGTTATAATCAACGTTAATATCATCGCTATTGTCGTCGTTATTATCGTCGTTATTATCGTCGATATTATCGTCGTTATTATCGTCGATATTATCGTCGTTATTATCGTCGTTATTATCGTCGTTAAAATCGTAGATATTATTGTCATTATCATCGTTGTTATCGTCGTTAATATCGTCATTATCATAGTTATTATCGTCAAAATTATCGTCGTCAATGTCGTCGTTATTATCGTCATTATCATCGTTGCTATCGTCGTTATTATCCTCATAAATATCGTCGTTAATATCGTCGTTATTTCGTCATTATCATCGTTGTTATCGTCGTTATTATCGTCGTTATTATCTTCGATATAACGTTATTATCGGCGTTATAATCAACGTTAATATCATCGCTATTATCGTCGTTATTATCGTCGTTATTATCGTCGATATTATCGTCGTTATTATCGTCGATATTATCGTCGTTATTATCGTCGTTATTATCGTCGTTAAAATCGTAGATATTATTGTCATTATCATCGTTGTTATCGTCGTTAATATCGTCATTATCATAGTTATTATCGTCAAAATTATCGTCGTCAATGTCGTCGTTATTATCGTCATTATCATCGTTGCTATCGTCGTTATTATCCTCATAAATATCGTCGTTAATATCGTCGTTATTTCGTCATTATCATCGTTGTTATCGTCGTTATTATCGTCGTTATTATCTTCCATATAACGTTATTATCGGCGTTATAATCAACGTTAATATCATCGCTATTATCGTCGTTATTATCGTCGTTATTATCGTCGATATTATCGTCGTTATTATCGTCGATATTATCGTCGTTATTATCGTCGTTATTATCGTCGTTAAAATCGTCGTTATTATTGTCACTATCATCGTTGTTATCGGCGTTAATATCGTCATTATCATAGTTATTATCGTCAAAATTATCGTCGTCAATGTCGTCGTTATTATCCTCATAATTATCGTCGTTAATATCGTCGTTATTTCGTCATTATCATCGTTGTTATCGTCGTTATTATCGTCGTTATTATCTTCGATATAACTTTATTATCGGCGTTATAATCAACGTTAATATCATCGCTATTATCGTCGTTATTATCGTCGTTATTATCGTCGTTAAAATCGTAGATATTATTGTCATTATCATCGTTGTTATCGTCGTTAATATCGTCATTATCATAGTTATTATCGTCAAAATAATCGTCGTCAATGTCGTCGTTATTATCGTCATTATCATCGTTGCTATCGTCGTTATTATCCTCATAAATATCTTCGTTAATATCGTTGTTATTATCGTTATTATCATCGTTGTTATCGTCGTTATTCCGTCGTTATTATCTTCGATATAACTTTATTATCGGCGTTATAATCAACGTTAATATCATCGCTATTATCGTCGTTATTATCGTCGTTATTATCGTCGATATTATCGTCGTTATTATCGTCGATATTATCGTCGTTATTATCGTCGTTATTATCGTCGTTAAAATCGTAGATATTATTGTCATTATCATCGTTGTTATCGTCGTTAATATCGTCATTATCATAGTTATTATCGTCAAAATAATCGTCGTCAATGTCGTCGTTATTATCGTCATTATCATCGTTGCTATCGTCGTTATTATCCTCATAAATATCGTCGTTAATATCGTTGTTATTATCGTTATTATCATCGTTGTTATCGTCGTTATTCCGTCGTTATTATCTTCGATATAACGTTATTATCGGTGTTATAATCAACGTTAATATCATCGCTATTGTCGTCGTTATTATCGTCGTTATTATCGTCGATATTATCGTCGTTATTATCGTCGATATTATCGTCGTTATAATCGTCGTTATTATCGTCGTTAAAATCGTAGATATTATTGTCATTATAATCGTTGTTATCGTCGTTAATATCGTCATTATCATAGTTATTATCGTCAAAATTATCGTCGTCAATGTCGTCGTTATTATCGTCATTATCATCGTTGCTATCGTCGTTATTATCCTCATAAATATCGTCGTTAATATCGTCGTTATTTCGTCATTATCATCGTTGTTATCGTCGTTATTATCGTCGTTATTATCTTCGATATAACGTTATTATCGGCGTTATAATCAACGTTAATATCATCGCTATTATCGTCGTTATTATCGTCGTTATTATCGTCGATATTATCGTCGTTATTATCGTCGATATTATCGTCGTTATTATCGTCGTTATTATCGTCGTTAAAATCGTAGATATTATTGTCATTATCATCGTTGTTATCGTCGTTAATATCGTCATTATCATAGTTATTATCGTCAAAATTATCGTCGTCAATGTCGTCGTTATTATCGTCATTATCATCGTTGCTATCGTCGTTATTATCCTCATAAATATCGTCGTTAATATCGTCGTTATTTCGTCATTATCATCGTTGTTATCGTCGTTATTATCGTCGTTATTATCTTCCATATAACGTTATTATCGGCGTTATAATCAACGTTAATATCATCGCTATTATCGTCGTTATTATCGTCGTTATTATCGTCGATATTATCGTCGTTATTATCGTCGATATTATCGTCGTTATTATCGTCGTTATTATCGTCGTTAAAATCGTCGTTATTATTGTCACTATCATCGTTGTTATCGGCGTTAATATCGTCATTATCATAGTTATTATCGTCAAAATTATCGTCGTCAATGTCGTCGTTATTATCCTCATAATTATCGTCGTTAATATCGTCGTTATTTCGTCATTATCATCGTTGTTATCGTCGTTATTATCGTCGTTATTATCTTCGATATAACTTTATTATCGGCGTTATAATCAACGTTAATATCATCGCTATTATCGTCGTTATTATCGTCGTTATTATCGTCGTTAAAATCGTAGATATTATTGTCATTATCATCGTTGTTATCGTCGTTAATATCGTCATTATCATAGTTATTATCGTCAAAATAATCGTCGTCAATGTCGTCGTTATTATCGTCATTATCATCGTTGCTATCGTCGTTATTATCCTCATAAATATCGTCGTTAATATCGTTGTTATTATCGTTATTATCATCGTTGTTATCGTCGTTATTATCGTCGTTATTATCTTCGATATAACGTTATTATCGGCGTTATAATCAACGTTAATATCATCGCTATTATCGTCGTTATTATCGTCGTTATTATCGTCGATATTATCGTCGTTATTATCGTCGATATTATCGTCGTTATTATCGTCGTTATTATCGTCGTTAAAATCGTAGATATTATTGTCATTATCATCGTTGTTATCGTCGTTAATATCGTCATTATCATAGTTATTATCGTCAAAATTATCGTCGTCAATGTCGTCGTTATTATCGTCATTATCATCGTTGCTATCGTCGTTATTATCCTCATAAATATCGTCGTTAATATCGTCGTTATTTCGTCATTATCATCGTTGTTATCGTCGTTATTATCGTCGTTATTATCTTCCATATAACGTTATTATCGGCGTTATAATCAACGTTAATATCATCGCTATTATCGTCGTTATTATCGTCGATATTATCGTCGTTATTATCGTCGTTATTATCGTCGTTAAAATCGTAGATATTATTGTCATTATCATCGTTGTTATCGTCGTTAATATCGTCATTATCATAGTTATTATCGTCAAAATTATCGTCGTCAATGTCGTCGTTATTATCGTCATTATCATCGTTGCTATCGTCGTTATTATCCTCATAATTATCGTCGTTAATATCGTCGTTATTTCGTCATTATCATCGTTGTTATCGTCGTTATTATCGTCGTTATTATCTTCGATATAACTTTATTATCGGCGTTATAATCAACGTTAATATCATCGCTATTATCGTCGTTATTATCGTCGTTATTATCGTCGTTAAAATCGTAGATATTATTGTCATTATCATCGTTGTTATCGTCGTTAATATCGTCATTATCATAGTTATTATCGTCAAAATAATCGTCGTCAATGTCGTCGTTATTATCGTCATTATCATCGTTGCTATCGTCGTTATTATCCTCATAAATATCGTCGTTAATATCGTTGTTATTATCGTTATTATCATCGTTGTTATCGTTGTTATTCCGTCGTTATTATCTTCGATATAACGTTATTATCGGTGTCATAATCAACGTTAATATCATCGCTATTGTCGTCGTTATTATCGTCGTTATTATCGTCGATATTATCGTCGTTATTATCGTCGATATTATCGTCGTTATAATCGTCGTTATTATCGTCGTTAAAATCGTAGATATTATTGTCATTATCATCGTTGTTATCGTCGTTAATATCGTCATTATCATAGTTATTATCGTCAAAATTATCGTCGTCAATGTCGTCGTTATTATCGTCATTATCATCGTTGTTATCGTCGTTATTATCGTCGTTATTATCTTCGATATAACGTTATTATCGGCGTTCTAATCAACGTTAATATCATCGCTATTATCGTCGTTATTATCGTCGTTATTATCGTCGATATTATCGTCGTTATTATCGTCGATATTATCGTCGTTATTATCGTCGTTATTATCGTCGTTAAAATCGTAGATATTATCGTCATTATCATCGTTGTTATCGTCGTTAATATCGTCATTATCATAGTTATTATCGTCAAAATTATCGTCGTCAATGTCGTCGTTATTATCGTCATTATCATCGTTGCTATCGTCGTTATTATCCTCATAAATATCGTCGTTAATATCGTTGTTATTATCGTTATTATCATCGTTGTTATCGTCGTTATTTCGTCGTTATTATCGTCGATATTATCGTCGTTATTATCGTCGCCATTATCGTCTTTAATATCGTCGTTATTATTGTTATTATCATCGTTGTTATCGTCGTTATTATCCTCATAATTATCGTCGTAATTATCGTCGTTATTATCGTCATTTTCATCGATGTTATCTTCGTTATGATCCTCATAATTATCGTCGTTAGTATCGTCGTTATTACGTCATTATCATCGTTGTTATCGTCGTTATTATCGTCGTTATTATCTTCGATATAACGTTATTATCGTTGTTATAATCAACGTTAATATCATCGCTATTATCGTCGTTATTATCGTCGTTATTATCGTCGTTATTATCGTCGTTATTATCGTCGTTGTTACCGTCGTCATTATCGTCGTTAATATCGTCGTTATTAACGTCATTATCATCGTTGTTGTCGTCGTTATTATCCTCATAATTATCGTCGTTAATATCGTCGTTATTGTCGTCATTTTCATAGATGTTATCTTTGTTATTATCCTCATAATTATCGACGTTAATATCGTCGTTTTTTCGTCATTATCATCGTTGTTATCGTCCTTAATATCGTCGTTATTTCGTCATTATCATCGTTGTTATCGTCGTTATTATCGTCGTTATTATCTTCGATATAACGTTATTATCGGCGTTATAATCAACGTTATTATAATCGCTATTATCGTCGTTATTATCGTCGTTATTATCGTCGATATTATCGTCGTTATTATCGTCGATATTATCGTCGTTATTATCGTCGATATTATCGTCGTTATTATCGTCGTTATTATCGTCCTTATTATCGTCGTTAAAATCGTCGTTATTATTGTCACTATCATCGTTGTTATCGGCGTTAATATCGTCATTATCATAGTTATTATCGTCAAAATTATCGTCGTCAATGTCGTCGTTATTATCCTCATAATTATCGTCGTTAATATCGTCGTTATTTCGTCATTATCATCGTTGTTATCGTCGTTATTATCGTCGTTATTATCTTCGATATAACGTTATTATCGGCGTTATAATCAACGTTAATATCATCGCTATTATCGTCGTTATTATCGTCGTTATTATCGTCGATATTATCGTCGTTATTATCGTCGATATTATCGTCGTTATTATCGTCGTTATTATCGTCGTTAAAATCGTAGATATTATTGTCATTATCATCGTTGTTATCGTCGTTAATATCGTCATTATCATAGTTATTATCGTCAAAATTATCGTCGTCAATGTCGTCGTTATTATCGTCATTATCATCGTTGCTATCGTCGTTATTATCCTCATAAATATCGTCGTTAATATCGTTGTTATTATCGTTATTATCATCGTTGTTATCGTCGTTATTCCGTCGTTATTATCTTCGATATAACGTTATTATCGGCGTTATAATCAACGTTAATATCATCGCTATTATCGTCGTTATTATCGTCGTTATTATCGTCGATATTATCGTCGTTATTATCGTCGTTATTATCGTCCTTATTATCGTCGTTAAAATCGTCGTTATTATTGTCACTATCATCGTTGTTATCGGCGTTAATATCGTCATTATCATAGTTATTATCGTCAAAAATATCGTCGTCAATGTCGTCGTTATTATCCTCATAATTATCGTCGATAATATCGTCGTTATTTCGTCATTATCATCGTTGTTATCGTCGTTATTATCGTCGTTATTATCTTCGATATAACGTTATTATCGGCGTTATAATCAACGTTAATATCATCGCTATTATCGTCGTTATTATCGTCGTTATTATCGTCGTTATTATCGTCGTTATTATCGTCCTTATTATCGTCGTTAAAATCGTCGTTATTATTGTCACTATCATCGTTGTTATCGGCGTTAATATCGTCATTATCATAGTTATTATCGTCAAAATTATCGTCGTCAATGTCGTCGTTATTATCCTCATAATTATCGTCGTTAATATCGTCGTTATTTCGTCATTATCATCGTTGTTATCGTCGTTATTATCGTCGTTATTATCTTCGATATAACGTTATTATCGTCGTTATAATCAACGTTAATATCATCGCTATTATCGTCGTTATTATCGTCGTTATTATCGTCGTTATTATCGTCGTTATTATCGTCGTTGTTATCGTCGTCATTATCGTCGTTAATATCGTCGTTATTAACGTCATTATCATCGTTGTTATCGTCGTTATTATCCTCATAATTATCGTCGTTAATATCGTCGTTATTGTCGTCATTTTCATCGATGTTATCTTTGTTATTATCCTCATAATTATCGTCGTTTTTTCGTCATTATCATCGTTGTTATCGTCCTTAATATCGTCGTTATTTCGTCATTATCATCGTTGTTATCGTCGTTATTATCGTCGTTATTATCTTCCATATAACGTTATTATCGGCGTTATAATCAACGTTAATATCATCGCTATTATCGTCGTTATTATCGTCGTTATTATCGTCGATATTATCGTCGTTATTATCGTCGATATTATCGTCGTTATTATCGTCGTTATTATCGTCCTTATTATCGTCGTTAAAATCGTCGTTATTATTGTCACTATCATCGTTGTTATCGGCGTTAATATCGTCATTATCATAGTTATTATCGTCAAAATTATCGTCGTCAATGTCGTCGTTATTATCCTCATAATTGTCGTTGTTAATATCGTCGTTATTTCGTCATTATCATCGTTGTTATCGTCGTTATTATCGTCGTTATTATCTTCGATATAACGTTATTATCGGCGTTATAATCAACGTTAATATCATCTCTATTATCGTCGTTATTATCGTCGTTAATATCGTCGATATTATCGTCGTTATTATCGTCGATATTATCGTCGTTATTATCGTCGTTATTATCGTCGTTAAAATCGTAGATATTATTGTCATTATCATCGTTGTTATCGTCGTTAATATCGTCATTATCATAGTTATTATCGTCAAAATTATCGTCGTCAATGTCGTCGTTATTATCGTCATTATCATCGTTGCTATCGTCGTTATTATCCTCATAAATATCGTCGTTAATGTCGTTGTTATTATCGTCATTATTATCGTCGATATTATCGTCGTTATTTTCGTCATTTTCATCGTTGTTATCTCCGTTATTATCCTCATAATTATCGTCTTTAATATCGTCGTTATTTCGTCATTATCATCGTTGTTATCGTCGTTATTATCGTCGTTATTATCTTCGATATAACGTTATTATCGGCGTTATAATCAACGTTAATATCATCGCTATTATCGTCGTTATTATCGTCGTTATTATCGTCGATATTATCGTCGTTATTATCGTCGATATTATCGTCGTTATTATCGTCGTTATTATCGTCGTTAAAATCGTAGATATTATTGTCATTATCATCGTTGTTATCGTCGTTAATATCGTCATTATCATAGTTATTATCGTCAAAATTATCGTCGTCAATGTCGTCGTTATTATCGTCATTATCATCGTTGCTATCGTCGTTATTATCCTCATAAATATCGTCGTTAATATCGTTGTTATTATCGTTATTATCATCGTTGTTATCGTCGTTATTTCGTCGTTATTATCGTCGATATTATCGTCGTTATTATCGTCGCCATTATCGTCTTTAATATCGTCGTTATTATAGTTATTATCATCGTTGTTATCGTCGTTATTATCCTCATAATTATCGTCGTAATTATCGTCGTTATTATCGTCATTTTCATCGATGTTATCTTCGTTATTATCCTCATAATTATCGTCGTTAGTATCGTCGTTATTACGTCATTATCATCGTTGTTATCGTCGTTATTATCGTCGTTATTATCTTCGTTATAACGTTATTATCGTCGTTATAATCAACGTTAATATCATCGCTATTATCGTCGTTATTATCGTCGTTATTATCGTCGTTATTATCGTCGTTATTATCGTCGTTGTTATCGTCGTCATTATCGTCGTTAATATCGTCGTTATTAACGTCATTATCATCGTTGTTATCGTCGTTATTATCCTCATAATTATCGTCGTTAATATCGTCGTTATTGTCGTCATTTTCATCGATGTTATCTTTGTTATTATCCTCATAATTATCGACGTTAATATCGTCGTTTTTTCGTCATTATCATCGTTGTTATCGTCCTTAATATCGTCGTTATTTCGTCATTATCATAGTTGTTATCGTCGTTATTATCGTCGTTATTATCTTCGATATAACGTTATTATCGGCGTTATAATCAACGTTATTATAATCGCTATTATCGTCGTTATTATCGTCGTTATTATCGTCGATATTTTCGTCGTTATTATCGTCAATATTATCGTCGTTATTATCGTCGTTATTATCGTCCTTATTATCGTCGTTAAAATCGTCGTTATTATTGTCACTATCATCGTTGTTATCGGCGTTAATATCGTCATTATCATAGTTATTATCGTCAAAATTATCGTCGTCAATGTCGTCGTTATTATCCTCATAATTATCGTCGTTAATATCGTCGTTATTTCGTCATTATCATCGTTGTTATCGTCGTTATTATCGTCGTTATTATCGTCGATATTATCGTCGTTATTATCGTCGATATTATCGTCGTTATTATCGTCGTTATTATCGTCGTTAAAATCGTAGATATTATTGTCATTATCATCGTTGTTATCGTCGTTAATATCGTCATTATCATAGTTATTATCGTCAAAATTATCGTCGTCAATGTCGTCGTTATTATCGTCATTATCATCGTTGCTATCGTCGTTATTATCCTCATAAATATCGTCGTTAATATCTTTGTTATTATCGTTATTATCATCGTTGTTATCGTCGTTATTCCGTCGTTATTATCTTCGATATAACGTTATTATCGGCGTTATAATCAACGTTAATATCATCGCTATTATCGTCGTTATTATCATCGTTATTATCGTCGTTATTATCGTCCTTATTATCGTCGTTAAAATCGTCGTTATTATTGTCATTATCATCGTTGTTATCGGCGTTAATATCGTCATTATCATAGTTATTATCGTCAAAATTATCGTCGTCAATGTCGTCGTTATTATCCTCATAATTATCGTTGTTAATATCGTCGTTATTTCGTCATTATCATCGTTGTTATCGTCGTTATTATCGTCGTTATTATCTTCGATATAACGTTATTATCGGCGTTATAATCAACGTTAATATCATCTCTATTATCGTCGTTATTATCGTCGTTAATATCGTCGATATTATCGTCGTTATTATCGTCGATATTATCGTCGTTATTATCGTCGTTATTATCGTCGTTAAAATCGTAGATATTATTGTCATTATCATCGTTGTTATCGTCGTTAATATCGTCATTATCATAATTATTAACGTCAAAATTATCGTCGTCAATGTCGTCGTTATTATCGTCATTATCATCGTTGCTATCGTCGTTATTATCCTCATAAATATCGTCGTTAATATCGTTGTTATTATCGTCATTATTATCGTCGATATTATCGTCGTTATTTTCGTCATTTTCATCGTTGTTATCTCCGTTATTATCCTCATAATTATCGTCTTTAATATCGTCGTTATTTCGTCATTATCATCGTTGTTATCGTCGTTATTATCGTCGTTATTATCTTCGATATAACGTTATTATCGGCGTTATAATCAACGTTAATATCATCGCTATTATCGTCGTTATTATCGTCGTTATTATCGTCGATATTATCGTCGTTATTATCGTCGATATTATCGTCGTTATTATCGTCGTTATTATCGTCGTTAAAATCGTAGATATTATTGTCATTATCATCGTTGTTATCGTCGTTAATATCGTCATTATCATAGTTATTATCGTCAAAATTATCGTCGTCAATGTCGTCGTTATTATCGTCATTATCATCGTTGCTATCGTCGTTATTATCCTCATAAATATCGTCGTTAATATCGTTGTTATTATCGTTATTATCATCGTTGTTATCGTCGTTATTTCGTCGTTATTATCGTCGATATTATCGTCGTTATTATCGTCGCCATTATCGTCTTTAATATCGTCGTTATTATAGTTATTATCATCGTTGTTATCGTCGTTATTATCCTCATAATTGTCGTCGTAATTATCGTCGTTATTATCGTCATTTTCATCGATGTTATCTTCGTTATTATCCTCATAATTATCGTCGTTAGTCTCGTCGTTATTACGTCATTATCATCGTTGTTATCGTCGTTATTATCGTCGTTATTATCTTCGATAAAACGTTATTATCGTCGTTATAATCAACGTTAATATCATCGCTATTATCGTCGTTATTATCGTCGTTATTATCGTCGTTATTATCGTCGTTATTATCGTCGTTGTTATCGTCGTCATTATCGTCGTTAATATCGTCGTTATTAACGTCATTATCATCGTTGTTATCGTCGTTATTATCCTCATAATTATCGTCGTTAATATCGTCGTTATTGTCGTCATTTTCATCGATGTTATCTTTGTTATTATCCTCATAATTATCGACGTTAATATCGTCGTTTTTTCGTCATTATCATCGTTGTTATCGTCCTTAATATCGTCGTTATTTCGTCATTATCATCGTTGTTATCGTCGTTATTATCGTCGTTATTATCTTCGATATAACGTTATTATCGGCGTTATAATCAACGTTATTATAATCGCTATTATCGTCGTTATTATCGTCGTTATTATCGTCGATATTATCGTCGTTATTATCGTCGATATTATCGTCGTTATTATCGTCGTTATTATCGTCGTTAAAATCGTCGTTATTATTGTCATTATCATCGTTGTTATCGGCGTTAATATCGTCATTATCATAGTTATTATCGTCAAAATTATCGTCGTCAATGTCGTCGTTATTATCCTCATAATTATCGTCGTTATATCGACGTTATTTTGTCATTATCATCGTTGTTATCGTTGTTATTATCGTCATTATTATCGTCGATATTATCGTCGTTATTATCGTCATTTTCATCGTTGTTATCTTCGTTATTATCCTCATAATTATCGTCGTTAATATCGTCGTTATTTCGTCATTATCATCGTTGTTATCGTCGTTATTATCGTCGTTATTATCTTCCATATAACGTTATTATCGGCGTTATAATCAACGTCAATATCATCGCTATTATCGTCGTTATTATCGTCGTTATTATCGTCGATATTATCGTCGTTATTATCGTCGATATTATCGTCGTTATTATCGTCGTTATTATCGTCCTTATTATCGTCGTTAAAATCGTCGTTATTATTGTCACTATCATCGTTGTTATCGGCGTTAATATCGTCATTATCATAGTTATTATCGTCAAAATTATCGTCGTCAATGTCGTCGTTATTATCCTCATAATTATCGTCGTTAATATCGTCGTTATTTCGTCATTATCATCGTTGTTATCGTCGTTATTATCGTCGTTATTATCTTCGATATAACGTTATTATCGGCGTTATAATCAACGTTAATATCATCGCTATTATCGTCGTTATTATCGTCGTTATTATCGTCGATATTATCGTAGTTATTATCGTCGATATTATCGTCGTTATTATCGTCGTTATTATCGTCGTTAAAATCGTAGATATTATTGTCATTATCATCGTTGTTATCGTCGTTAATATCGTCATTATCATAGTTATTATCGTCAAAATTATCGTCGTCAATGTCGTCGTTATTATCGTCATTATCATCGTTGCTATAGTCGTTATTATCCTCATAAATATCGTCGTTAATATCGTTGTTATTATCGTTATTATCATCGTTGTTATCGTCGTTATTTCGTCGTTATAATCGTCGATATTATCGTCGTTATTATCGTCGCCATTATCGTCTTTAATATCGTCGTTATTATTGTTATTATCATCGTTGTTATCGTCGTTATTATCCTCATAATTATCGTCGTAATTATCGTCGTTATTATCGTCATTTTCATCGATGTTATCTTCGTTATGATCCTCATAATTATCGTCGTTAGTATCGTCGTTATTACGTCATTATCATCGTTGTTATCGTCGTTATTATCGTCGTTATTATCTTCGATATAACGTTATTATCGTTGTTATAATCAACGTTAATATCATCGCTATTATCGTCGTTATTATCGTCGTTATTATCGTCGATATTATCGTCGTTATTATCGTCGTTATTATCGTCGTAAAAATCGTAGATATTATTGTCATTATCATCGTTGTTATCGTCGTTAATATCGTCATTATCATGGTTATTAACGTCAAAATTATCGTCGTCAATGTCGTCGTTATTATCGTCATTATCATCGTTGCTATCGTCGTTATTATCCTCATAAATATCGTCGTTAATATCGTTGTTATTATCGTCATTATTATCGTCGATATTATCGTCGTTATTTTCGTCATTTTCATCGTTGTTATCTTCGTTATTATCCTCATAATTATCGTCGTTAATATCGTCGTTATTTCGTCATTATCATCGTTGTTATCGTCGTTATTATCGTCGTTATTATCTTCGATATACGTTATTATCGGCGTTATAATCAACGTTAATATCATCGCTATTATCGTCGTTATTATCGTCGTATTATCGTCGATATTATCGTCGTTATTATCGTCGATATTATCGTCGTTATTATCGCCGTTATTATCGTCGTTAAAATCGTCGTTATTATTGTCACTATCATCGTTGTTATCGGCCTTAATATCGTCGTTATCATAGTTATTATCGTCAAAATTATCGTCGTCAATGTCGTCGTTATTATCGTCATTATCATCGTTGCTATCGTCGTTATTATCCTCATAAATATCGTCGTTAATATCGTTGTTATTATCGTTATTATCATCGTTGTTATCGTCGTTATTTCGTCGTTATTATCGTCGATATTATCGTCGTTATTATCGTCGCCATTATCGTCTTTAATATCGTCGTTATTATAGTTATTATCATCGTTGTTATCGTCGTTATTATCCTCATAATTATCGTCGTTAATATCGTCGTTATTATCGTCATTTTCATCGAAGTTATCTTCGTTATTATCCTCATAATTATCGTCGTTAATATCGTCGTTATTTCGTCATTATCATCGTTGTTATCGTCGTTATTATCGTCGTTATTATCTTCGATATAACGTTATTATCGTCGTTATAATCAACGTTAATATCATCGCTATTATCGTCGTTATTATCGTCGTTATTATCGTCGTTATTATCGTCGTTATTATCGTCGTTGTTATCGTCGTCATTATCGTCGTTAATATCGTCGTTATTAACGTCATTGTCATCGTTGTTATCGTCGTTTTTATCCTCATAATTATCGTCGTTAATATCGTCGTTATTGTCGTCATTTTCATCGATGTTATCTTTGTTATTATCCTCATAATTATCGTCGTTAATATCGTCGTTTTTTCGTCATTATCATCGTTGTTATCGTCCTTAATATCGTCGTTATTTCGTCATTATCATCGTTGTTATCGTCGTTATTATCGTCGTTATTATCTTCGATATAACGTTATTATCGGCGTTATAATCAACGTTATTATATTCGATATTATCGTCGTTATTATCGTCGTTATTATCGTCGATATTATCGTCGTTATTATCGTCGATATTATCGTCGTTATTATCGTCGTTATTATCGTCGTTAATATCGTCGTTATTATTGTCATTATCATCGTTGTTATCGGCGTTAATATCGTAATTATCATAGTTATTATCGTCAAAATTATCGTCGTCAATGTCGTCGTTATTATCCTCATAATTATCGTCGTTAATATCGACGTTATTTTGTCATTATCATCGTTGTTATCGTTGTTATTATCGTCATTATTATCGTCGATATTATCGTCGTTATTATCGTCATTTTCATCGTTGTAATCTTCGTTTTTATCCTCATAATTATCGTCGTTAATATCGTCGTTATTTCGTCATTATCATCGTTGTTATCGTCGTTATTATCGTCGTTATTATCTTCCATATAACGTTATTATCGGCGTTATAATCAACGTTAATATCATCGCTATTATCGTCGTTATTATCGTCGTTATTATCGTCGATATTATCGTCGTTATTATCGTCGATATTATCATCGTTATTATCGTCGTTATTATCGTCCTTATTATCGTCGTTAAAATCGTCGTTATTATTGTCACTATCATCGCTGTTATCGGCGTTAATATCGTCATTATCATAGTTATTATCGTCGAAATTATCGTCGTCAATGTCGTCGTTATTATCCTCATAATTATCGTCGTTAATATCGTCGTTATTTCGTCATTATCATCGTTGTTATCGTCGTTATTATCGTCGTTATTATCTTCGATATAACGTTATTATCGGCGTTATAATCAACGTTAATATCATCGCTATTATCGTCGTTATTATCGTCGTTATTATCGTCGATATTATCGTCGTTATTATCGTCGATATTATCGTCGATATTATCGCCGTTATTATCGTCGTTAAAATCGTCGTTATTATTGTCACTATCATCGTTGTTATCGGCGTTAATATCGTCGTTATCATAGTTATTATCGTCAAAATTATCGTCGTCAATGTCGTCGTTATTATCGTCATTATCATCGTTGCTATCGTCGTTATTATCCTCATAAATATCGTCGTTAATATCGTTGTTATTATCGTTATTATCATCGTTGTTATCGTCGTTATTTCGTCATTATCATCGATGTTATCGTCGATATTATCGTCGTTATTATCGTCGCCATTATCGTCTTTAATATCGTCGTTATTATAGTTATTATCATCGTTGTTATCGTCGTTATTATCCTCATAATTATCGTCGTTAATATCGTCGTTATTATCGTCATTTTCATCGAAGTTATCTTCGTTATTATCCTCATAATTATCGTCGTTAATATCGTCGTTATTTCGTCATTATCATCGTTGTTATCGTCGTTATTATCGTCGTTATTATCTTCGATATAACGTTATTATCGTCGTTATAATCAACGTTAATATCATCGCTATTATCGTCGTTATTATCGTCGTTATTATCGTCGTTATTATCGTCGTTATTATCGTCGTTGTTATCGTCGTCATTATCGTCGTTAATATCGTCGTTATTAACGTCATTGTCATCGTTGTTATCGTCGTTTTTATCCTCATAATTATCGTCGTTAATATCGTCGTTATTGTCGTCATTTTCATCGATGTTATCTTTGTTATTATCCTCATAATTATCGTCGTTAATATCGTCGTTTTTTCGTCATTATCATCGTTGTTATCGTCCTTAATATCGTCGTTATTTCGTCATTATCATCGTTGTTATCGTCGTTATTATCGTCGTTATTATCTTCGATATAACGTTATTATCGGCGTTATAATCAACGTTATTATATTCGATATTATCGTCGTTATTATCGTCGTTATTATCGTCGATATTATCGTCGTTATTATCGTCGATATTATCGTCGTTATTATCGTCGTTATTATCGTCGTTAATATCGTCGTTATTATTGTCATTATCATCGTTGTTATCGGCGTTAATATCGTAATTATCATAGTTATTATCGTCAAAATTATCGTCGTCAATGTCGTCGTTATTATCCTCATAATTATCGTCGTTAATATCGACGTTATTTTGTCATTATCATCGTTGTTATCGTTGTTATTATCGTCATTATTATCGTCGATATTATCGTCGTTATTATCGTCATTTTCATCGTTGTAATCTTCGTTTTTATCCTCATAATTATCGTCGTTAATATCGTCGTTATTTCGTCATTATCATCGTTGTTATCGTCGTTATTATCGTCGTTATTATCTTCCATATAACGTTATTATCGGCGTTATAATCAACGTTAATATCATCGCTATTATCGTCGTTATTATCGTCGTTATTATCGTCGATATTATCGTCGTTATTATCGTCGATATTATCATCGTTATTATCGTCGTTATTATCGTCCTTATTATCGTCGTTAAAATCGTCGTTATTATTGTCACTATCATCGCTGTTATCGGCGTTAATATCGTCATTATCATAGTTATTATCGTCGAAATTATCGTCGTCAATGTCGTCGTTATTATCCTCATAATTATCGTCGTTAATATCGTCGTTATTTCGTCATTATCATCGTTGTTATCGTCGTTATTATCGTCGTTATTATCTTCGATATAACGTTATTATCGGCGTTATAATCAACGTTAATATCATCGCTATTATCGTCGTTATTATCGTCGTTATTATCGTCGATATTATCGTCGTTATTATCGTCGATATTATCGTCGATATTATCGCCGTTATTATCGTCGTTAAAATCGTCGTTATTATTGTCACTATCATCGTTGTTATCGGCGTTAATATCGTCGTTATCATAGTTATTATCGTCAAAATTATCGTCGTCAATGTCGTCGTTATTATCGTCATTATCATCGTTGCTATCGTCGTTATTATCCTCATAAATATCGTCGTTAATATCGTTGTTATTATCGTTATTATCATCGTTGTTATCGTCGTTATTTCGTCATTATCATCGATGTTATCGTCGTTATTATCGTCGTTATTATCTTCGATATAACGTTATTATCGGCGTTATAATCAACGTTATTATCATCGCTATTATCGTCGTTATTATCGTCGTTATTATCGTCGATATTATCGTCGTTATCATCGTCGATATTATCGTCGTTATTATCGTCGTTATTATCGTCGTTAAAATCGTCGTTATTATTGTCATTATCATCGTTGTTATCGGCGTTAATATCGTAATTATCTAAGCTATTATCGTCAAAATTATCGTCGTCAATGTCGTCGTTATTATCCTCATAATTATCGTCGTTAATATCGACGTTATTTTGTCATTATCATCGTTGTTATCGTTGTTATTATCCTCATTATTATCGTCGATATTATCGTCGTTATTATCGTCATTTTCATCGTTGTTATCTTCGTTATTATCCTCATAATTATCGTCGTTAATATCGTCGTTATTTTGTCATTATCATCGTTGTTATCGTCGTTATTATCGTCGTTATTATCTTCAATATAACGTTATTATCGGCGTTATAATCAACGTTAATATCATCGCTATTATCGTCGTTATTATCGTCGTTATTATCGTCGATATTATCGTCGTTATTATCGTCGATATTATCGTCGTTATTATCGTCGTTATTATCGTCCTTATTATCGTCGTTAAAATCGTCGTTATTATTGTCACTATCATCGTTGTTATCGGCGTTAATATCGTCATTATCATAGTTATTATCGTCAAAATTATCGTCGTCAATGTCGTCGTTATTATCCTCATAATTATCGTCGTTAATATCGTCGTTATTTCGTCATTATCATCGTTGTTATCGTCGTTATTATCGTCGTTATTATCTTCGATATAACGTTATTATCGGCGTTATAATCAACGTTAATATCATCGCTATTATCGTCGTTATTATCGTCGTTATTATCGTCGATATTATCGTCGTTATTATCGTCGATATTATCGTCATTATTATCGTCGTTATTATCGTCGTTAAAATCGTAGATATTATTGTCATTATCATCGTTGTTATCGTCGTTAATATCGTCATTATCATATTTATTATCGTCAAAATTATCGTCATCAATGTCGTCGTTATTATCGTCATTATCATCGTTGCTATCGTCGTTATTATCCTCATAAATATCGTCGTTATTATCGTTGTTATTATCGTTATTATCATCGTTGTTATCGTCGTTATTCCGTCGTTATTATCTTCGATATAACGTTATTATCGGCGTTATAATCAACGTTAATATCATCGCTATTATCGTCGTTATTATCGTCGTTATTATCGTCGATATTATCGTCGTTATTATCGTCGATATTATCGTCGTTATTATCGTCGTTATTATCGTCCTTATTATCGTCGTTAAAATCGTCGTTATTATTGTCACTATCATCGTTGTTATCGGCGTTAATATCGTCATTATCATAGTTATTATCGTCAAAATTATCGTCGTCAATGTCGTCGTTATTATCCTCATAATTATCGTCGTTAATATCGTCGTTATTTCGTCATTATCATCGTTGTTATCGTCGTTATTATCGTCGTTATTATCTTCGATATAACGTTATTATCGGCGTTATAATCAACGTTAATATCATCGCTATTATCGTCGTTATTATCGTCGTTATTATCGTCGATATTATCGTCGTTATTATCGTCGATATTATCGTCGTTATTATCGTCGTTATTATCGTCGTTAAAATCGTAGATATTATTGTCATTATCATCGTTGTTATCGTCGTTAATATCGTCATTATCATAGTTATTATCGTCAAAATTATCGTCGTCAATGTCGTCGTTATTATCGTCATTATCATCGTTGCTATCGTCGTTATTATCCTCATAAATATCGTCGTTAATATCGTTGTTATTATCGTCATTATTATCGTCGATATTATCGTCGTTATTTTCGTCATTTTCATCGTTGTTATCTTCGTTATTATCCTCATAATTATCGTCGTTATTATCGTCGTTATTTCGTCATTATCATCGTTGTTATCGTCGTTATTATCGTCGTTATTATCTTCGATATAACGTTATTATCGGCGTTATAATCAACGTTAATATCATCGCTATTATCGTCGTTATTATCGTCGTTATTATCGTCGATATTATCGTCGTTATTATCGTCGATAATATCGTCGTTATTATCGCCGTTATTATCGTCGTTAAAATCGTCGTTATTATTGTCACTATCATCGTTGTTATCGGCGTTATTATCCTCATAAATATCGTCGTTAATATCGTTGTTATTATCGTTATTATCATCGTTGTTATCGTCGTTATTTCGTCGTTATTATCGTCGATATTATCGTCGTTATTATCGTCGCCATTATCGTCTTTAATATCGTCGTTATTATAGTTATTATCATCGTTGTTATCGTCGTTATTATCCTCATAATTATCGTCGTTAATATAGTCGTTATTATCGTCATTTTCATCGATCTTATCTTCGTTATTATCCTCATAATTATCGTCGTTAATATCGTCGTTATTTCGTCATTATCATCGTTGTTATCGTCGTTATTATCGTCGTTATTATCTTCGATATAACGTTATTATCGTCGTTATAATCAACGTTAATATCATCGCTATTATCGTCGTTATTATCGTCGTTATTATCGTCGTTATTATCGTCGTTATTATCGTCGTTGTTATCGTCGTCATTATCGTCGTTAATATCGTCGTTATTAACGTCATTATCATCGTTGTTATCGTCGTTATTATCCTCATAATTATCGTCGTTAATATCGTCGTTATTGTCGTCATTTTCATCGATGTTATCTTTGTTATTATCCTCATAATTATCGTCGTTAATATCGTCGTTTTTTCGTCATTATCATCGTTGTTATCGTCCTTAATATCGTCGTTATTTCGTCATTATCATCGTTGTTATCGTCGTTATTATCGTCGTTATTATCTTCCATATAACGTTATTATCGGCGTTATAATCAACGTTAATATCATCGCTATTATCCTCGTTATTATCGTTGTTATTATCGTCGATATTATCGTCGTTATTATCGTCGATATTATCGTCGTTATTATCGTCGTTATTATCGTCCTTATTATCGTCGTTAAAATCGTCGTTATTATTGTCACTATCATCGTTGTTATCGGCGTTAATATCGTCATTATCATAGTTATTATCGTCAAAATTATCGTCGTCAATGTCGTCGTTATTATCCTCATAATTATCGTCGTTAATATCGTCGTTATTTCGTCATTATCATCGTTGTTATCGTCGTTATTATCGTCGTTATTATCTTCGATATAACGTTATTATCGTCGTTATAATCAACGTTAATATCATCGCTATTATCGTCGTTATTATCGTCGTTATTATCGTCGTTATTATCGTCGTTATTATCGTCGTTGTTATCGTCGTCATTATCGTCGTTAATATCGTCGTTATTAACGTCATTATCATCGTTGTTATCGTCGTTATTATCCTCATAATTATCGTCGTTAATATCGTCGTTATTGTCGTCATTTTCATCGATGTTATCTTTGTTATTATCCTCATAATTATCGTCGTTTTTTCGTCATTATCATCGTTGTTATCGTCCTTAATATCGTCGTTATTTCGTCATTATCATCGTTTTTATCGTCGTTATTATCGTTGTTATTATCTTCCATATAACGTTATTATCGGCGTTATAATCAACGTTAATATCATCGCTATTATCGTCGTTATTATCGTCGTTATTATCGTCGATATTATCGTCGTTATTATCGTCGATATTATCGTCGTTATTATCGTCGTTATTATCGTCCTTATTATCGTCGTTAAAATCGTCGTTATTATTGTCACTATCATCGTTGTTATCGGGGTTAATATCGTCATTATCATAGTTATTATCGTCAAAATTATCGTCGTCAATGTCGTCGTTATTATCCTCATAATTATCGTCGTTAATATCGTCGTTATTTCGTCATTATCATCGTTGTTATCGTCGTTATTATCGTCGTTATTATCTTCGATATAACGTTATTATCGGCGTTATAATCAACGTTAATATCATCGCTATTATCGTCGTTATTATCGTCGTTATTATCGTCGATATTATCGTCGTTATTATCGTTGTTATTATCGTCGATATTATCGTCGTTATTATCGTCGATATTATCGTCGTTATTATCGTCGTTATTATCGTCCTTATTATCGTCGTTAAAATCGTCGTTATTATTGTCACTATCATCGTTGTTATCGGCGTTAATATCGTCATTATCATAGTTATTATCGTCAAAATTATCGTCGTCAATGTCGTCGTTATTATCCTCATAATTATCGTCGTTAATATCGTCGTTATTTCGTCATTATCATCGTTGTTATCGTCGTTATTATCGTCGTTATTATCTTCGATATAACGTTATTATCGTCGTTATAATCAACGTTAATATCATCGCTATTATCGTCGTTATTATCGTCGTTATTATCGTCGTTATTATCGTCGTTATTATCGTCGTTGTTATCGTCGTCATTATCGTCGTTAATATCGTCGTTATTAACGTCATTATCATCGTTGTTATCGTCGTTATTATCCTCATAATTATCGTCGTTAATATCGTCGTTATTGTCGTCATTTTCATCGATGTTATCTTTGTTATTATCCTCTTAATTATCGTCGTTTTTTCGTCATTATCATCGTTGTTATCGTCCTTAATATCGTCGTTATTTCGTCATTATCATCGTTTTTATCGTCGTTATTATCGTCGTTATTATCTTCCATATAACGTTATTATCGGCGTTATAATCAACGTTAATATCATCGCTATTATCGTCGTTATTATCGTCGTTATTATCGTCGATATTATCGTCGTTATTATCGTCGATATTATCGTCGTTATTATCGTCGTTATTATCGTCCTTATTATCGTCGTTAAAATCGTCGTTATTATTGTCACTATCATCGTTGTTATCGGGGTTAATATCGTCATTATCATAGTTATTATCGTCAAAATTATCGTCGTCAATGTCGTCGTTATTATCCTCATAATTATCGTCGTTAATATCGTCGTTATTTCGTCATTATCATCGTTGTTATCGTCGTTATTATCGTCGTTATTATCTTCGATATAACGTTATTATCGGCGTTATAATCAACGTTAATATCATCGCTATTATCGTCGTTATTATCGTCGTTATTATCGTCGATATTATCGTCGTTATTATCGTCGATATTATCGTCGTTATTATCGTCGTTATTATCGTCGTTAAAATCGTAGATATTATTGTCATTATCATCGTTGTTATCGTCGTTAATATCGTCATTATCATAGTTATTATCGTCAAAATTATCGTCGTCAATGTCGTCGTTATTATCGTCATTATCATCGTTGCTATCGTCGTTATTATCCTCATAAATATCGTCGTTAATATCGTTGTTATTATCGTTATTATCATCGTTGTTATCGTCGTTATTCCGTCGTTATTATCTTCGATATAACGTTATTATCGGCGTTATAATCAACGTTAATATCATCGCTATTATCGTCGTTATTATCGTCGTTATTATCGTCGTTATTATCGTCCTTATTATCGTCGTTAAAATCGTCGTTATTATTGTCACTATCATCGTTGTTATCGGCGTTAATATCGTCATTATCATAGTTATTATCGTCAAAATTATCGTCGTCAATGTCGTCGTTATTATCCTCATAATTATCGTTGTTAATATCGTCGTTATTTCGTCATTATCATCGTTGTTATCGTCGTTATTATCGTCGTTATTATCTTCGATATAACGTTATTATCGTCGTTATAATCAACGTTAATATCATCGCTATTATCGTCGTTATTATCGTCGTTATTATCGTCGTTATTATCGTCGTTATTATCGTCGTTGTTATCGTCGTCATTATCGTCGTTAATATCGTCGTTATTAACGTCATTATCATCGTTGTTATCGTCGTTATTATCCTCATAATTATCGTCGTTAATATCGTCGTTATTGTCGTCATTTTCATCGATTTTATCTTTGTTATCATCCTCATAATTATCGTCGTTTTTTCGTCATTATCATCGTTGTTATCGTCCTTAATATCGTCGTTATTTCGTCATTATCATCGTTTTTATCGTCGTTATTATCGTCGTTATTATCTTCCATATAACGTTATTATCGGCGTTATAATCAACGTTAATATCATCGCTATTATCGTCGTTATTATCGTCGTTATTATCGTCGATATTATCGTCGTTATTATCGTCGATATTATCGTCGTTATTATCGTCGTTATTATCGTCCTTATTATCGTCGTTAAAATCGTCGTTATTATTGTCACTATCATCGTTGTTATCGGGGTTAATATCGTCATTATCATAGTTATTATCGTCAAAATTATCGTCGTCAATGTCGTCGTTATTATCCTCATAATTATCGTCGTTAATATCGTCGTTATTTCGTCATTATCATCGTTGTTATCGTCGTTATTATCGTCGTTATTATCTTCGATATAACGTTATTATCGGCGTTATAATCAACGTTAATATCATCGCTATTATCGTCGTTATTATCGTCGTTATTATCGTCGATATTATCGTCGTTATTATCGTCGATATTATCGTCGTTATTATCGTCGTTATTATCGTCGTTAAAATCGTAGATATTATTGTCATTATCATCGTTGTTATCGTCGTTAATATCGTCATTATCATAGTTATTATCGTCAAAATTATCGTCGTCAATGTCGTCGTTATTATCGTCATTATCATCGTTGCTATCGTCGTTATTATCCTCATAAATATCGTCGTTAATATCGTTGTTATTATCGTTATTATCATCGTTGTTATCGTCGTTATTCCGTCGTTATTATCTTCGATATAACGTTATTATCGGCGTTATAATCAACGTTAATATCATCGCTATTATCGTCGTTATTATCGTCGTTATTATCGTCGTTATTATCGTCCTTATTATCGTCGTTAAAATCGTCGTTATTATTGTCACTATCATCGTTGTTATCGGCGTTAATATCGTCATTATCATAGTTATTATCGTCAAAATTATCGTCGTCAATGTCGTCGTTATTATCCTCATAATTATCGTTGATAATATCGTCGTTATTTCGTCATTATCATCGTTGTTATCGTCGTTATTATCGTCGTTATTATCTTCGATATAACGTTATTATCGGCGTTATAATCAACGTTAATATCATCGCTATTATCGTCGCTCTTATCGTCATTATTATCGTCGATATTAGCGTCGTTATTATCGTCGATATTATCGTCGTTATTATCGTCGTTATTATCGTCGTTAAAATCGTCGTTATTATTGTAATTATCATCGTTGTTATCGGCGTTAATATCGTCATTATCATAGTTATTATCGTCAAAATTATCGTCGTCAATGTCGTCGTTATTATCCTCATAATTATCGTCGTTAATATCGACGTTATTTTGTCATTATCATCGTTGTTATCTTTGTTATTATCGTCATTATTATCGTCGATATTATCGTCGTTATTATCTTCATTTTCATCGTTGTTATCTTCGTTATTATCCTCATAATTAACGTCGTTATTTCGTCATTATCATCGTTGTTATCGTCGTTATTATCGTCGTTATTATCTACGATATAACGTTATTATCGGCGTTATAATCAACGTTAATATCATCGCTATTATCGTCGTTATTATCGTCGTTATCGTCGATATTATCGTCGTTATTATCGTCGATATTATCGTCGTTATTATCGTCGTTATTATCGTCGTTAAAATCGTCGTTATTATTGTCATTATCATCGTTGTTATCGGCGTTAATATCGTCATTATCATAGTTATTATCGTCAAAATTATCGTCGTCAATGTCGTCGTTATTATCCTCATAATTATCGTCGTTAATATCGACGTTATTTTGTCATTATCATCGTTGATATCGTTGTTATTATCGTCGTTATTATCTTCGATATAACGTTATTATCGGCGTTATAATCAACGTTAATATCATCGCTATTATCGTCGTTATTATCGTCGTTATTATCGTCGATATTATCGTCGTTATTATCGTCGTTATTATCGTCGTTAAAATAGTCGTTATTATTGTCATTATCATCGTTGTTATCGGCGTTAATATCGTCAATATCATAGTTATTATCGTCAAAATTATCGTCGTCAATGTCGTCGTTATTATCCACATACTTATCGTCGTTAATATCGACGTTATTTTGTCATTATCATCGTTGTTACAGTTGTTATTATCGTCATTATTATCGTCGATATTATCGTCGTTATTATCGTCATTTTCATCGTTGTTGTCTTCGTTATTATCCTCATAATTATCGTCGTTAATATCGTCGTTATTTCGTCATTATCATCTTTGTTATCGTCGTTATTATCGTCGTTATTATCTTCGATATAACGTTATTATCATCGCTATTATCGTCGTTATTATCGTCGTTATTATCGTCGATATTATCGTCGTTATTATCGTCGATATTATCGTCGTTATTATCGTCGTTATTATCGTCGTTAAAATCGTAGATATTGTTGTCATTATCATCGTTGTTATCGTCGTTAATATCGTCATTATCATAGTTATTATCGTCAAAATTATCGTCGTCAATGTCGTAGTTATAATCGTCATTATCATCGTTGCTATCGTCGTTATTATCCTCATAAATATCGTCGTTAATATCGTTGTTATTATCGTTATTATCATCGTTGTTATCGTCGTTATTTCGTCGTTATTATCGTCGATATTATCGTCGTTATTATCGTCGCCATTATCGTCTTTAATTTCGTCGTTATTATAGTTATTATCATCGTTGTTATCGTCGTTATTATCCTCATAATTATCGTCGTTAATATCGTCGTTATTATCGTCATTTTCATCGATTTTATCTTCGTTATTATCCTCATAATTATCGTCGTTAATATCGTCGTTATTTCGTCATTATCATCGTTGTTATCGTCGTTATTATCGTCGTTATTATCTTCGATATAACGATATTATCGGCGTTATAATCAACGTTAATATCATCGCTATTATCGTCGTTATTATCGTCGTTATTATCGTCGATATTATCGTCGTTATTATCGTCGATATTATCGTCGTTATTATCGTCGTTATTATCGTCGTTAAAATCGTCGTTATTATTGTCAATATCATCGTTGTTATCGGCGTTAATATCGTCATTATCATAGTTATTATCGTCAAAATATCGTCGTCAATGTCGTCGTTATTATCCTCATAATTATCGTCGTTAATATCGTCGTTATTTCGTCATTATCATCGTTGTTATCGTCGTTATTATCGTCGTTATTATCTTCGATATAACGTTATTATCGGCGTTATAATCAACGTTAATATCTTCGCTATTATCGTCGTTATTATCGTCGTTATTATCGTCGATATTATCGTCGTTATAATCGTCGATATTATCGTCGTTATTATCGTCGTTATTATCGTCGTTAAAATCGTAGATATTATTGTCATTATCATCGTTGTTATCGTCGTTAATATCGTCATTATCATAGTTATTATCGTCAAAATTATCTTCGTCAATGTCGTCGTTATTATCGTCATTATCATCGTTGCTATCGTCGTTATTATCCTCATAAATATCGTCGTTAATATCGTTGATATTATCGTTATTATCATCGTTGTTATCGTCGTTATTTCGTCGTTATTATCTTCGATATAACGTTATTATCGGCGTTATAATCAACGTTAATATCATCACTATTATCGTCGTTATTATCGTCGTTATTATCGTCGATATTATCGTCGTTATTATCGTCGATATTGTCGTCGTTATTATCGTCGTTATTATCGTCGTTAAAATCGTAGATATTAATGTCATTATCATCGTTGTTATCGTCGTTAATATCGTCATTATCATAGTTATTATCGTCAAAATTATCGTCGTCAATGTCGTCGTTATTATCCTCATAATTATCGTCGTTAATAACGACGTTATTTTGTCATTATCATCGTTGTTATCGTTGTTATTATCGTCATTATTATCGTCGATATTATCGTCGTTATTATCGTCATTTTCATCGTTGTTATCTTCTTTATTATCCTCATAATTATCGTCGTTAATATCGTCGTTATTTCGTCATTATCATCGTTGTTATCGTCGTTATTATCGTCGTTATTATCTTCGATATAACGTTATTATCGGCGTTATAATCAACGTTAATATCATCGCTATTATCGTCGTTATTATCGTCGTTATTATCGTCGATATTATCGTCGTTATTATCGTCGATATTATCGTCGTTAGTATCGTCGTTATTATAGTCGTTAAAATCGTAGATATTATTGTCATTATCATCGTTGTTATCGTCGTTAATATCGTCATTATCATAGTTATTATCGTCAAAATTATCGTCGTCAATGTCGTCGTTATTATCGTCATTATCATCGTTGCTATCGTCGTTATTATCCTCATAAATATCGTCGTTAATATCGTTGTTATTATCGTTATTATCATCGTTGTTATCGTCGTTATTTCGTCGTTATTATCTTCGATATAACGTTATTATCGGCGTTATAATCAACGTTAATATCATCGCTATTATCGTCGTTATTATCGTCGTTATTATCGTCGATATTATCGTCGTTATTATCGTCGATATTATCGTCGTTATTATCGTCGTTATTATCGTCGTTAAAATCGTAGATATTATTGTCATTATCATCGTTGTTATCGTCGTTAATATCGTCATTATCATAGTTATTATCGTCAAAATTATCGTCGTCAATGTCGTCGTTATTATCGTCATTATCATCGTTGCTATCGTCGTTATTATCCTCATAAATATCGTCGTTAATATCGTTGTTATTATCGTTATTATCATCGTTGTTATCGTCGTTATTTCGTCGTTATTATCGTCGATATTATCGTCGATATTATCGTCGTTATTATCGTCGTTATTATCGTCGTTAAATTCGTAGATATTATTGTCATTATCATCGTTGTTATCGTCGTTAATATCGTCATTATCATAGTTATTATCGTCAAAATTATCGTCGTCAATGTCGTCGTTATTATCGTCATTATCATCGTTGCTATCGTCGTTATTATCCTCATAAATATCGTCGTTAATATCGTTGTTATTATCGTTATTATCATCGTTGTTATCGTCGTTATTTCGTCGTTATTATCGTCGATATTATCGTCGTTATTATCGTCGCCATTATCGTCTTTAATTTCGTCGTTATTATAGTTATTATCATCGTTGTTATCGTCGTTATTATCCCCATAATTATCGTCGTTAATATCGTCGTTATTATCGTCATTTTCATCGATGTTATCTTCGTTATTATCCTCATAATTATCGTCGTTAATATCGACGTTATTTCGTCATTATCATCGTTGTTATCGTCTTTATTATCGTCGTTATTATCTTCGATATAACGTTATTATCGTCGTTATAATCAACGTTAATATCATCGCTATTATCGTCGTTATTATCGTCGTTATTATCGTCGATATTATCGTCGTTATTATCGTCGATATTATCGGCGTTATTATCGTCGATATTATCGTCGTTATTATCGTCGTTATTATCGTCGTTAAAATCGTAGATATTATTCTCATTATCATCGTTGTTATCGTCGTTAATATCGTCATTATCATAGTTATTATCGTCAAAATTATCGTCGTCAATGTCGTCGTTATTATCCTCATAATTATCGTCGTTAATATCGACGTTATTTTGTCATTATCATCGTTGTTATCGTTGTTATTATCGTCATTATTATCGTCGATATTATCGTCGTTATTATCGTCATTTTCATCGTTGTTATCTTCGTTATTATCCTCATAATTATCGTCGTTAATATCGTCGTTATATCGTCATTATCATCGTTGTTATCGTCGTTATTATCGTCGTTATTATCTTCGATATAACGTTATTTTCGGCGTTATAATCAACGTTAATATCATCGCTATTATCGTCGTTATTATCGTCGTTATTATCGTCGATATTATCGTCGTTATTATCGTCGATATTATCGTCGTTATTATCGTCGTTATTAACGTCGTTAAAATCGTCGTTATTATTGTCATTATCATCGTTGTTATCGGCGTTAATATCGTCATTATCATAGTTATTATCGTCAAAATTATCGTCGTCAATGTCGTCGTTATTATCGTCATTATCATCGTTGCTATCGTCGTTATTATCCTCATAAATATCGTCGTTAATATCGTTGTTATTATCGTTATTAACATCGTTGTTATCGTCGTTATTTCGTCGTTATTATCGTTGATATTATCGTCGTTATTATCGTCGCCATTATCGTCTTTAATATCGTCGTTATTATAGTTATTATCATCGTTGTTATCGTCGTTATTATCCCCATAATTATCGTCGTTAATATCGTCGTTATTATCGTCATTTTAATCGATGTTATCTTCGTTATTATCCTCATAATTATCGTCGTTAATATCGTCGTTATTTCGTCATTATCATCTTTGTTATCGTCGTTATTATCGTCGTTATTATCTTCGATATAACGTTATTATCATCGCTATTATCGTCGTTATTATCGTCGTTATTATCGTCGATATTATCGTCGTTATTATCGTCGATATTATCGTCGTTATTATCGTCGTTATTATCGTCGTTAAAATCGTAGATATTGTTGTCATTATCATCGTTGTTATCGTCGTTAATATCGTCATTATCATAGTTATTATCGTCAAAATTATCGTCGTCAATGTCGTAGTTATAATCGTCATTATCATCGTTGCTATCGTCGTTATTATCCTCATAAATATCGTCGTTAATATCGTTGTTATTATCGTTATTATCATCGTTGTTATCGTCGTTATTTCGTCGTTATTATCGTCGATATTATCGTCGTTATTATCGTCGCCATTATCGTCTTTAATTTCGTCGTTATTATAGTTATTATCATCGTTGTTATCGTCGTTATTATCCTCATAATTATCGTCGTTAATATCGTCGTTATTATCGTCATTTTCATCGATTTTATCTTCGTTATTATCCTCATAATTATCGTCGTTAATATCGTCGTTATTTCGTCATTATCATCGTTGTTATCGTCGTTATTATCGTCGTTATTATCTTCGATATAACGATATTATCGGCGTTATAATCAACGTTAATATCATCGCTATTATCGTCGTTATTATCGTCGTTATTATCGTCGATATTATCGTCGTTATTATCGTCGATATTATCGTCGTTATTATCGTCGTTATTATCGTCGTTAAAATCGTCGTTATTATTGTCAATATCATCGTTGTTATCGGCGTTAATATCGTCATTATCATAGTTATTATCGTCAAAATATCGTCGTCAATGTCGTCGTTATTATCCTCATAATTATCGTCGTTAATATCGTCGTTATTTCGTCATTATCATCGTTGTTATCGTCGTTATTATCGTCGTTATTATCTTCGATATAACGTTATTATCGGCGTTATAATCAACGTTAATATCTTCGCTATTATCGTCGTTATTATCGTCGTTATTATCGTCGATATTATCGTCGTTATAATCGTCGATATTATCGTCGTTATTATCGTCGTTATTATCGTCGTTAAAATCGTAGATATTATTGTCATTATCATCGTTGTTATCGTCGTTAATATCGTCATTATCATAGTTATTATCGTCAAAATTATCTTCGTCAATGTCGTCGTTATTATCGTCATTATCATCGTTGCTATCGTCGTTATTATCCTCATAAATATCGTCGTTAATATCGTTGATATTATCGTTATTATCATCGTTGTTATCGTCGTTATTTCGTCGTTATTATCTTCGATATAACGTTATTATCGGCGTTATAATCAACGTTAATATCATCACTATTATCGTCGTTATTATCGTCGTTATTATCGTCGATATTATCGTCGTTATTATCGTCGATATTGTCGTCGTTATTATCGTCGTTATTATCGTCGTTAAAATCGTAGATATTAATGTCATTATCATCGTTGTTATCGTCGTTAATATCGTCATTATCATAGTTATTATCGTCAAAATTATCGTCGTCAATGTCGTCGTTATTATCCTCATAATTATCGTCGTTAATAACGACGTTATTTTGTCATTATCATCGTTGTTATCGTTGTTATTATCGTCATTATTATCGTCGATATTATCGTCGTTATTATCGTCATTTTCATCGTTGTTATCTTCTTTATTATCCTCATAATTATCGTCGTTAATATCGTCGTTATTTCGTCATTATCATCGTTGTTATCGTCGTTATTATCGTCGTTATTATCTTCGATATAACGTTATTATCGGCGTTATAATCAACGTTAATATCATCGCTATTATCGTCGTTATTATCGTCGTTATTATCGTCGATATTATCGTCGTTATTATCGTCGATATTATCGTCGTTAGTATCGTCGTTATTATAGTCGTTAAAATCGTAGATATTATTGTCATTATCATCGTTGTTATCGTCGTTAATATCGTCATTATCATAGTTATTATCGTCAAAATTATCGTCGTCAATGTCGTCGTTATTATCGTCATTATCATCGTTGCTATCGTCGTTATTATCCTCATAAATATCGTCGTTAATATCGTTGTTATTATCGTTATTATCATCGTTGTTATCGTCGTTATTTCGTCGTTATTATCTTCGATATAACGTTATTATCGGCGTTATAATCAACGTTAATATCATCGCTATTATCGTCGTTATTATCGTCGTTATTATCGTCGATATTATCGTCGTTATTATCGTCGATATTATCGTCGTTATTATCGTCGTTATTATCGTCGTTAAAATCGTAGATATTATTGTCATTATCATCGTTGTTATCGTCGTTAATATCGTCATTATCATAGTTATTATCGTCAAAATTATCGTCGTCAATGTCGTCGTTATTATCGTCATTATCATCGTTGCTATCGTCGTTATTATCCTCATAAATATCGTCGTTAATATCGTTGTTATTATCGTTATTATCATCGTTGTTATCGTCGTTATTTCGTCGTTATTATCGTCGATATTATCGTCGATATTATCGTCGTTATTATCGTCGTTATTATCGTCGTTAAATTCGTAGATATTATTGTCATTATCATCGTTGTTATCGTCGTTAATATCGTCATTATCATAGTTATTATCGTCAAAATTATCGTCGTCAATGTCGTCGTTATTATCGTCATTATCATCGTTGCTATCGTCGTTATTATCCTCATAAATATCGTCGTTAATATCGTTGTTATTATCGTTATTATCATCGTTGTTATCGTCGTTATTTCGTCGTTATTATCGTCGATATTATCGTCGTTATTATCGTCGCCATTATCGTCTTTAATTTCGTCGTTATTATAGTTATTATCATCGTTGTTATCGTCGTTATTATCCCCATAATTATCGTCGTTAATATCGTCGTTATTATCGTCATTTTAATCGATGTTATCTTCGTTATTATCCTCATAATTATCGTCGTTAATATCGACGTTATTTCGTCATTATCATCGTTGTTATCGTCTTTATTATCGTCGTTATTATCTTCGATATAACGTTATTATCGTCGTTATAATCAACGTTAATATCATCGCTATTATCGTCGTTATTATCGTCGTTATTATCGTCGATATTATCGTCGTTATTATCGTCGATATTATCGGCGTTATTATCGTCGATATTATCGTCGTTATTATCGTCGTTATTATCGTCGTTAAAATCGTAGATATTATTCTCATTATCATCGTTGTTATCGTCGTTAATATCGTCATTATCATAGTTATTATCGTCAAAATTATCGTCGTCAATGTCGTCGTTATTATCCTCATAATTATCGTCGTTAATATCGACGTTATTTTGTCATTATCATCGTTGTTATCGTTGTTATTATCGTCATTATTATCGTCGATATTATCGTCGTTATTATCGTCATTTTCATCGTTGTTATCTTCGTTATTATCCTCATAATTATCGTCGTTAATATCGTCGTTATATCGTCATTATCATCGTTGTTATCGTCGTTATTATCGTCGTTATTATCTTCGATATAACGTTATTTTCGGCGTTATAATCAACGTTAATATCATCGCTATTATCGTCGTTATTATCGTCGTTATTATCGTCGATATTATCGTCGTTATTATCGTCGATATTATCGTCGTTATTATCGTCGTTATTAACGTCGTTAAAATCGTCGTTATTATTGTCATTATCATCGTTGTTATCGGCGTTAATATCGTCATTATCATAGTTATTATCGTCAAAATTATCGTCGTCAATGTCGTCGTTATTATCGTCATTATCATCGTTGCTATCGTCGTTATTATCCTCATAAATATCGTCGTTAATATCGTTGTTATTATCGTTATTAACATCGTTGTTATCGTCGTTATTTCGTCGTTATTATCGTTGATATTATCGTCGTTATTATCGTCGCCATTATCGTCTTTAATATCGTCGTTATTATAGTTATTATCATCGTTGTTATCGTCGTTATTATCCCCATAATTATCGTCGTTAATATCGTCGTTATTATCGTCATTTTAATCGATGTTATCTTCGTTATTATCCTCATAATTATCGTCGTTAATATCGACGTTATTTCGTCATTATCATCGTTGTTATCGTCTTTATTATCGTCGTTATTATCTTCGATATAACGTTATTATCGTCGTTATAATCAACGTTAATATCATCGCTATTATCGTCGTTATTATCGTCGTTATTATCGTCGTCATTATCGTCGTTAATATCGTCGTTATTATTGTCATTATCATAGTTATTATCGTCAAAATTATCGTCTTTAATATCGTCGTTATTATAGTTATTATCATCGTTGTTATCGTCGTTATTATCCTCATAATTATCGTCGTTAATATCGTCGTTATTATCGTCATTTTCATCGATGTTATCTGCGTTATTATCCTCATAATTATCGTCGTTATTTCGTCATTATCATCGTTGTTATCGTCGTTATTATCGTCGTTATTATCTTCGATATAACGTTATTATCGGCGTTATAATCAACGTTAATATCATCGCTATTTTCGTCGTTATTATCGTCGTTATTATCGTCGATATTATCGTCGTTATTATCGTCGATATTATCGTCGTTATTATCGTCGTTATTATCGTCGTTAAAATCGTCGTTATTATTGTCATTATCATCGTTGTTATCGGCGTTAATATCGTCATTATCATAGTTATTATCGTCAAAATTATCGTCGTCAATGTCGTCGTTATTATCCTCATAATTATCGTCGTTAATATCGACGTAATTTTGACATTATCATCGTTGTTATCGTTGTTATTATCGTCATTATTATCGTCGATATTATCGTCGTTATTATCGTCATTTTCATCGTTGTTATCTTCGTTATTATCCTCATAATTATCGTCGTTAATATCGTCGTTATTTCGTCATTATCATCGTTGTTATCGTCGTTATTATCGTCGTTATTATCTTCGATATAACGTTATTATCGGCGTTATAATCAACGTTAATATCATCGCTATTATCGTCGTTATTATCGTCGTTATTATCGTCGATATTATCGTCGTTATTATCGTCGATATTATCGTCGTTATTATCGTCGTTATTATCGTCGTTAAAATCGTAGATATTATTGTCATTATCATCGTTGTTATCGTCGTTAATATCGTCATTATCATAGTTATTATCGTCAAAATTATCGTCGGCAATGTTGTCGTTATTATCGTCATTATCATCGTTGCTATCGTCGTTATTATCCTCATAAATATCGTCGTTAATATCGTTGTTATTATCGTTATTAACATCGTTGTTATCGTCGTTATTTCGTCGTTATTATCGTCGATATTATCGTCGTTATTATCGTCGCCATTATCGTCTTTAATATCGTCGTTATTATAGTTATTATCATCGTTGTTATCGTCGTTATTATCCTCATAATTATCGTCGTTAATATCGACGTAATTTTGACATTATCATCGTTGTTATCGTTGTTATTATCGTCATTATTATCGTCGATATTATCGTCGTTATTATCGTCATTTTCATCGTTGTTATCTTCGTTATTATCCTCATAATTATCGTCGTTAATATCGTCGTTATTTCATCATTATCATCGTTGTTATCGTCGTTATTATCGTCGGTATTATCTTCGATATAACGTTATTATCGGCGTTATAATCAACGTTAATATCATCGCTATTATCGTCGTTATTATAGTCGTTATTATCGTCGATATTATCGTCGTTATTATCGTCGATATTATCGTCGTTATTATCGTCGTTATTATCGTCGTTAAAATCGGCGTTATTATTGTCATTATCATCGTTGTTATCGGCGTTAATATTGTCATTATCATAGTTATTATCGTCAAAATTATCGTCGTCAATGTCGTCGTTATTATCGTCATTATCATCGTTGCTATCGTCGTTATTATCCTCATAAATATCGTCGTTAATATCGTTGTTATTATCGTTATTAACATCGTTGTTATCGTCGTTATTTCGTCGTTATTATCGTCGATATTATCGTCGTTATTATCGTCACCATTATCGTCGATAATATCGTCGTTATTATCGTCATTATCATCGTTGTTATCGTCGTTATTATCCCCATAATTATCGTCGTTAATATCGTCGTTATTATCGTCATTTTCATCGATGTTATCTTCGTTATTATCCTCATAATTATCGTCGTTAATATCGACGTTATTTCGTCATTATCATCGTTGTTATCGTCGTTATTATCGTCGTTATTATCTTCGATATAACGTTATTATCGTCGTTATAATCAACGTTAATATCATCGCTATTATCGTCGTTATTATCGTCGTTATTATCGTCGTTATTATCGTCGTTATTATCGTCGTTATTATCGTCGTCATTATCGTCGTTAATATCGTCGTTATTATCGTCATTATCATCGTTGTTATCGTCGATATTATCCTCATAATTATCGTCGTTAATATCGTCGTTATTATCGTCAATTTCATCGATGTTATCTTCGTTATTATCCTCATAATTATCGTCGTTAATATCGTCGTTATTTCGTCATTATCATCGTTGTTATTGTCGTTATTATCGTCGTTATTATCGTCGATATTATCGTCGTTATTATCGTCGTTATTATCGTCGTTAAAATCGTCGTTATTATTGTCATTATCATCGTTGTTATCGGCGTTAATATCGTCATTATCATAGTTATTATCGTCAAAATTATCGTCGTCAATGTCGTCGATATTATCCTCATAATTATCGTCGTTAATATCGACGTTATTTCGTCATTATCATCGTTGTTATCGTTGTTATTATCGTCATTATTATCGTCGATATTATCGTCGTTATTATCGTCATTTTCATCGTTGTTATCTTCGCTATTATCTTCATAATTATCGTCGTTAATATCGTCGTTATTTCGTCATTATCATCGTTGTTATCGTCGTTAATATCGTCATTATCATAGTTATTATCGTCAAAATTATCGTCGTCAATGTCGTCGTTATTATCGTCATTATCATCGTTGCTATCGTCGTTATTATCCTCATAAATATCGTCGTTAATATCGTTGTTATTATCGTTATTATCATCGTTGTTATCGTCGTTATTTCGTCGTTATTATCGTCGATATTATCGTCGTTATTATCGTCGCAATTATCGTCTTTAATATCGTCGTTATTATAGTTATTATCATCGTTGTTATCGTCGTTATTATCCTCATAATTATCGTCGTTAATATCGTCGTTATTATCGTCATTTTCATCGATGTTATCTTCGTTATTATCCTCATAATTATCATCGTTAATATCGTCGTTATTTCGTCATTATCATCGTTGTTATCGTCGTTATTATTTCGTTATTATCTTCGATATAACGTTATTATCGGCGTTATAATCAACGTTAATATCATCGCTATTATCGTCGTTATTATCGTCGTTATTATCGTCGATATTATCGTCGTTATTATCGTCGATATTATCGGCGTTATTATCGTCGTTATTATCGTCGTTAAAATCGTCGTTCATATTGTCATTATCATCGTTGTTATCGGCGTTAATATCGTCATTATCATAGTTATTATCTTCAAAATTATCGTCGTCAATGTCGTCGTTATTATCCTCATAATTATCGTCGTTAATATCGACGTTATTTTGTCATTATCATCGTTGTTATCGTTGTTATTATCGTCATTATTATCGTCGATATTTTCGTCGTTATTATCGTCATTTTCATCGTTGTTATCTTCGTTATTATCCTCATAATTATCGTCGTTAATATCGTCGTTATTTCGTCATTATCATCGTTGTTATCGTCGTTATTATCGTCGTTATTATCTTCGATATAACGTTATTATCGGCGTTATAATCAACGTTAATATCATCGCTATTATCGTCGTTATTATCGTCGTTATTATCGTCGATATTATCGTCGTTATTATCGTCGATATTATCGTCGTTATTATCGTCGTTATTATCGTCGTTAAAATCGTCGTTATTATTGTCATTATCATCGTTGTTATCGGCGTTAATATCGTCATTATCACAGTTATTATCGTCAAAATTATCGTCGTCAATGTCGTCGTTATTATCCTCATAATTATCGTCGTTAATATCGACGTTATTTCGTCATTATCATCGTTGTTATCGTTGTTATTATCGTCATTATTATCGTCGATATTATCGTCGTTATTATCGTCATTTTCATCGTTGTTATCTTCGTTATTATCTTCATAATTATCGTCGTTAATATCGTCGTTATTTCGTCATTATCATCGTTGTTATCGTCGTTAATATCGTTATTATCATAGTTATTATCGTCAAAATTATCGTCGTCAATGTCGTCGTTATTATCGTCATTATCATCGTTGCTATCGTCGTTATTATCCTCATAAATATCGTCGTTATTATCGTCGATATTATCGTCGTTATTATCGTCGTCATTATCGTCGTTAATATCGTCGTTATTATTGTCATTATCATAGTTATTATCGTCAAAATTATCGTCTTTAATATCGTCGTTATTATAGTTATTATCATCGTTGTTATCGTCGTTATTATCCTCATAATTATCGTCGTTAATATCGTCGTTATTATCGTCATTTTCATCGATGTTATCTGCGTTATTATCCTCATAATTATCGTCGTTATTTCGTCATTATCATCGTTGTTATCGTCGTTATTATCGTCGTTATTATCTTCGATATAACGTTATTATCGGCGTTATAATCAACGTTAATATCATCGCTATTTTCGTCGTTATTATCGTCGTTATTATCGTCGATATTATCGTCGTTATTATCGTCGATATTATCGTCGTTATTATCGTCGTTATTATCGTCGTTAAAATCGTCGTTATTATTGTCATTATCATCGTTGTTATCGGCGTTAATATCGTCATTATCATAGTTATTATCGTCAAAATTATCGTCGTCAATGTCGTCGTTAATATCCTCATAATTATCGTCGTTAATATCGACGTAATTTTGACATTATCATCGTTGTTATCGTTGTTATTATCGTCATTATTATCGTCGATATTATCGTCGTTATTATCGTCATTTTCATCGTTGTTATCTTCGTTATTATCCTCATAATTATCGTCGTTAATATCGTCGTTATTTCGTCATTATCATCGTTGTTATCGTCGTTATTATCGTCGTTATTATCTTCGATATAACGTTATTATCGGCGTCATAATCAACGTTAATATCATCGCTATTATCGTCGTTATTATCGTCGTTATTATCGTCGATATTATCGTCGTTATTATCGTCGATATTATCGTCGTTATTATCGTCGTTATTATCGTCGTTAAAATCGTAGATATTATTGTCATTATCATCGTTGTTATCGTCGTTAATATCGTCATTATCATAGTTATTATCGTCAAAATTATCGTCGTCAATGTCGTCGTTATTATCGTCATTATCATCGTTGCTATCGTCGTTATTATCCTCATAAATATCGTCGTTAATATCGTTGTTATTATCGTTATTATCATCGTTGTTATCGTCGTTATTTCGTCGTTATTATCGTCGATATTATCGTCGTTATTATCGTCGCAATTATCGTCTTTAATTTCGTCGTTATTATAGTTATTATCATCGTTGTTATCGTCGTTATTATCCTCAGAATTATCGTCGTTAATATCGTCGTTATTATCGTCATTTTCATCGATGTTATCTTCGTTATTATCCTCATAATTATCATCGTTAATATCGTCGTTATTTCGTCATTATCATCGTTGTTATCGTCGTTATTATCGTCGTTATTATCTTCGATATAACGTTATTATCGGCGTTATAATCAACGTTAATATCATCGCTATTATCGTCGTTATTATCGTCGTTATTATCGTCGATATTATCGTCGTTATTATCGTCGATATTATCGGCGTTATTATCGTCGTTATTATCGTCGTTAAAATCGTCGTTCATATTGTCATTATCATCGTTGTTATCGGCGTTAATATCGTCATTATCATAGTTATTATCTTCAAAATTATCGTCGTCAATGTCGTCGTTATTATCCTCATAATTATCGTCGTTAATATCGACGTTATTTTGTCATTATCATCGTTGTTATCGTTGTTATTATCGTCATTATTATCGTCGACATTATCGTCGTTATTATCGTCATTTTCATCGTTGTTATCTTCGTTATTATCCTCATAATTATCGTCGTTAATATCGTCGTTATTATCGTCATTTTCATCGATGTTATCTGCGTTATTATCCTCATAATTATCGTCGTTATTTCGTCATTATCATCGTTGTTATCGTCGTTATTATCGTCGTTATTATTTTCGATATAACGTTATTATCGGCGTTATAATCAACGTTAATATCATCGCTATTTTCGTCGTTATTATCGTCGTTATTATCGTCGATATTATCGTCGTTATTATCGTCGATATTATCGTCGTTATTATCGTCGTTATTATCGTCGTTAAAATCGTCGTTATTATTGTCATTATCATCGTTGTTATCGGCGTTAATATCGTCATTATCATAGTTATTATCGTCAAAATTATCGTCGTCAATGTCGTCGTTATTATCCTCATAATTATCGTCGTTAATATCGACGTAATTTTGACATTATCATCGTTGTTATCGTTGTTATTATCGTCATTATTATCGTCGATATTATCGTCGTTATTATCGTCATTTTCATCGTTGTTATCTTCGTTATTATCCTCATAATTATCGTCGTTAATATCGTCGTTATTTCGTCATTATCATCGTTGTTATCGTCGTTATTATCGTCGTTATTATCTTCGATATAACGTTATTATCGGCGTTATAATCAACGTTAATATCATCGCTATTATCGTCGTTATTATCGTCGTTATTATCGTCGATATTATCGTCGTTATTATCGTCGATATTATCGTCGTTATTATCGTCGTTATTATCGTCGTTAAAATCGTAGATATTATTGTCATTATCATCGTTGTTATCGTCGTTAATATCGTCATTATCATAGTTATTATCGTCAAAATTATCGTCGTCAATGTTGTCGTTATTATCGTAATTATCATCGTTGCTATCGTCGTTATTATCCTCATAAATATCGTCGTTAATATCGTTGTTATTATCGTTATTAACATCGTTGTTATCGTCGTTATTTCGTCGTTATTATCATCGATATTATCGTCGTTATTATCGTCGCCATTATCGTCTTTAATATCGTCGTTATTATAGTTATTATCATCGTTGTTATCGTCGTTATTATCGTCGTTATTATCTTCGATATAACGTTATTATCGTCGTTATAATCAACGTTAATATCATCGCTATTATCGTCGTTATAATCGTCGTTATTTCGTCATTATCATCGATGTTATCGTCGTTATTATCGTCGTTATTATCTTCGATATAACGTTATTATCGTCGTTATAATCAACGTTAATATCATCGCTATTATCGTCGTTATTATCGTCGTTGTTATCGCCGATATTATCGTCGTTATTATCGTCATTATCATCGTTGTTATCGTCGTTAATATCGTCATTATCATAGTTATTATCGTCAAAATTATCGCCGTCAATGTCGTCGTTATTATCGTCGATATAATCGTCGTTATTATAGTCGTCATTATCGTCGTTATTATCGTCGTTATTATCATCGTTATTATCATCGTTGTTATCGTCGTTATTATCCTCATAATTATCGTCGTTAATATCGACGTTATTTTGTCATTATCATCGTTGTTATCATCGTTATTATCCTCATAATTATCGTCGTTAATGTCGTCGTTATTATCGACGTTATTATCATCGTTGTTATCGTCGTTTTTATCTTCATAATTATCGTCGTTATAATCAACGTTAATATCATCCGAATTATCGTCGTTAATATCGTCGAAATTATCGTCGTTATTATAGTCGTCATTATCGTCGTTATTATCGTCTTTATTATCATCGTTGTTATCGTCGTTATTATCCTCATAATTATCGTCGTTAATATCGTCGTTATTACGTCAGTATTATCGTTGTTATCGTCAAAATTATCGTCGTCAATGTCGTCGTTATTATCATCGTTGCTATCGTCGTTTTTATCCTCATAATTATCGTCGTTAATATCGACGATATTTTGTCATTATCATCGTTGTTATCGTCGTTATTATCGTCGTTATTATCGTCGATATTATCGTCGTTATTTTGTCAATATCTTCGTCGTTATCGTCGTTAATATCATCATTAACATAGTTATTATCGTCAAAATTATCGTCGTTAATGTCGTCGTTATTATCGACGGTATTATCATCGTTGTTATCGTCGTTATTATCCTCATAATTATCGTCGTTATAATCAACGTTAATATCATCCGTATTATCGTCGTTATTATCGTCGTTATTATCGTCGATTTTATCGTCGTTATTATAGTCATCATTATCGTCGTTATTATCGTCGTTATTTTCATCGTTGTTATCGTCGTTATTATCGTCGATATTGTCGTCGATATTATCGTCATTATTATCGTCGATATTATCGTCGTTATTATCGTCGTCATTATCGTCGTTAATATCGTCGTTATTATTGTCATTATCATCGTTGTTATCGTCAAAATTATTGTCGTCAATGTCGTCGTTATTATCGTCGTTATTATCATCGTTGTTATCGTTGTTTTTATCGTCGTTATTATCGTCGATATTATCGTCGTTATTTTGTCAATATCATCGTTGTTATCGTCGTTAATATCGTCATTATCATAGTTATTATCGTCAAAATTATCGTCGTCAATGTCGTCGTTATTATCGTCGTTATTATCATCGTTGTTATCGTCGTTATTATCCTCATAATTGTCGTCGTTAATATCGTCGTAATTTCGTCATTATCATCGTTGTTATTGTCGTTATTATCCTCATAATTATCGTCGTTAATATCATCGTTATTATCATCGCTATTATCGTCGATATTATCGTCGATATTATCGTCGTTAATATCGTCGTCATTATCGTCATTATCATCGTTGTTATCGTCGTTATTATCGTCGTTATTATCTTCGATATAACGTTATTATCGTCGTTATAATCAACGTTAATATCATCGCTATTATCGTCGTTATTATCGTCGTTGTTATCGTCGATATTATCGTCGTTATTATCGTCATTATCATCGTTGTTATCGTCGTTATTATCGTCGTTATTATCTTCGATATAACGTTATTATCGTCGTTATCATCAACGTTAATATCATCGCTATTATCGTCGTTATTATCGTCGTTATTCTCGTCGATATTATCGTCGTTATTATCGTCGATATTATCGTCGTTATTATCGTCGTTATTATCTTCGATATAACCTTATTATCGTCGTTATAATAAACGTTAATATCATCGCTATTATCGTCGCTATTATCGTCGTTATTTTGTCAATATCATCGTTGTTATCGTCGTTAAAATCGTCATTATCATAGTTATTATCGTCAAAATTATCGTCGTTAATGTCGTCGTTATTTTCGACGGTATTATCATCGTTGTTATCGTCATTATTATCCTCATAATTATCGTCGTTAATATCGTCGTTATTTCGTCATTATCATCGTTGTTATCGTCGTTATTATCGTCGTTATTATCTTCGATATAACGTTATTATCGTCGTTATAATCAACGTTAATATCATCGCTATTATCGTCGTTATTATCGTCGTTGTTATCGTCGATATTATCGTCGTTATTATCGTCATTATCATCGTTGTTATCGTCGTTATTATCGTCGTTATTATCTTCGATATAACGTTTTTATCGTCTTATAATCAACGTTAATATCATCGCTATTATCGTCGTTATTTTCGTCGATATTATCGTCGTTATTATCGTCGATATTATCGTCGATATTATCGTCGTCCTTATCGTCGTTAATATCGTCGTTATTATTGTCATTATCATCGTTGTTATATTCGTTAATATCGTCATTATCATAGTTATTATCGTCAAAATTATCGTCGTCAATGTCGTCGTTATTATCGTCGATATTATCGTCGTTATTATAGTTGTCATTATCGTCGTTATTATCGTCGTTATTATCATCGTTATTATCATCGTTGTTATCGTCGTTATTATCCTCATAATTATCGTCGTTAATATCGACGTTACATTGTCATTATCATCGTTGTTATCGTCGTTATTATCCTCATAATTATCGTCGTTAATATCGTCGTTATTTCGTCATTATCATCGTTGTTATCGTCGTTATTATCGTCGTTATTATCTTCGATATAACGTTATTATCGTCGTTATAATCAACGTTAATATCATCGCTATTATCGTCGTTATAATCGTCGTTATTTCGTCATTATCATCGATGTTATCGTCGTTATTATCGTCGTTATTATCTTCGATATAACGTTATTATCGTCGTTATAATCAACGTTAATATCATCGCTATTATCATCGTTATTATCGTCGTTGTTATCGCCGATATTATCGTCGTTATTATCGTCATTATCATCGTTGTTATCGTCGTTAATATAGTCATTATCATAGTTATTATCGTCAAAATTATCGTCGTCAATGTCGTCGTTATTATCGTCGATATTATCGTCGTTATTATAGTCGTCATTATCGTCGTTATTATCGTCGTTATTATCATCGTTATTATCATCGTTGTTATCGTCGTTATTATCCTCATAATTATCGTCGTTAATATCGACGTTATTTTGTCATTATCATCGTTGTTATCATCGTTATTATCCTCATAATTATCGTCGTTAATGTCGTCGTTATTATCGACGTTATTATCATCGTTGTTATCGTCGTTTTTATCTTCATAATTATCGTCGTTATAATCAACGTTAATATCATCCGAATTATCGTCGTTAATATCGTCGAAATTATCGTCGTTATTATAGTCGTCATTATCGTCGTTATTATCGTCTTTATTATCATCGTTGTTATCGTCGTTATTATCCTCATAATTATCGTCGTTAATATCGTCGTTATTACGTCAGTATTATCGTTGTTATCGTCAAAATTATCGTCGTCAATGTCGTCGTTATTATCATCGTTGCTATCGTCGTTTTTATCCTCATAATTATCGTCGTTAATATCGACGATATTTTGTCATTATCATCGTTGTTATCGTCGTTATTATCGTCGTTATTATCGTCGATATTATCGTCGTTATTTTGTCAATATCATCGTCGTTATCGTCGTTAATATCATCATTAACATAGTTATTATCGTCAAAATTATCGTCGTTAATGTCGTCGTTATTATCGACGGTATTATCATCGTTGTTATCGTCGTTATTATCCTCATAATTATCGTCGTTATAATCAACGTTAATATCATCCGTATTATCGTCGTTATTATCGTCGTTATTATCGTCGATTTTATCGTCGTTATTATCGTCGTTATTTTCATCGTTGTTATCGTCGTTATTATCGTCGATATTATCGTCGATATTATCGTCATTATTATCGTCGATATTATCGTCGTTATTATCGTCGTCATTATCGTCGTTAATATCGTCGTTATTATTGTCATTATCATCGTTGTTATCGTCAAAATTATCGTCGTCAATGTCGTCGTTATTATCGTCGTTATTATCATCGTTGTTATCGTTGTTTTTATCGTCGTTATTATCGTCGATATTATCGTCGTTATTTTGTCAATATCATCGTTGTTATCGTCGTTAATATCGTCATTATCATAGTTATTATCGTCAAAATTATCGTCGTCAATGTCGTCGTTATTATCGTCGTTATTATCATCGTTGTTATCGTCGTTATTATCCTCATAATTGTCGTCGTTAATATCGTCGTAATTTCGTCATTATCATCGTTGTTATTGTCGTTATTATCCTCAATATTATCGTCGTTAATATCGTCGTTATTATCGTCGTTATTATCATCGTTGTTATCTTCGTTATTATCCTCATAATTATCGTCGTTAATATCGTCGTTATTTCGTCATTATCACCGTTGTTATCGTCGTTATTATCGTCGTTATTATCTTCGATATAACGTTATTATCGGCGTTATAATCAACGTTAATATCATCGCTATTATCGTCGTTATTATCGTCGTTATTATCGTCGATATTATCGTCGTTATTATCGTCGATATTATCGACGATATTATCGTCGTCCTTATCGTCGTTAATATCGTCGTTATTATTGTCATTATCATCGTTGTTATATTCGTTAATATCGTCATTATCATAGTTATTATCGTCAAAATTATCGTCGTCAATGTCGTCGTTATTATCGTCGATATTATCGTCGTTATTATAGTTGTCATTATCGTCGTTATTATCGTCGTTATTATCATCGTTATTATCATCGTTGTTATCGTCGTTATTATCCTCATAATTATCGTCGTTAATATCGACGTTACATTGTCATTATCATCGTTGTTATCGTCGTTATTATCCTCATAATTATCGTCGTTAATATCGTCGTTATTTCGTCATTATCATCGTTGTTATCGTCGTTATTATCGTCGTTATTATCTTCGATATAACGTTATTATCGTCGTTATAATCAACGTTAATATCATCGCTATTATCGTCGTTATAATCGTCGTTATTTCGTCATTATCATCGATGTTATAGTCGTTATTATCGTCGTTATTATCTTCGATATAACGTTATTATCGTCGTTATAATCAACGTTAATATCATCGCTATTATAGTCGTTATTATCGTCGTTGTTATCGCCGATATTATCGTCGTTATTATCGTCATTATCATCGTTGTTATCGTCGTTAATATCGTCATTATCATAGTTATTATCGTCAAAATTATCGTCGTCAATGTCGTCGTTATTATCGTCGATATTATCGTCGTTATTATAGTCGTCATTATCGTCGTTATTATCGTCGTTATTGTCATCGTTATTATCATCGTTGTTATCGTCGTTATTATCCTCATAATTATCGTCGTTAATATCGACGTTATTTTGTCATTATCATCGTTGTTATCATCGTTATTATCCTCATAATTATCGTCGTTAATATCGTCGTTATTTCGTCATTATCATCGTTGTTATCGTCGTTATTATCGTCGTTATTATCTTCGATATAACGTTATTATCGTCGTTATAATCAACGTTAATATCATCGCTATTATCGTCGTTATTATCGTCGTTGTTATCGTCGATATTATCGTCGTTATTATCGTCATTATCATCGTTGTTATCGTCGTTATTATCGTCGTTATTATCTTCGATATAACGTTATTATCGTCGTTATCATCAACGTTAATATCATCGCTATTATCGTCGTTATTATCGTCGTTATTCTCGTCGATATTATCGTCGTTATTATCGTCGATATTATCGTCGTTATTATCGTCGTTATTATCTTCGATATAACCTTATTATCGTCGTTATAATCAACGTTAATAACATCGCTATTATCGTCGCTATTATCGTTGTTATTTTGTCCATATCATCGTTGTTATCGTCGTTAAAATCGTCATTATCATAGTTATTATCGTCAAAATTATCGTCGTTAATGTCGTCGTTATTATCGACGGTATTATCATCGTTGTTATCGTCATTATTATCCTCATAATTATCGTCGTTAATATCGTCGTTATTTCGTCTTTATCATCGTTGTTATCGTCGTTATTATCGTCGTTATTATCTTCGATATAACGTTATTATCGGCGTTATAATCAACGTTAATATCATCGCTATTGTCGTCGTTATTATCGTCGTTATTATCCTCATAATTATCGTCGTTAATATCGACGTTATTTTGTCATTATCATCGTTGTTATCGTTGTTATTATCGTCATTAATATCTTCGATATAACGTTATTATCGGCGTTATAATCAACGTTAATATCATCGCTATTATCGTCGTTATTATCGTTGTTATTATCGTCGATATTATCGTCATTATTATCGTCGTTATTATCGTCGTTATTATCGTCGTTATTATCGTCGTTATTATCGTCGTTATTATCGTCGTCATTATCGTCGTTAATATCGTCGTTATTATCATCATTATCATCGTTGTTATCGTCGTTATTATCCTCATAATTATCGTCGTTAATATCGTCGTTATTGTCGTCATTTTCATCGTTGTTATCTTCGTTATTATACTCATAATTATCGTCGTTAATATCGTCGTTATTTCGTCATTATCATCGTTGTTATCGTCGTTATTATCGTCGTTATTAACTTCGATATAACGTTATTATCGGCGTTATAATCAACGTTAATATCATCGCTATTATCGTCGTTATTATCGTCGTTATTATCGTCGATATTATCGTCGTTATTATCGTCGATATTATCGTCGTTATTATCGTCGTTATTATCGTCGTTAAAATCGTCGTTATTATTGTCATTATCATCGTTGTTATCGGCGTTAATATCGTCATTATCATAGTTATTATCGTCAAAATTATCGTCGTCAATGTCGTCGTTATTATCCTTATAATTATCGTCGTTAATATCGACGTTATTTTGTCATTATCATCGTTGTTATCTTTGTTATTATTGTCATTATTATCGTCGATATTATCGTCGTTATTATCGTCATTTTCATCGTTGTTATCTTCGTTATTATCCTCATATTTATCGTCGTTAATATCGTCGTTATTTCGTCATTATCATCGTTGTTATCGTCGTTATTATCGTCGTTATTAACTTCGATATAACGTTATTATCGGCGTTATAATCAACGTTAATATCATCGCTATTATCGTCGTTATTATCGTCGTTATTATCGTCGATATTATCGTCGTTATAATCGTCGATATTATCGTCGATATTATCGTCGTTATTATCGTCGTTAAAATCGTCGTTATTATTGTCATTATCATCGTTGTTATCGGCGTTAATATCGTCATTATCATAGTTATTATCGTCAAAATTATCGTCGTCAATTTCGTCGTTATTATCCTTATAATTATCGTCGTTAATATCGACGTTATTTTGTCATTATCATCGTTGTTATCGTTGTAATTATCGTCATTATTATCGTCGATATTATCGTCGTTATTATCGTCATTTTCATCGTTGTTATCTTCGTTATTATCCTCATAATTATCGTCGTTAATATCGTCGTCATTTCGTCATTATCATCGTTGTTATCGTCGTTATTATCGTCGTTATTATCTTCGATATAACGTTATTATCGGCGTTATAATCAACGTTAATATCATCGCTATTATCGTCGTTATTATCGTCGATATTATCGTCGTTATTATCGTCGATATTATCGTCGTTATTATCGTCGTTATTATCGTCGTTAAAATCGTAGATATTATTGTCATTATCATCGTTGTTATCGTCGTTAATATCGTCATTACCATAGTTATTATCGTCAAAATTATCGTCGTCAATGTCGTCGTTATTATCGTCATTATCATCGTTGCTATCGTCGTTATTATCCTCATAAATATCGTCGTTAATATAGTTGTTATTATCGTTATTATCATCGTTGTTATCGTCGTTATTTCGTCGTTATTATCGTCGTTATTGTCGTCGTTATTATCGTCGTCATTATCGTCGTTAATATCGTCGTTATTATCGTCATTATCATCGTTGTTATCGTCGTTATTATCCTCATAATTATCGTCGTTAATATCGTCGTTATTGTCGTCATTTTCATCGATGTTATCTTTGTTATTATCCTCATAATTATCGTCGTTAATATCGTCGTTTTTTCGTCATTATCATCGTTGTTATCGTCCTTAATATCGTCGTTATTTCGTCATTGTCATCGTTGTTATCGTCGTTATTATCGTCGTTATTATCTTCGATATAAGGTTATTATCGGCGTTATAATCAACGTTAATATCATCGCTATTATCCTCGTTATTATCGTCGTTATTATCGTCGATATTATCGTCGTTATTATCGTCGATATTATCGTTATTATCGTCGTTATTATCGTCGTTAAAATCGTCGTTATTATTGTCATTATCATCGTTTTTATCGGCGTTAATATCGTCATTATCATAGTTATTATCGTCAAAATTATCGTCGTCAATGTCGTCGTTATTATCCTCATATTTATCGTCGTTAATATCGTCGTTATTTCGTCATTATCATCGTTGTTATCGTCGTTATTATCGTCGTTATTATCTTCGATATAACGTTATTATCGGTGTTATAATCAACGTTAATATCATCGCTATTATCGTCGTTATTATCGTCGTTATCGTCGATATTATCGTCGTTATTATCGTCGTTATTATCGTCGTTATTATCGTCGTCATTATCGTCGTTAATATCGTCGTTATTATTGTCATTATCATCGTTGTTATCGTCGTTAATATCGTCATTATCAAAGTTATTATCGTCAGAATTATCGTCGTCAATGTCGTCGTTATTAGCGTCGTTATTATCATCGTTGTTATCGTCGTTATTATCGTCGTTATTATCTTCGATATAACGTTATTATCGTCGTTATAATCAACGTTAATATCATCGCTATTATCGTCGTTATTATCGTCGTTATTATCGTCGATATTATCGTCGTTATTATCGTCGATATTATCGTCGTTATTATCGTCGTCATTATCGTCGTTAATATCGTCGTTATTATTGACATTATCATCGTTGTTATCGTCGTTAATATCGTCATTATCATAGTTATTATCGTCAAAATTATCGTCGTCAATGTCGTCGTTATTATCGTCATTATCATCGTTGCTATCGTCGTTATTATCCTCATAAATATCGTCGTAAATACCGTTGTTATTATCCTTATTATCATCGTTGTTATCGTCGTTATTTCGTCGTTATTATCGTCGATATTATCGTCGTTATTATCGTCGCCATTATCGTCTTTAATATCGTCGTTATTATAGTTATTATCATCGTTGTTATCGTCGTTATTATCCTCATAATTATCGTCGTTAATATCGTCGTTATTATCGTCATTTTCATCGATATTATCTTCGTTATTATCCTCATAATTGTCGTCGTTAATATCGTCGTTATTTCGTCATTATCATCGTTGTTATCGTCGTTATTATCGTCGTTATTATCTTCGATATAACGTTATTATCGTCGTTATTATCGTCGTTATAATCAACGTTAATATCATCGCTATTATCGTCGTTATTATCGTCGTTATTATCGTCGTCATTATCGTCGTTAATATAATCGTTATTATCGTCATTATCATCGTTGTTATCGTCGTTATTATCCTCATAATTATCGTTGTTAATATCGTCGTTATTGTCGTCATTTTCATCGATGTTATCTTTGTTATTATCCTCATAATTATCGTCGTTAATATCGTCGTTTTTTCGTCATTATCATCGTTGTTATCGTCCTTAATATCGTCGTTATTTCGTCATTATCATCGTTGTTATCGTCGTTATTATCGTCGTTATTATCTTCGATATAACGTTATTATCGGCGTTATAATCAACGTTAATATCATCGCTATTGTCGTCGTTATTATCGTCGTTATTATCCTCATAATTATCGTCGTTAATATCGACGTTATTTTGTCATTATCATCGTTGTTATCGTTGTTATTATCGTCATTAATATCTTCGATATAACGTTATTATCGGCGTTATAATCAACGTTAATATCATCGCTATTATCGTCGTTATTATCGTCGTTATTATCGTCGATATTATCGTCATTATTATCGTCGTTATTATCGTCGTTATTATCGTCGTTATTATCGTCGTTATTATCGTCGTTATTATAGTCGTCATTATCGTCGTTAATATCGTCGTTATTATCGTCATTATCATCGTTGTTATCGTCGTTATTATCCTCATAATTATCGTCGTTATTATCGTCGTTATTGTCGTCATTTTCATCGTTGTTATCTTCGTTATTATCCTCATAATTATCGTCGTTAATATCGTCGTTTTTTCGTCATTATCATCGTTGTTATCGTCGTTATTATCGTCGTTATTAACTTCGATATAACGTTATTATCGGCGTTATAATCAACGTTAATATCATCGCTATTATCGTCGTTATTATCGTCGTTATTATCGTCGATATTATCGTCGTTATAATCGTCGATATTATCGTCGATATTATCGTCGTTATTATCGTCGTTAAAATCGTCGTTATTATTGTCATTATCATCGTTGTTATCGGCGTTAATATCGTCATTATCATAGTTATTATCGTCAAAATTATCGTCGTCAATGTCGTCGTTATTATCCTTATAATTATCGTCGTTAATATCGACGTTATTTTGTCATTATCATCGTTGTTATCTTTGTTATTATCGTCATTATTATCGTCGATATTATCGTCGTTATTATCGTCATTTTCATCGTTGTTATCTTCGTTATTATCCTCATATTTATCGTCGTTAATATCGTCGTTATTTCGTCATTATCATCGTTGTTATCGTCGTTATTATCGTCGTTATTTTCTTCGATATAACGTTATTATCGGCGTTATAATCAACGTTAATATCATCGCTAGTATCGTCGTTATTATCGTCGTTATCGTCGATATTATCGTCGTTATTATCGTCGTTATTATCGTCGTTATTATCGTCGTTATTATCGTCGTTAAAATCGTCGTTATTATTGTCATTATCATCGTTGTTATCGTCGTTAATATCGTCATTATCATAGTTATTATCGTCAAAATTATCGTCGTCAATGTCGTCGTTATTATCCTCATAATTATCGTCGTTAATATCGACGTTATTTTGTCATTATCATCGTTGTTATCGTTGTTATTATCGTCATTATTATCGTCGATATTATCGTCGTTATTATCGTCATTTTCATCGTTGTTATCTTCGTTATTATCCTCATAATTATCGTCGTTAATATCGTCGTCATTTCGTCATTATCATCGTTGTTATCGTCGTTATTATCGTCGTTATTATCTTCGATATAACGTTATTATCGGCGTTATAATCAACGTTAATATCATCGCTATTATCGTCGTTATTATCGTCGATATTATCGTCGTTATTATCGTCGATATTATCGTCGTTATTATCGTCGTTATTATCGTCGTTAAAATCGTAGATATTATTGTCATTATCATCGTTGTTATCGTCGTTAATATCGTCATTACCATAGTTATTATCGTCAAAATTATCGTCGTCAATGTCGTCGTTATTATCGTCATTATCATCGTTGCTATCGTCGTTATTATCCTCATAAATATCGTCGTTAATATAGTTGTTATTATCGTTATTATCATCGTTGTTATCGTCGTTATTTCGTCGTTATTATCGTCGTTATTATCGTCGTTATTATCGTCGTCATTATCGTCGTTAATATCGTCGTTATTATCGTCATTATCATCGTTGTTATCGTCGTTATTATCCTCATAATTATCGTCGTTAATATCGTCGTTATTGTCGTCATTTTCATCGATGTTATCTTTGTTATTATCCTCATAATTATCGTCGTTAATATCGTCGTTTTTTCGTCATTATCATCGTTGTTATCGTCCTTAATATCGTCGTTATTTCGTCATTATCATCGTTGTTATCGTCGTTATTATCGTCGTTATTATCTTCGATATAAGGTTATTATCGGCGTTATAATCAACGTTAATATCATCGCTATTATCGTCGTTATTATCGTCGTTATTATCGTCGATATTATCGTCGTTATTATCGTCGATATTATCGTTATTATCGTCGTTATTATCGTCGTTGAAATCGTCGTTATTATTGTCATTATCATCGTTGTTATCGGCGTTAATATCGTCATTATCATAGTTATTATCGTCAAAATTATCGTCGTCAATGTCGTCGTTATTATCTTCATAATTGTCGTCGTTAATATCGTCGTTATTTCGTCATTATCATCGTTGTTATCGTCGTTATTATCGTCGTTATTAACTTCGATATAACGTTATTATCGGCGTTATAATCAACGTTAATATCATCGCTATTATCGTCGTTATTATCGTCGTTATTATCGTCGATATTATCGTCGTTATTATCGTCGATATTATCGTCGTTATTATCGTCGTTATTATCGTCGTTAAAATCGTTGTTATTATTGTCATTATCATCGTTGTTATCGGCGTTAATATCGTCATTATCATAGTTATTATCGTCAAAATTATAGTCGTCAATGTCGTCGTTATTATCGTCATTATCATCGTTGCTATCGTCGTTATTATCCTCATAAATATCGTCGTAAATACCGTTGTTATTATCGTTATTATCATCGTTGTTATCGTCGTTATTTCGTCGTTATTATCGTCGATATTATCGTCGTTATTATCGTCGCCATTATCGTCTTTAATATCGTCGTTATTATAGTTATTATCATCGTTGTTATCGTCGTTATTATCCTCATAATTATCGACGTTAATATCGTCGTTATTATCGTCATTTTCATCGATATTATCTTCGTTATTATCCTCATAATTGTCGTCGTTAATATCGTCGTTATTTCGTCATTATCATCGTTGTTATCGTCGTTATTATCGTCGTTATTATCTTCGATATAACGTTATTATCGTCGTTATTATCGTCGTTATAATCAACGTTAATATCATCGCTATTATCGTCGTTATTATCGTCGTTATTATCGTCGTTATTATCGTCGTCATTATCGTCGTTAATATAATCGTTATTATCGTCATTATCATCGTTGTTATCGTCGTTATTATCCTCATAATTATCGTTGTTAATATCGTCGTTATTGTCGTCATTTTCATCGATGTTATCTTTGTTATTATCCTCATAATTATCGTCGTTAATATCGTCGTTTTTTCGTCATTATCATCGTTGTTATCGTCCTTAATATCGTCGTTATTTCGTCTTTATCATCGTTGTTATCGTCGTTATTATCGTCGTTATTATCTTCGATATAACGTTATTATCGGCGTTATAATCAACGTTAATATCATCGCTATTGTCGTCGTTATTATCGTCGTTATTATCCTCATAATTATCGTCGTTAATATCGACGTTATTTTGTCATTATCATCGTTGTTATCGTTGTTATTATCGTCATTAATATCTTCGATATAACGTTATTATCGGCGTTATAATCAACGTTAATATCATCGCTATTATCGTCGTTATTATCGTCGTTATTATCGTCGATATTATCGTCATTATTATCGTCGTTATTATCGTCGTTATTATCGTCGTTATTATCGTCGTTATTATCGTCGTTATTATCGTCGTCAATATCGTCGTTAATATCGTCGTTATTATCGTCATTATCATCGTTGTTATCGTCGTTATTATCCTCATAATTATCGTCGTTAATATCGTCGTTATTGTCGTCATTTTCATCGTTGTTATCTTCGTTATTATCCTCATAATTATCGTCGTTAATATCGTCGTTTTTTCGTCATTATCATCGTTGTTATCGTCGTTATTATCGTCGTTATTATCTTCGATATAACGTTATTATCGGCGTTATAATCAACGTTAATATCATCGCTATTATCGTCGTTATTATCGTCGTTATTGTCGTCGATATTATCGTCGTTATAATCGTCGATATTATCGTCGATATTATCGTCGTTATTATCGTCGTTAAAATCGTCGTTATTATTGTCATTATCATCGTTGTTATCGGCGTTAATATCGTCATTATCATAGTTATTATCGTCAAAATTATCGTCGTCAATGTCGTCGTTATTATCCTTATAATTATCGTCGTTAATATCGACGTTATTTTGTCATTATCATCGTTGTTATCTTTGTTATTATCGTCATTATTATCGTCGATATTATCGTCGTTATTATCGTCATTTTCATCGTTGTTATCTTCGTTATTATCCTCATATTTATCGACGTTAATATCGTCGTTATTTCGTCATTATCATCGTTGTTATCGTCGTTATTATCGTCGTTATTTTCTTCGATATAACGTTATTATCGGCGTTATAATCAACGTTAATATCATCGCTAGTATCGTCGTTATTATCGTCGTTATCGTCGATATTATCGTCGTTATTATCGTCGTTATTATCGTCGTTATTATCGTCGTTATTATCGTCGTTAAAATCGTCGTTATTATTGTCATTATCATCGTTGTTATCGTCGTTAATATCGTCATTATCATAGTTATTATCGTCAAAATTATCGTCGTCAATGTCGTCGTTATTATCCTCATAATTATCGTCGTTAATATCGACGTTATTTTGTCATTATCATCGTTGTTATCGTTGTTATTATCGTCATTATTATCGTCGATATTATCGCCGTTATTATCGTCATTTTCATCGTTGTTATTTTCGTTATTATCCTCATAATTATCGTCGTTAATATCGTCGTTTTTTCGTCATTATCATCGTTGTTATCGTCCTTAATATCGTCGTTATTTCGTCATTATCATCGTTGTTATCGTCGTTATTATCGTCGTTATTATCTTCGATATAACGTTATTATCGGCGTTATAATCAACGTTAATATCATCGCTATTATCGTCGTTATTATCGTCGTTATTATCCTCATAATTATCGTCGTTAATATCGACGTTATTTTGTCATTATCATCGTTGTTATCGTTGTTATTATCGTCATTAATATCTTCGATATAACGTTATTATCGGCGTTATAATCAACGTTAATATCATCGCTATTATCGTCGTTATTATCGTCGTTATTATCGTCGATATTATCGTCATTATTATCGTCGTTATTATCGTCGTTATTATCGTCGTTATTATCGTCGTTATTATCGTCGTTATTATCGTCGTCATTATCGTCGTTAATATCGTCGTTATTATCGTCATTATCATCGTTGTTATCGTCGTTATTATCCTCATAATTATCGTCGTTAATATCGTCGTTATTGTCGTCATTTTCATCGTTGTTATCTTCGTTATTATCCTCATAATTATCGTCGTTAATATCGTCATTATTATCGTCGATATTATCGTCGTTATTATCGTCATTTTCATCGTTGTTATCTTCGTTATTATCCTCATAATTATCGTCGTTAATATCGTCGTCATTTCGTCATTATCATCGTTGTTATCGTCGTTATTATCGTCGATATTATCTTCGATATAACGTTATTATCGGCGTTATAATCAACGTTAATATCATCGCTATTATCGTCGTTATTATCGTCGATATTATCGTCGTTATTATCGTCGATATTATCGTCGTTATTATCGTCGTTATTATCGTCGTTAAAATCGTAGATATTATTGTCATTATCATCGTTGTTATCGTCGTTAATATCGTCATTACCATAGTTATTATCGTCAAAATTATCGCGTCAATGTCGTCGTTATTATCGTCATTATCATCGTTGCTATCGTCGTTATTATCCTCATAAATATCGTCGTTAATATCGTTGTTATTATCGTTATTATCATCGTTGTTATCGTCGTTATTTCGTCGTTATTATCGTCGTTATTATCGTCGTTATTATCGTCGTCATTATCGTCGTTAATATCGTCGTTATTATCGTCATTATCATCGTTGTTATCGTCGTTATTATCCTCATAATTATCGTCGTTAATATCGTCGTTATTGTCGTCATTTTCATCGATGTTATCTTTGTTATTATCCTCATAATTATCGTCGTTAATATCGTCGTTTTTTCGTCATTATCATCGTTGTTATCGTCCTTAATATCGTCGTTATTTCGTCATTATCATCGTTGTTATCGTCGTTATTATCGTCGTTATTATCTTCGATATAAGGTTATTATCGGCGTTATAATCAACGTTAATATCATCGCTATTATCGTCGTTATTATCGTCGTTATTATCGTCGATATTATCGTCGTTATTATCGTCGATATTATCGTTATTATCGTCGTTATTATCGTCGTTAAAATCGTCGTTATTATTGTCATTATCATCGTTGTTATCGGCGTTAATATCGTCATTATCATAGTTATTATCGTCAAAATTATCGTCGTCAATGTCGTCGTTATTATCCTCATAATTATCGTCGTTAATATCGACGTTATTTTGTCATTATCATCGTTGTTATCGTTGTTATTATCGTCATTATTATCGTCGATATTATCGCCGTTATTATCGTCATTTTCATCGTTGTTATTTTCGTTATTATCCTCATAATTATCGTCGTTAATATCGTCGTTTTTTCGTCATTATCATCGTTGTTATCGTCCTTAATATCGTCGTTATTTCGTCATTATCATCGTTGTTATCGTCGTTATTATCGTCGTTATTATCTTCGATATAACGTTATTATCGGCGTTATAATCAACGTTAATATCATCGCTATTGTCGTCGTTATTATCGTCGTTATTATCCTCATAATTATCGTCGTTAATATCGACGTTATTTTGTCATTATCATCGTTGTTATCGTTGTTATTATCGTCATTAATATCTTCGATATAACGTTATTATCGGCGTTATAATCAACGTTAATATCATCGCTATTATCGTCGTTATTATCGTCGTTATTATCGTCGATATTATCGTCATTATTATCGTCGTTATTATCGTCGTTATTATCGTCGTTATTATCGTCGTTATTATCGTCGTTATTATCGTCGTCATTATCGTCGTTAATATCGTCGTTATTATCGTCATTATCATCGTTGTTATCGTCGTTATTATCCTCATAATTATCGTCGTTAATATCGTCGTTATTGTCGTCATTTTCATCGTTGTTATCTTCGTTATTATCCTCATAATTATCGTCGTTAATATCGTCATTATTATCGTCGATATTATCGTCGTTATTATCGTCATTTTCATCGTTGTTATCTTCGTTATTATCCTCATAATTATCGTCGTTAATATCGTCGTCATTTCGTCATTATCATCGTTGTTATCGTCGTTATTATCGTCGATATTATCTTCGATATAACGTTATTATCGGCGTTATAATCAACGTTAATATCATCGCTATTATCGTCGTTATTATCGTCGATATTATCGTCGTTATTATCGTCGATATTATCGTCGTTATTATCGTCGTTATTATCGTCGTTAAAATCGTAGATATTATTGTCATTATCATCGTTGTTATCGTCGTTAATATCGTCATTACCATAGTTATTATCGTCAAAATTATCGCGTCAATGTCGTCGTTATTATCGTCATTATCATCGTTGCTATCGTCGTTATTATCCTCATAAATATCGTCGTTAATATCGTTGTTATTATCGTTATTATCATCGTTGTTATCGTCGTTATTTCGTCGTTATTATCGTCGTTATTATCGTCGTTATTATCGTCGTCATTATCGTCGTTAATATCGTCGTTATTATCGTCATTATCATCGTTGTTATCGTCGTTATTATCCTCATAATTATCGTCGTTAATATCGTCGTTATTGTCGTCATTTTCATCGATGTTATCTTTGTTATTATCCTCATAATTATCGTCGTTAATATCGTCGTTTTTTCGTCATTATCATCGTTGTTATCGTCCTTAATATCGTCGTTATTTCGTCATTATCATCGTTGTTATCGTCGTTATTATCGTCGTTATTATCTTCGATATAAGGTTATTATCGGCGTTATAATCAACGTTAATATCATCGCTATTATCGTCGTTATTATCGTCGTTATTATCGTCGATATTATCGTCGTTATTATCGTCGATATTATCGTTATTATCGTCGTTATTATCGTCGTTAAAATCGTCGTTATTATTGTCATTATCATCGTTGTTATCGGCGTTAATATCGTCATTATCATAGTTATTATCGTCAAAATTATCGTCGTCAATGTCGTCGTTATTATCCTCATAATTATCGTCGTTAATATCGTCGTTATTTCGTCATTATCATCGTTGTTATCGTCGTTATTATCGTCGTTATTATCTTCGATATTATCGTCGTTATTATCGTCATTTTCATCGTTGTTATCTTCGTTATTATCCTCATAATTATCGTCGTTAATATCGTCGTCATTTCGTCATTATCATCGTTGTTATCGTCGTTATTATCGTCGTTATTATCTTCGATATAACGTTATTATCGGCGTTATAATCAACGTTAATATCATCGCTATTATCGTCGTTATTATCGTCGATATTATCGTCGTTATTATCGTCGATATTATCGTCGTTATTATCGTCGTTATTATCGTCGTTAAAATCGTAGATATTATTGTCATTATCATCGTTGTTATCGTCGTTAATATCGTCATTACCATAGTTATTATCGTCAAAATTATCGTCGTCAATGTCGTCGTTATTATCGTCATTATCATCGTTGCTATCGTCGTTATTATCCTCATAAATATCGTCGTTAATATAGTTGTTATTATCGTTATTATCATCGTTGTTATCGTCGTTATTTCGTCGTTATTATCGTCGTTATTATCGTCGTTATTATCGTCGTCATTATCGTCGTTAATATCGTCGTTATTATCGTCATTATCATCGTTGTTATCGTCGTTATTATCCTCATAATTATCGTCGTTAATATCGTCGTTATTGTCGTCATTTTCATCGATGTTATCTTTGTTATTATCCTCATAATTATCGTCGTTAATATCGTCGTTTTTTCGTCATTATCATCGTTGTTATCGTCCTTAATATCGTCGTTATTTCGTCATTATCATCGTTGTTATCGTCGTTATTATCGTCGTTATTATCTTCGATATAAGGTTATTATCGGCGTTATAATCAACGTTAATATCATCGCTATTATCGTCGTTATTATCGTCGTTATTATCGTCGATATTATCGTCGTTATTATCGTCGATATTATCGTTATTATCGTCGTTATTATCGTCGTTGAAATCGTCGTTATTATTGTCATTATCATCGTTGTTATCGGCGTTAATATCGTCATTATCATAGTTATTATCGTCAAAATTATCGTCGTCAATGTCGTCGTTATTATCTTCATAATTGTCGTCGTTAATATCGTCGTTATTTCGTCATTATCATCGTTGTTATCGTCGTTATTATCGTCGTTATTAACTTCGATATAACGTTATTATCGGCGTTATAATCAACGTTAATATCATCGCTATTATCGTCGTTATTATCGTCGTTATTATCGTCGATATTATCGTCGTTATTATCGTCGATATTATCGTCGTTATTATCGTCGTTATTATCGTCGTTAAAATCGTTGTTATTATTGTCATTATCATCGTTGTTATCGGCGTTAATATCGTCATTATCATAGTTATTATCGTCAAAATTATAGTCGCTAATGTCGTCGTTATTATCGTCATTATCATCGTTGCTATCGTCGTTATTATCCTCATAAATATCGTCGTAAATACCGTTGTTATTATCGTTATTATCATCGTTGTTATCGTCGTTATTTCGTCGTTATTATCGTCGATATTATCGTCGTTATTATCGTCGCCATTATCGTCTTTAATATCGTCGTTATTATAGTTATTATCATCGTTGTTATCGTCGTTATTATCCTCATAATTATCGACGATAATATCGTCGTTATTATCGTCATTTTCATCGATATTATCTTCGTTATTATCCTCATAATTGTCGTCGTTAATATCGTCGTTATTTCGTCATTATCATCGTTGTTATCGTCGTTATTATCGTCGTTATTATCTTCGATATAACGTTATTATCGTCGTTATTATCGTCGTTATAATCAACGTTAATATCATCGCTATTATCGTCGTTATTATCGTCGTTATTATCGTCGTTATTATCGTCGTCATTATCGTCGTTAATATAATCGTTATTATCGTCATTATCATCGTTGTTATCGTCGTTATTATCCTCATAATTATCGTTGTTAATATCGTCGTTATTGTCGTCATTTTCATCGATGTTATCTTTGTTATTATCCTCATAATTATCGTCGTTAATATCGTCGTTTTTTCGTCATTATCATCGTTGTTATCGTCCTTAATATCGTCGTTATTTCGTCTTTATCATCGTTGTTATCGTCGTTATTATCGTCGTTATTATCTTCGATATAACGTTATTATCGGCGTTATAATCAACGTTAATATCATCGCTATTGTCGTCGTTATTATCGTCGTTATTATCCTCATAATTATCGTCGTTAATATCGACGTTATTTTGTCATTATCATCGTTGTTATCGTTGTTATTATCGTCATTAATATCTTCGATATAACGTTATTATCGGCGTTATAATCAACGTTAATATCATCGCTATTATCGTCGTTATTATCGTCGTTATTATCGTCGATATTATCGTCATTATTATCGTCGTTATTATCGTCGTTATTATCGTCGTTATTATCGTCGTTATTATCGTCGTTATTATCGTCGTCAATATCGTCGTTAATATCGTCGTTATTATCGTCATTATCATCGTTGTTATCGTCGTTATTATCCTCATAATTATCGTCGTTAATATCGTCGTTATTGTCGTCATTTTCATCGTTGTTATCTTCGTTATTATCCTCATAATTATCGTCGTTAATATCGTCGTTTTTTCGTCATTATCATCGTTGTTATCGTCGTTATTATCGTCGTTATTATCTTCGATATAACGTTATTATCGGCGTTATAATCAACGTTAATATCATCGCTATTATCGTCGTTATTATCGTCGTTATTGTCGTCGATATTATCGTCGTTATAATCGTCGATATTATCGTCGATATTATCGTCGTTATTATCGTCGTTAAAATCGTCGTTATTATTGTCATTATCATCGTTGTTATCGGCGTTAATATCGTCATTATCATAGTTATTATCGTCAAAATTATCGTCGTCAATGTCGTCGTTATTATCCTTATAATTATCGTCGTTAATATCGACGTTATTTTGTCATTATCATCGTTGTTATCTTTGTTATTATCGTCATTATTATCGTCGATATTATCGTCGTTATTATCGTCATTTTCATCGTTGTTATCTTCGTTATTATCCTCATATTTATCGTCGTTAATATCGTCGTTATTTCGTCATTATCATCGTTGTTATCGTCGTTATTATCGTCGTTATTTTCTTCGATATAACGTTATTATCGGCGTTATAATCAACGTTAATATCATCGCTAGTATCGTCGTTATTATCGTCGTTATCGTCGATATTATCGTCGTTATTATCGTCGTTATTATCGTCGTTATTATCGTCGTTATTATCGTCGTTAAAATCGTCGTTATTATTGTCATTATCATCGTTGTTATCGTCGTTAATATCGTCATTATCATAGTTATTATCGTCAAAATTATCGTCGTCAATGTCGTCGTTATTATCCTCATAATTATCGTCGTTAATATCGACGTTATTTTGTCATTATCATCGTTGTTATCGTTGTTATTATCGTCATTATTATCGTCGATATTATCGCCGTTATTATCGTCATTTTCATCGTTGTTATTTTCGTTATTATCCTCATAATTATCGTCGTTAATATCGTCGTTTTTTCGTCATTATCATCGTTGTTATCGTCCTTAATATCGTCGTTATTTCGTCATTATCATCGTTGTTATCGTCGTTATTATCGTCGTTATTATCTTCGATATAACGTTATTATCGGCGTTATAATCAACGTTAATATCATCGCTATTGTCGTCGTTATTATCGTCGTTATTATCCTCATAATTATCGTCGTTAATATCGACGTTATTTTGTCATTATCATCGTTGTTATCGTTGTTATTATCGTCATTAATATCTTCGATATAACGTTATTATCGGCGTTATAATCAACGTTAATATCATCGCTATTATCGTCGTTATTATCGTCGTTATTATCGTCGATATTATCGTCATTATTATCGTCGTTATTATCGTCGTTATTATCGTCGTTATTATCGTCGTTATTATCGTCGTTATTATCGTCGTCATTATCGTCGTTAATATCGTCGTTATTATCGTCATTATCATCGTTGTTATCGTCGTTATTATCCTCATAATTATCGTCGTTAATATCGTCGTTATTGTCGTCATTTTCATCGTTGTTATCTTCGTTATTATCCTCATAATTATCGTCGTTAATATCGTCATTATTATCGTCGATATTATCGTCGTTATTATCGTCATTTTCATCGTTGTTATCTTCGTTATTATCCTCATAATTATCGTCGTTAATATCGTCGTCATTTCGTCATTATCATCGTTGTTATCGTCGTTATTATCGTCGATATTATCTTCGATATAACGTTATTATCGGCGTTATAATCAACGTTAATATCATCGCTATTATCGTCGTTATTATCGTCGATATTATCGTCGTTATTATCGTCGATATTATCGTCGTTATTATCGTCGTTATTATCGTCGTTAAAATCGTAGATATTATTGTCATTATCATCGTTGTTATCGTCGTTAATATCGTCATTACCATAGTTATTATCGTCAAAATTATCGCGTCAATGTCGTCGTTATTATCGTCATTATCATCGTTGCTATCGTCGTTATTATCCTCATAAATATCGTCGTTAATATCGTTGTTATTATCGTTATTATCATCGTTGTTATCGTCGTTATTTCGTCGTTATTATCGTCGTTATTATCGTCGTTATTATCGTCGTCATTATCGTCGTTAATATCGTCGTTATTATCGTCATTATCATCGTTGTTATCGTCGTTATTATCCTCATAATTATCGTCGTTAATATCGTCGTTATTGTCGTCATTTTCATCGATGTTATCTTTGTTATTATCCTCATAATTATCGTCGTTAATATCGTCGTTTTTTCGTCATTATCATCGTTGTTATCGTCCTTAATATCGTCGTTATTTCGTCATTATCATCGTTGTTATCGTCGTTATTATCGTCGTTATTATCTTCGATATAAGGTTATTATCGGCGTTATAATCAACGTTAATATCATCGCTATTATCGTCGTTATTATCGTCGTTATTATCGTCGATATTATCGTCGTTATTATCGTCGATATTATCGTTATTATCGTCGTTATTATCGTCGTTAAAATCGTCGTTATTATTGTCATTATCATCGTTGTTATCGGCGTTAATATCGTCATTATCATAGTTATTATCGTCAAAATTATCGTCGTCAATGTCGTCGTTATTATCCTCATAATTATCGTCGTTAATATCGTCGTTATTTCGTCATTATCATCGTTGTTATCGTCGTTATTATCGTCGTTATTATCTTCGATATAACGTTATTAACGGCGTTATAATCAACGTTAATATCATCGCTATTATCGTCGTTATTATCGTCGTTATTATCGTCGATATTATCGTCGTTATTATCGTCATTTTCATCGTTGTTATCTTCGTTATTATCCTCATATTTATCGTCGTTAATATCGTCGTTATTTCGTCATTATCATCGTTGTTATCGTCGTTATTATCGTCGTTATTATCTTCGATATAACGTTATTATCGGTGTTATAATCAACGTTAATATCATCGCTATTATCGTCGTTATTATCGTCGTTATTATCGTCGATATTATCGTCGTTATTATCGTCGATATTATCGTTATTATCGTCGTTATTATCGTCGTTAAAATCGTCGTTATTATTGTCATTATCATCGTTGTTATCGGCGTTAATATCGTCATTATCATCGTTGTTATCGTCGTTATTATCCTCATAATTATCGTTGTTAATATCGTCGTTATTGTCGTCATTTTCATCGATGTTATCTTTGTTATTATCCTCATAATTATCGTCGTTAATATCGTCGTTTTTTCGTCATTATCATCGTTGTTATCGTCCTTAATATCGTCGTTATTTCGTCTTTATCATCGTTGTTATCGTCGTTATTATCGTCGTTATTATCTTCGATATAACGTTATTATCGGCGTTATAATCAACGTTAATATCATCGCTATTGTCGTCGTTATTATCGTCGTTATTATCCTCATAATTATCGTCGTTAATATCGACGTTATTTTGTCATTATCATCGTTGTTATCGTTGTTATTATCGTCATTAATATCTTCGATATAACGTTATTATCGGCGTTATAATCAACGTTAATATCATCGCTATTATCGTCGTTATTATCGTCGTTATTATCGTCGATATTATCGTCATTATTATCGTCGTTATTATCGTCGTTATTATCGTCGTTATTATCGTCGTTATTATCGTCGTTATTATCGTCGTCATTATCGTCGTTAATATCGTCGTTATTATCGTCATTATCATCGTTGTTATCGTCGTTATTATCCTCATAATTATCGTCGTTAATATCGTCGTTATTGTCGTCATTTTCATCGTTGTTATCTTCGTTATTATCCTCATAATTATCGTCGTTAATATCGTCGTTTTTTCGTCATTATCATCGTTGTTATCGTCGTTATTATCGTCGTTATTAACTTCGATATAACGTTATTATCGGCGTTATAATCAACGTTAATATCATCGCTATTATCGTCGTTATTATCGTCGTTATTGTCGTCGATATTATCGTCGTTATAATCGTCGATATTATCGTCGATATTATCGTCGCTATTATCGTCGTTAAAATCGTCGTTATTATTGTCATTATCATCGTTGTTATCGGCGTTAATATCGTCATTATCATAGTTATTATCGTCAAAATTATCGTCGTCAATGTCGTCGTTATTATCCTTATAATTATCGTCGTTAATATCGACGTTATTTTGTCATTATCATCGTTGTTATCTTTGTTATTATCGTCATTATTATCGTCGATATTATCGTCGTTATTATCGTCATTTTCATCGTTGTTATCTTCGTTATTATCCTCATATTTATCGTCGTTAATATCGTCGTTATTTCGTCATTATCATCGTTGTTATCGTCGTTATATCGTCGTTATTTTCTTCGATATAACGTTATTATCGGCGTTATAATCAACGTTAATATCATCGCTAGTATCGTCGTTATTATCGTCGTTATCGTCGATATTTCGTCGTTATTATCGTCGTTATTATCGTCGTTATTATCGTCGTTATTATCGTCGTTAAAATCGTCGTTATTATTGTCATTATCATCGTTGTTATCGTCGTTAATATCGTCATTATCATAGTTATTATCGTCAAATTATCGTCGTCAATGTCGTCGTTATTATCCTCATAATTATCGTCGTTAATATCGACGTTATTTTGTCATTATCAGCGTTGTTATCGTTGTTATTATCGTCATTATTATCGTCGATATTATCGCCGTTATTATCGTCATTTTCATCGTTGTTATTTCGTTATTATCCTCATAATTATCGTCGTTAATATCGTCGTTTTTTCGTCATTATCATCGTTGTTATCGTCCTTAATATCGTCGTTATTTCGTCATTATCATCGTTGTTATCGTCGTTATTATCGTCGTTATTATCTTCGATATAACGTTATTATCGGCGTTATAATCAACGTTAATATCATCGCTATTGTCGTCGTTATTATCGTCGTTATTATCCTCATAATTATCGTCGTTAATATCGACGTTATTTTGTCATTATCATCGTTTGTTATCGTTGTTATTATCGTCATTAATATCTTCGATATAACGTTATTATCGGCGTTATAATCAACGTTAATATCATCGCTATTATCGTCGTTATTATCGTCGTTATTATCGTCGATATTATCGTCATTATTATCGTCGTTATTATCGTCGTTATTATCGTCGTTATTATCGTCGTTATTATCGTCGTTATTATCGTCGTCATTATCGTCGTTAATATCGTCGTTATATCGTCATTATCATCGTTGTTATCGTCGTTATTATCCTCATAATTATCGTCGTTAATATCGTCGTTATTGTCGTCATTTTCATCGTTGTTATCTTCGTTATTATCCTCATAATTATCGTCGTTAATATCGTCATTATTATCGTCGATATTATCGTCGTTATTATCGTCATTTTCATCGTTGTTATCTTCGTTATTATCCTCATAATTATCGTCGTTAATATCGTCGTCATTTCGTCATTATCATCGTTGTTATCGTCGTTATTATCGTCGATATTATCTTCGATATAACGTTATTATCGGCGTTATAATCAACGTTAATATCATCGCTATTATCGTCGTTATTATCGTCGATATTATCGTCGTTATTATCGTCGATATTATCGTCGTTATTATCGTCGTTATTATCGTCGTTAAAATCGTAGATATTATTGTCATTATCATCGTTGTTATCGTCGTTAATATCGTCATTACCATAGTTATTATCGTCAAAATTATCGCGTCAATGTCGTCGTTATTATCGTCATTATCATCGTTGCTATCGTCGTTATTATCCTCATAAATATCGTCGTTAATATCGTTGTTATTATCGTTATTATCATCGTTGTTATCGTCGTTATTTCGTCGTTATTATCGTCGTTATTATCGTCGTTATTATCGTCGTCATTATCGTCGTTAATATCGTCGTTATTATCGTCATTATCATCGTTGTTATCGTCGTTATTATCCTCATAATTATCGTCGTTAATATCGTCGTTATTGTCGTCATTTTCATCGATGTTATCTTTGTTATTATCCTCATAATTATCGTCGTTAATATCGTCGTTTTTTTCGTCATTATCATCGTTGTTATCGTCCTTAATATCGTCGTTATTTCGTCATTATCATCGTTGTTATCGTCGTTATTATCGTCGTTATTATCTTCGATATAAGGTTATTATCGGCGTTATAATCAACGTTAATATCATCGCTATTATCGTCGTTATTATCGTCGTTATTATCGTCGATATTATCGTCGTTATTATCGTCGATATTATCGTTATTATCGTCGTTATTATCGTCGTTAAAATCGTCGTTATTATTTGTCATTATCATCGTTGTTATCGGCGTTAATATCGTCATTATCATAGTTATTATCGTCAAAATTATCGTCGTTATCGTCGTTATTATCCTCATAATTATCGTCGTTAATATCGTCGTTATTTCGTCATTATCATCGTTGTTATCGTCGTTATTATCGTCGTATTATCTTCGATATAACGTTATTAACGGCGTTATAATCAACGTTAATATCATCGCTATTATCGTCGTTATTATCGTCGTTATTATCGTCGATATTATCGTCGTTATTATCGTCATTTTCATCGTTGTTATCTTCGTTATTATCCTCATATTTATCGTCGTTAATATCGTCGTTATTTCGTCATTATCATCGTTGTTATCGTCGTTATTATCGTCGTTATTATCTTCGATATAACGTTATTATCGGTGTTATAATCAACGTTAATATCATCGCTATTATCGTCGTTATTATCGTCGTTATCGTCGATATTATCGTCGTTATTATCGTCGATATTATCTCGTTATTATCGTCGTATTATCGTCGTTAAAATCGTCGTTATTATTGTCATTATCATCGTTGTTATCGCGTTAATATCGTCATTATCATAGTTATTATCGTCAAAATTATCGTCGTCAATGTCGTCGTTATTATCCTCATAATTATCGTCCTTAATATCGACGTTATTTTGTCATTATCATCGTTGTTATCTTTGTTATTATCGTCATTATTATCGTCGATATTATCGACGTTATTATCGTCATTTTCATCGTTGTTATCTTCGTTATTATCCTCATATTTATCGTCGTTAATATCGTCGTTATTTCGTCATTATCATCGTTGTTATCGTCGTTATTATCGTCGTTATTATCTTCGATATAACGTTATTATCGGTGTTATAATCAACGTTAATATCATCGCTATTATCGTCGTTATTATCGTCGTTATCGTCGATATTATCGTCGTTATTATCGTCGATATTATCGTCGTTATTATCGTCGTTATTATCGTCGTTAAAATCGTCGTTATTATTGTCATTATCATCGTTGTTATCGTCGTTAATATCGTCATTATCATAGTTATTATCGTCAAAATTATCGTCGTCAATGTCGTCGTTATTATCCTCATAATTATCGTCGTTAATATCGACGTTATTTTGTTATTATCATCGTTGTTATCGTTGTTATTATCGTCATTATTATCGTCGATATTATCGTCGTTATTATCGTCATTTTCATCGTTGTTATCTTCGTTATTATCCTCATAATTATCGTCGTTAATATCGTCGTCATTTCGTTATTATCATCGTTGTTATCGTCGTTATTATCGTCGATATTATCTTCGATATAACGTTATTATCGGCGTTATAATCAACGTTAATATCATCGCTATTATCGTCGTTATTATCGTCGATATTATCGTCGTTATTATCGTCGATATTATCGTCGTTATTATCGTCGTTATTATCGTTGTTATCGTCGTTATTATCCTCATAATTATCGTCGTTAATATCGTCGTTATTGTCGTCATTTTCATCGATGTTATCTTTGTTATTATCCTCATAATTATCGTCGTTAATATCGTCGTTTTTTCGTCATTATCATCGTTGTTATCGTCCTTAATATCGTCGTTATTTTGTCATTATCATCGTTGTTATCGTCGTTATTATCGTCGTTATTATCTTCGATATAAGGTTATTATCGGCGTTATAATCAACGTTAATATCATCGCTATTATCGTCGTTATTATCGTCGTTATTATCGTCGATATTATCGTCGTTATTATCGTCGATATTATCGTTATTATCGTCGTTATTATCGTCGTTAAAATCGTCGTTATTATTGTCATTATCATCGTTGTTATCGGCGTTAATATCGTCATTATCATATTTATTATCGTCAAAATTATCGTCGTCAATGTCGTCGTTATTATCCTCATAATTATCGTCGTTAATATCGTCGTTATTTCGTCATTATCATCGTTGTTATCGTCGTTATTATCGTCGTTATTAACTTCGATATAACTTTATTATCGGCGTTATAATCAACGTTAATATCATCGCTATTATCGTCGTTATTATCGTCGATATTATCGTCGTTATTATCGTCGATATTATCGTCGTTATTATCGTCGTTATTATCGTTGTTATCGTCGTTATTATCCTCATAATTATCGTCGTTAATATCGTCGTTATTGTCGTCATTTTCATCGATGTTATCTTTGTTATTATCCTCATAATTATCGTCGTTAATATCGTCGTTTTTTCGTCATTATCATCGTTGTTATCGTCCTTAATATCGTCGTTATTTCGTCATTATCATCGTTGTTATCGTCGTTATTATCGTCGTTATTATCTTCGATATAAGGTTATTATCGGCGTTATAATCAACGTTAATATCATCGCTATTATCGTCGTTATTATCGTCGTTATTATCGTCGATATTATCGTCGTTATTATCGTCGATATTATCGTTATTATCGTCGTTATTATCGTCGTTAAAATCGTCGTTATTATTGTCATTATCATCGTTGTTATCGGCGTTAATATCGTCATTATCATAGTTATTATCGTCAAAATTATCGTCGTCAATGTCGTCGTTATTATCCTCATAATTATCGTCGTTAATATCGTCGTTATTTCGTCATTATCATCGTTGTTATCGTCGTTATTATCGTCGTTATTAACTTCGATATAACGTTATTATCGGCGTTATAATCAACGTTAATATCATCGCTATTATCGTCGTTATTATCGTCGTTATTATCGTCGATATTATCGTCGTTATTATCGTCGATATTATCGTCGTTATTATCGTCGTTATTATCGTCGTTATTATCGTCGTTATTATCGTCGTTATTATTGTCATTATCATCGTTGTTATCGGCGTTAATATCGTCATTATCATAGTTATTATCGTCAAAATTATCGTCGTCAATGTCGTCGTTATTATCCTCATAATTATCGTCGTTAATATCGACGTTATTTTGTCATTATCATCGTTGTTATCTTTGTTATTATCGTCATTATTATCGTCGATATTATCGACGTTATTATCGTCATTTTCATCGTTGTTATCTTCGTTATTATCCTCATATTTATCGTCGTTAATATCGTCGTTATTTCGTCATTATCATCGTTGTTATCGTCGTTATTATCGTCGTTATTATCTTCGATATAACGTTATTATCGGCGTTATAATCAACGTTAATATCATCGCTATTATCGTCGTTATTATCGTCGTTATCGTCGATATTATCGTCGTTATTATCGTCGATATTATCGTCGTTATTATCGTCGTTATTATCGTCGTTAAAATCGTCGTTATTATTGTCATTATCATCGTTGTTATCGTCGTTAATATCGTCATTATCATAGTTATTATCGTCAAAATTATCGTCGTCAATGTCGTCGTTATTATCCTCATAATTATCGTCGTTAATATCGACGTTATTTTGTCATTATCATCGTTGTTATCTTTGTTATTATTTTCATAATTATCGTCGTTAATATCGTCGTTATTATCGTCATTTTCATCGATGTTATCTTCGTTATTATCCTCATAATTATCGTCCTTAATATCGTCGTTATTTCGTCATTATCATCGTTGTTATCGTCGTTATTATCGTCGTTATTATCTTCGATATAAGGTTATTATCGGCGTTATAATCAACGTTAATATCATCGCTATTATCGTCGTTATTATCGTCGTTATTATCGTCGATATTATCGTCGTTATTATCGTCGATATCATCGTTATTATCGTCGTTATTATCGTCGTTAAAATCGTCGTTATTATTGTCATTATCATCGTTGTTATCGGCGTTAATATCGTCATTATCATAGTTATTATCGTCAAAATTATCGTCGTCAATGTCGTCGTTATTATCCTCATAATTATCGTCGTTAATATCGTCGTTATTGCCGTCATTTTCATCGATGTTATCTTTGTTATTATCCTCATAATTATCGTCGTTAATATCGTCGTTTTTTCGTCATTATCATCGTTGTTATCGTCCTTAATATTGTCGTTATTTCGTCATTATCATCGTTGTTATCGTCGTTATTATCGTCGTTATTATCTTCGATATAACGTTATTATCGGCGTTATAATCAACGTTAATATCATCGCTATTGTCGTCGTTATTATCGTCGTTATTATCCTCATAATTATCGTCGTTAATATCGACGTTATTTTGTCATTATCATCGTTGTTATCGTTGTTATTATCGTCATTAATATCTTCGATATAACGTTATTATCGGCGTTATAATCAACGTTAATATCATCGCTATTATCGTCGTTATTATCGTCGTTATTATCGTCGATATTATCGTCGTTATTATCGTCGATATTATCGTTATTATCGTCGTTATTATCGTCGTTAAAATCGTCGTTATTATTGTCATTATCATCGTTGTTATCGGCGTTAATATCGTCATTATCATAGTTATTATCGTCAAAATTATCGTCGTCAATGTCGTCGTTATTATCCTCATAATTATCGTCGTTAATATCGTCGTTATTTCGTCATTATCATCGTTGTTATCGTCGTTATTATCGTCGTTATTATCTTCGATATAACGTTATTAACGGCGTTATAATCAACGTTAATATCATCGCTATTATCGTCGTTATTATCGTCGTTATTATCGTCGATATTATCGTCGTTATTATCGTCGATATTATCGTCGTTATTATCGTCGTTATTATCGTCGTTAAAATCGTAGATATTATTGTCATTATCATCGTTGTTATCGTCGTTAATATCGTCATTATCATAGTTATTATCGTCAAAATTATCGTCGTCAATGTCGTCGTTATTATCCTCATAATTATCGTCGTTAATATCGACGCTATTTTGTCATTAGCATCGTTGTTATCGTTGTTATTATCGTCATTAATATCGTCGATATTATCGTCGTTATTATCGTCATTTTCATCGTTGTTATCTTCGTTATTATCCTCATAATTATCGTCGTTAATATCGTCGTTATTTCGTCATTATCATCGTTGTTATCGTCGTTATTATCGTCGTTATTATCTTCGATATAACGTTATTATCGTCGTTATAATCAACGTTAATATCATCGCTATTATCGTCGTTAATATCGTCGTTATTATCGTCGATATTATCGTCGTTATTATCGTCGATATTATCGTCGTTATTATCGTCGTCATTATCGTCGTTAATATCGTCGTTATTATTGTCATTATCATCGTTGTTATCGTCGTTAATATCGTCATTATCATAGTTATTATCGTCAGAATTATCGTCGTCAATGTCGTCGTTATTAGCGTCGTTATTATCATCGTTGTTATCGTCGTTATTATCGTCGTTATTATCTTCGATATAACGTTATTATCGTCGTTATAATCAACGTTAATATTATCGCTATTATCGTCGTTATTATCGTCGTTATTATCGTCGATATTATCGTCGTTATTATCGTCGATATTATCGTCGTTATTATCGTCGTCATTATCGTCGTTAATATCGTCGTTATTATTGACATTATCATCGTTGTTATCGTCGTTAATATCGTCATTATCATAGTTATTATCGTCAAAATTATCGTCGTCAATGTCGTCGTTATTATCGTCATTATCATCGTTGCTATCGTCGTTATTATCCTCATAAATATCGTCGTAAATACCGTTGTTATTATCGTTATTATCATCGTTGTTATCGTCGTTATTTCCTCGTTATTATCGTCGATATTATCGTCGTTATTATCGTCGCCATTATCGTCTTTAATATCGTCGTTATTATAGTTATTATCATCGTTGTTATCGTCGTTATTATCCTCATAATTATCGTCGTTAATATCGTCGTTATTATCGTCATTTTCATCGATATTATCTTCGTTATTATCCTCATAATTGTCGTCGTTAATGTCGTCGTTATTTCGTCATTATCATCGTTGTTATCGTCGTTATTATCGTCGTTATTATCTTCGATATAACGTTATTACCGTCGTTATTATCGTCGTTATAATCAACGTTAATATCATCGCTATTATCGTCGTTATTATCGTCGTTATTATCGTCGTCATTATCGTCGTTAATATAATCGTTATTATCGTCATTATCATCGTTGTTATCGTCGTTATTATCCTCATAATTATCGTTGTTAATATCGTCGTTATTGTCGTCATTTTCATCGATGTTATCTTTGTTATTATCCTCATAATTATCGTCGTTAATATCGTCGTTTTTTCGTCATTACCATCGTTGTTATCGTCCTTAATATCGTCGTTATTTCGTCATTATCATCGTTGTTATCGTCGTTATTATCGTCGTTATTATCTTCGATATAACGTTATTATCGGCGTTATAATCAACGTTAATATCATCGCTATTGTCGTCGTTATTATCGTCGTTATTATCCTCATAATTATCGTCGTAAATATCGACGTTATTTTGTCATTATCATCGTTGTTATCGTTGTTATTATCGTCATTAATGTCTTCGATATAACGTTATTATCGGCGTTATAATCAACGTTAATATCATCGCTATTATCGTCGTTATTATCGTCGTTATTATCGTCGATATTATCGTCATTATTATCTTCGTTATTATCGTCGTTATTATCGTCGTTATTATCGTCGTTATTATCGTCGTTATTATCGTCGTCATTATCGTCGTTAATATCGTCGTTATTATCGTCATTATCATCGTTGTTATCGTCGTTATTATCCTCATAATTATCGTCGTTAATATCGTCGTTATTGTCGTCATTTTCATCGTTGTTATCTTCGTTATTATCCTCATAATTATCGTCGTTAATATCGTCGTTATTTCGTCATTATCATCGTTGTTATCGTCGTTATTATCGTCGTTATTAACTTCGATATAACGTTATTATCGGCGTTATAATCAACGTTAATATCATCGCTATTATCGTCGTTATTATCGTCGTTATTATCGTCGATATTATCGTCGTTATTATCGTCGATCTTATCGTCGTTATTATCGTCGTTATTATCGTCGATATTATCGTCGTTATTATCGTCGTTATTATCGTCGTTAAAATCGTCGTTATTATTGTCATTATCATCGTTGTTATCGTCGTTAATATCGTCATTATCATAGTTATTATCGTCAAAATTATCGTCGTCAATGTCGTCGTTATTATCCTCATAATTATCGTCGTTAATATCGTCGTTATTGTCGTCATTTTCATCGATGTTATCTTTGTTATTATCCTCATAATTATCGTCGTTAATATCGTCGTTTTTTCGTCATTATCATCGTTGTTATCGTCCTTAATATTGTCGTTATTTCGTCATTATCATCGTTGTTATCGTCGTTATTATCGTCGTTATTATCTTCGATATAACGTTATTATCGGCGTTATAATCAACGTTAATATCATCGCTATTGTCGTCGTTATTATCGTCGTTATTATCCTCATAATTATCGTCGTTAATATCGACGTTATTTTGTCATTATCATCGTTGTTATCGTTGTTATTATCGTCATTAATATCTTCGATATAACGTTATTATCGGCGTTATAATCAACGTTAATATCATCGCTATTATCGTCGTTATTATCGTCGTTATTATCGTCGATATTATCGTCGTTATTATCGTCGATATTATCGTTATTATCGTCGTTATTATCGTCGTTAAAATCGTCGTTATTATTGTCATTATCATCGTTGTTATCGGCGTTAATATCGTCATTATCATAGTTATTATCGTCAAAATTATCGTCGTCAATGTCGTCGTTATTATCCTCATAATTATCGTCGTTAATATCGTCGTTATTTCGTCATTATCATCGTTGTTATCGTCGTTATTATCGTCGTTATTATCTTCGATATAACGTTATTAACGGCGTTATAATCAACGTTAATATCATCGCTATTATCGTCGTTATTATCGTCGTTATTATCGTCGATATTATCGTCGTTATTATCGTCGATATTATCGTCGTTATTATCGTCGTTATTATCGTCGTTAAAATCGTAGATATTATTGTCATTATCATCGTTGTTATCGTCGTTAATATCGTCATTATCATAGTTATTATCGTCAAAATTATCGTCGTCAATGTCGTCGTTATTATCCTCATAATTATCGTCGTTAATATCGACGCTATTTTGTCATTATCATCGTTGTTATCGTTGTTATTATCGTCATTATTATCGTCGATATTATCGTCGTTATTATCGTCATTTTCATCGTTGTTATCTTCGTTATTATCCTCATAATTATCGTCGTTAATATCGTCGTTATTTCGTCATTATCATCGTTGTTATCGTCGTTATTATCGTCGTTATTATCTTCGATATAACGTTATTATCGTCGTTATAATCAACGTTAATATCATCGCTATTATCGTCGTTAATATCGTCGTTATTATCGTCGATATTATCGTCGTTATTATCGTCGATATTATCGTCGTTATTATCGTCGTCATTATCGTCGTTAATATCGTCGTTATTATTGTCATTATCATCGTTGTTATCGTCGTTAATATCGTCATTATCATAGTTATTATCGTCAGAATTATCGTCGTCAATGTCGTCGTTATTAGCGTCGTTATTATCATCGTTGTTATCGTCGTTATTATCGTCGTTATTATCTTCGATATAACGTTATTATCGTCGTTATAATCAACGTTAATATTATCGCTATTATCGTCGTTATTATCGTCGTTATTATCGTCGATATTATCGTCGTTATTATCGTCGATATTATCGTCGTTATTATCGTCGTCATTATCGTCGTTAATATCGTCGTTATTATTGACATTATCATCGTTGTTATCGTCGTTAATATCGTCATTATCATAGTTATTATCGTCAAAATTATCGTCGTCAATGTCGTCGTTATTATCGTCATTATCATCGTTGCTATCGTCGTTATTATCCTCATAAATATCGTCGTAAATACCGTTGTTATTATCGTTATTATCATCGTTGTTATCGACGTTATTTCCTCGTTATTATCGTCGATATTATCGTCGTTATTATCGTCGCCATTATCGTCTTTAATATCGTCGTTATTATAGTTATTATCATCGTTGTTATCGTCGTTATTATCCTCATAATTATCGTCGTTAATATCGTCGTTATTATCGTCATTTTCATCGATATTATCTTCGTTATTATCCTCATAATTGTCGTCGTTAATGTCGTCGTTATTTCGTCATTATCATCGTTGTTATCGTCGTTATTATCGTCGTTATTATCTTCGATATAACGTTATTATCGTCGTTATTATCGTCGTTATAATCAACGTTAATATCATCGCTATTATCGTCGTTATTATCGTCGTTATTATCGTCGTCATTATCGTCGTTAATATAATCGTTATTATCGTCATTATCATCGTTGTTATCGTCGTTATTATCCTCATAATTATCGTTGTTAATATCGTCGTTATTGTCGTCATTTTCATCGATGTTATCTTTGTTATTATCCTCATAATTATCGTCGTTAATATCGTCGTTTTTTCGTCATTATCATCGTTGTTATCGTCCTTAATATCGTCGTTATTTCGTCATTATCATCGTTGTTATCGTCGTTATTATCGTCGTTATTATCTTCGATATAACGTTATTATCGGCGTTATAATCAACGTTAATATCATCGCTATTGTCGTCGTTATTATCGTCGTTATTATCCTCATAATTATCGTCGTAAATATCGACGTTATTTTGTCATTATCATCGTTGTTATCGTTGTTATTATCGTCATTAATATCTTCGATATAACGTTATTATCGGCGTTATAATCAACGTTAATATCATCGCTATTATCGTCGTTATTATCGTCGTTATTATCGTCGATATTATCGTCATTATTATCTTCGTTATTATCGTCGTTATTATCGTCGTTATTATCGTCGTTATTATCGTCGTTATTATCGTCGTCATTATCGTCGTTAATATCGTCGTTATTATCGTCATTATCATCGTTGTTATCGTCGTTATTATCCTCATAATTATCGTCGTTAATATCGTCGTTATTGTCGTCATTTTCATCGTTGTTATCTTCGTTATTATCCTCATAATTATCGTCGTTAATATCGTCGTTATTTCGTCATTATCATCGTTGTTATCGTCGTTATTATCGTCGTTATTAACTTCGATATAACGTTATTATCGGCGTTATAATCAACGTTAATATCATCGCTATTATCGTCGTTATTATCGTCGTTATTATCGTCGATATTATCGTCGTTATTATCGTCGATCTTATCGTCGTTATTATCGTCGTTATTATCGTCGTTATTATCGTCGTTATTATCGTCGTTATTATTGTCATTATCATCGTTGTTATCGGCGTTAATATCGTCATTATCATAGTTATTATCGTCAAAATTATCGTCGTCAATGTCGTCGTTATTATCCTCATAATTATCGTCGTTAATATCGACGTTATTTTGTCATTATCATCGTTGTTATCTTTGTTATTATCGTCGATATTATCTTCGATATAACGTTATTATCGGCGTTATAATCAACGTTAATATCATTGCTATTATCGTCGTTATTATCGTCGATATTATCGTCGTTATTATCGTCGATATTATCGTCGTTATTATCGTCGTTATTATCGTTGTTATCGTCGTTATTATCCTCATAATTGTCGTCGTTAATATCGTCGTTATTGTCGTCATTTTCATCGATGTTATCTTTGTTATTATCTTCATAATTATCGTCGTTAATATCGTCGTTTTTTCGTCATTATCATCGTTGTTATCGTCCTTAATATCGTCGTTATTTCGTCATTATCATCGTTGTTATCGTCGTTATTATCGTCGTTATTATCTTCGATATAAGGTTATTATCGGCGTTATGATCAACGTTAATATCATCGCTATTATCGTCGTTATTATCGTCGTTATTATCGTCGATATTATCGTCGTTATTATCGTCGATATTATCGTTATTATCGTCGTTATTATCGTCGTTAAAATCGTCGTTATTATTGTCATTATCATCGTTGTTATCGGCGTTAATATCGTCATTATCATAGTTATTATCGTCAAAATTATCGTCGTCAATGTCGTCGTTATTATCCTCATAATTATCGTCGTTAATATCGTCGTTATTTCGTCATTATCATCGTTGTTATCGTCGTTATTATCGTCGTTATTAACTTCGATATAACGTTATTATCGGCGTTATAATCAACGTTAATATCATCGCTATTATCGTCGTTATTATCGTCGATATTATCGTCGTTATTATCGTCGATATTATCGTCGTTATTATCGTCGTTATTATCGTTGTTATCGTCGTTATTATCCTCATAATTATCGTCGTTAATATCGTCGTTATTGTCGTCATTTTCATCGATGTTATCTTTGTTATTATCCTCATAATTATCGTCGTTAATATCGTCGTTTTTTCGTCATTATCATCGTTGTTATCGTCCTTAATATCGTCGTTATTTCGTCATTATCATCGTTGTTATCGTCGTTATTATCGTCGTTATTATCTTCGATATAAGGTTATTATCGGCGTTATAATCAACGTTAATATCATCGCTATTATCGTCGTTATTATCGTCGTTATTATCGTCGATATTATCGTCGTTATTATCGTCGATATTATCGTTATTATCGTCGTTATTATCGTCGTTAAAATCGTCGTTATTATTGTCATTATCATCGTTGTTATCGGCGTTAATATCGTCATTATCATAGTTATTATCGTCAAAATTATCGTCGTCAATGTCGTCGTTATTATCCTCATAATTATCGTCGTTAATATCGTCGTTATTTCGTCATTATCATCGTTGTTATCGTCGTTATTATCGTCGTTATTAACTTCGATATAACGTTATTATCGGCGTTATAATCAACGTTAATATCATCGCTATTATCGTCGTTATTATCGTCGTTATTATCGTCGATATTATCGTCGTTATTATCGTCGATATTATCGTCGTTATTATCGTCGTTATTATCGTCGTTATTATCGTCGTTATTATCGTCGTTATTATTGTCATTATCATCGTTGTTATCGGCGTTAATATCGTCATTATCATAGTTATTATCGTCAAAATTATCGTCGTCAATGTCGTCGTTATTATCCTCATAATTATCGTCGTTAATATCGACGTTATTTTGTCATTATCATCGTTGTTATCTTTGTTATTATCGTCATTATTATCGTCGATATTATCGACGTTATTATCGTCATTTTCATCGTTGTTATCTTCGTTATTATCCTCATATTTATCGTCGTTAATATCGTCGTTATTTCGTCATTATCATCGTTGTTATCGTCGTTATTATCGTCGTTATTATCTTCGATATAACGTTATTATCGGCGTTATAATCAACGTTAATATCATCGCTATTATCGTCGTTATTATCGTCGTTATCGTCGATATTATCGTCGTTATTATCGTCGATATTATCGTCGTTATTATCGTCGTTATTATCGTCGTTAAAATCGTCGTTATTATTGTCATTATCATCGTTGTTATCGTCGTTAATATCGTCATTATCATAGTTATTATCGTCAAAATTATCGTCGTCAATGTCGTCGTTATTATCCTCATAATTATCGTCGTTAATATCGACGTTATTTTGTCATTATCATCGTTGTTATCGTTGTTATTATCGTCATTATTATCGTCGATATTATCGTCGTTATTATCGTCATTTTCATCGTTGTTATCTTCGTTATTATCCTCATAATTATCGTCGTTAATATCGTCGTCATTTCGTCATTATCATCGTTGTTATCGTCGTTATTATCGTCGATATTATCTTCGATATAACGTTATTATCGGCGTTATAATCAACGTTAATATCATCGCTATTATCGTCGTTATTATCGTCGATATTATCGTCGTTATTATCGTCGATATTATCGTCGTTATTATCGTCGTTATTATCGTTGTTATCGTCGTTATTATCCTCATAATTATCGTCGTTAATATCGTCGTTATTGTCGTCATTTTCATCGATGTTATCTTTGTTATTATCCTCATAATTATCGTCGTTAATATCGTCGTTTTTTCGTCATTATCATCGTTGTTATCGTCCTTAATATCGTCGTTATTTCGTCATTATCATCGTTGTTATCGTCGTTATTATCGTCGTTATTATCTTCGATATAAGGTTATTATCGGCGTTATAATCAACGTTAATATCATCGCTATTATCGTCGTTATTATCGTCGTTATTATCGTCGATATTATCGTCGTTATTATCGTCGATATTATCGTTATTATCGTCGTTATTATCGTCGTTAAAATCGTCGTTATTATTGTCATTATCATCGTTGTTATCGGCGTTAATATCGTCATTATCATAGTTATTATCGTCAAAATTATCGTCGTCAATGTCGTCGTTATTATCCTCATAATTATCGTCGTTAATATCGTCGTTATTTCGTCATTATCATCGTTGTTATCGTCGTTATTATCGTCGTTATTAACTTCGATATAACGTTATTATCGGCGTTATAATCAACGTTAATATCATCGCTATTATCGTCGTTATTATCGTCGTTATTATCGTCGATATTATCGTCGTTATTATCGTCGATATTATCGTCGTTATTATCGTCGTTATTATCGTCGTTATTATCGTCGTTATTATCGTCGTTATTATTGTCATTATCATCGTTGTTATCGGCGTTAATATCGTCATTATCATAGTTATTATCGTCAAAATTATCGTCGTCAATGTCGTCGTTATTATCCTCATAATTATCGTCGTTAATATCGACGTTATTTTGTCATTATCATCGTTGTTATCTTTGTTATTATCGTCATTATTATCGTCGATATTATCGACGTTATTATCGTCATTTTCATCGTTGTTATCTTCGTTATTATCCTCATATTTATCGTCGTTAATATCGTCGTTATTTCGTCATTATCATCGTTGTTATCGTCGTTATTATCGTCGTTATTATCTTCGATATAACGTTATTATCGGCGTTATAATCAACGTTAATATCATCGCTATTATCGTCGTTATTATCGTCGTTATCGTCGATATTATCGTCGTTATTATCGTCGATATTATCGTCGTTATTATCGTCGTTATTATCGTCGTTAAAATCGTCGTTATTATTGTCATTATCATCGTTGTTATCGTCGTTAATATCGTCATTATCATAGTTATTATCGTCAAAATTATCGTCGTCAATGTCGTCGTTATTATCCTCATAATTATCGTCGTTAATATCGACGTTATTTTGTCATTATCATCGTTGTTATCGTTGTTATTATCGTCATTATTATCGTCGATATTATCGTCGTTATTATCGTCATTTTCATCGTTGTTATCTTCGTTATTATCCTCATAATTATCGTCGTTAATATCGTCGTCATTTCGTCATTAACATCGTTGTTATCGTCGTTATTATCGTCGATATTATCTTCGATATAACGTTATTATCGGCGTTATAATCAACGTTAATATCATCGCTATTATCGTCGTTATTATCGTCGATATTATCGTCGTTATTATCGTCGATATTATCGTCGTTATTATCGTCGTTATTATCGTTGTTATCGTCGTTATTATCCTCATAATTATCGTCGTTAATATCGTCGTTATTGTCGTCATTTTCATCGATGTTATCTTTGTTATTATCCTCATAATTATCGTCGTTAATATCGTCGTTTTTTCGTCATTATCATCGTTGTTATCGTCCTGAATATCGTCGTTATTTCGTCATTATCATCGTTGTTATCGTCGTTATTATCGTCGTTATTATCTTCGATATAAGGTTATTATCGGCGTTATAATCAACGTTAATATCATCGCTATTATCGTCGTTATTATCGTCGTTATTATCGTCGATATTATCGTCGTTATTATCGTCGATATTATCGTTATTATCGTCGTTATTATCGTCGTTAAAATCGTCGTTATTATTGTCATTATCATCGTTGTTATCGGCGTTAATATCGTCATTATCATAGTTATTATCGTCAAAATTATCGTCGTCAATGTCGTCGTTATTATCCTCATAATTATCGTCGTTAATATCGTCGTTATTTCGTCATTATCATCGTTGTTATCGTCGTTATTATCGTCGTTATTATCTTCGATATAACGTTATTAACGGCGTTATAATCAACGTTAATATCATCGCTATTATCGTCGATATTATCGTCGTTATTATCGTCGTTATTATCGTCGTTATTATCGTCGTTATTATCGTCGTTATTATCGTCGTTATTATCGTCGCCATTATCGTCTTTAATATCGTCGTTATTATAGTTATTATCATCGTTGTTATCGTCGTTATTATTTTCATAATTATCGTCGTTAATATCGTCGTTATTATCGTCATTTTCATCGATGTTATCTTCGTTATTATCCTCATAATTATCGTCCTTAATATCGTCGTTATTTCGTCATTATCATCGTTGTTATCGTCGTTAATATCGTCATTATCATAGTTATTATCGTCAAAATTATCTTCGTCAATGTCGTCGTTATTATCGTCATTATCATCGTTGCTATCGTCGTTATTATCCTCATAAATATCGTCGTTAATATCGTTGTTATTATCGTTATTATCATCGTTGTTATCGTCGTTATTATCGTCGTTATTATCTTCGATATAACGTTATTATCGGCGTTATAATCAACGTTATTATCATCGCTATTATCGTCGTTCTTATCGTCGTTATTATCGTTTATATTATCGATGTTATTATCGTCGATATTATCGTCGTTATTATCGTCGTTATTATCGTCGTTAAAATCGTCGTTATTATTGTCATTATCATCGTTGTTATCGGCGTTAATATCGTCATTATCATAGTTATTATCGTCAAAATTATCGTCGTCAATGTCGTCGTTATTATCCTCATAATTATCGTCGTTATTATCGACGTTATTTTGTCATTATCATCGTTGTTATCGTTGTTATTATCGTCATTATTATCGTCGATATTATCGTCGTTATTATCGTCATTTTCATCGTTGTTATCTTCGTTATTATCCTCATAATTATCGTCGTTAATATCGTCGTTATTTCGTCATTATCATCGTTGTTATCGTCGTTATTATCGTCGTTATTTTCTTCGATATAACGTTATTATCGGCGTTATAATCAACGTTAATATCATCGCTAGTATCGTCGTTATTATCGTCGTTATCGTCGATATTATCGTCGTTATTTCGTCATTATCATCGTTGTTATCGTCGTTATTATCGTCGTTATTAACTTCGATATAATGTTATTATCGGCGTTATAATCAACGTTAATATCATCGCTATTATCGTCGTTATTATCGTCGATATTATCGTCGTTATTATCGTCGATATTATCGTCGTTATTATCGTCGTTATTATCGTTGTTATCGTCGTTATTATCCTCATAATTATCGTCGTTAATATCGTCGTTATTGTCGTCATTTTCATCGATGTTATCTTTGTTATTATCCTCATAATTATCGTCGTTAATATCGTCGTTTTTTCGTCATTATCATCGTTGTTATCGTCCTGAATATCGTCGTTATTTCGTCATTATCATCGTTGTTATCGTCGTTATTATCGTCGTTATTATCTTCGATATAAGGTTATTATCGGCGTTATAATCAACGTTAATATCATCGCTATTATCGTCGTTATTATCGTCGTTATTATCGTCGATATTATCGTCGTTATTATCGTCGATATTATCGTTATTATCGTCGTTATTATCGTCGTTAAAATCGTCGTTATTATTGTCATTATCATCGTTGTTATCGGCGTTAATATCGTCATTATCATAGTTATTATCGTCAAAATTATCGTCGTCAATGTCGTCGTTATTATCCTCATAATTATCGTCGTTAATATCGTCGTTATTTCGTCATTATCATCGTTGTTATCGTCGTTATTATCGTCGTTATTATCTTCGATATAACGTTATTAACGGCGTTATAATCAACGTTAATATCATCGCTATTATCGTCGATATTATCGTCGTTATTATCGTCGTTATTATCGTCGTTATTATCGTCGTTATTATCGTCGTTATTATCGTCGTTATTATCGTCGCCATTATCGTCTTTAATATCGTCGTTATTATAGTTATTATCATCGTTGTTATCGTCGTTATTATTTTCATAATTATCGTCGTTAATATCGTCGTTATTATCGTCATTTTCATCGATGTTATCTTCGTTATTATCCTCATAATTATCGTCGTTAATATCGTCGTTATTTCGTCATTATCATCGTTGTTATCGTCGTTAATATCGTCATTATCATAGTTATTATCGTCAAAATTATCTTCGTCAATGTCGTCGTTATTATCGTCATTATCATCGTTGCTATCGTCGTTATTATCCTCATAAATATCGTCGTTAATATCGTTGTTATTATCGTTATTATCATCGTTGTTATCGTCGTTATTATCGTCGTTATTATCTTCGATATAACGTTATTATCGGCGTTATAATCAACGTTATTATCATCGCTATTATCGTCGTTCTTATCGTCGTTATTATCGTTTATATTATCGATGTTATTATCGTCGATATTATCGTCGTTATTATCGTCGTTATTATCGTCGTTAAAATCGTCGTTATTATTGTCATTATCATCGTTGTTATCGGCGTTAATATCGTCATTATCATAGTTATTATCGTCAAAATTATCGTCGTCAATGTCGTCGTTATTATCCTCATAATTATCGTCGTTATTATCGACGTTATTTTGTCATTATCATCGTTGTTATCGTTGTTATTATCGTCATTATTATCGTCGATATTATCGTCGTTATTATCGTCATTTTCATCGTTGTTATCTTCGTTATTATCCTCATAATTATCGTCGTTAATATCGTCGTTATTTCGTCATTATCATCGTTGTTATCGTCGTTATTATCGTCGTTATTTTCTTCGATATAACGTTATTATCGGCGTTATAATCAACGTTAATATCATCGCTATTATCGTCGTTATTATCGTCGTTATCGTCGATATTATCGTCGTTATTTCGTCATTATCATCGTTGTTATCGTCGTTATTATCGTCGTTATTAACTTCGATATAATGTTATTATCGGCGTTATAATCAACGTTAATATCATCGCTATTATCGTCGTTATTATCGTCGATATTATCGTCGTTATTATCGTCGTTATTATCGTCGTTAAAATCGTAGATATTATTGTCATTATCATCGTTGTTATCGTCGTTAATATCGTCATTATCATAGTTATTATCGTCAAAATTATCGTCGTCAATGTCGTCGTTATTATCCTCATAATTATCGTCGTTAATATCGACGCTATTTTGTCATTATCATCGTTGTTATCGTCGTTATTTCGTCATTATCATCGTTGTTATCGTCGTTATTATCGTCATTTTCATCGTTGTTATCTTCGTTATTATCCTCATAATTATCGTCGTTAATATCGTCGTTATTTCGTCATTATCATCGTTGTTATCGTCGTTATTATCGTCGTAATTATCTTCGATATAACGTCATTATCGGCGTTATAATCAACGTCAATGTCATCGCTATTATCGTCGTTATTATCGTCGTTATTATCGTCGATATTATCGTCGTTATTATCGTCGATATTATCGTCGTTATTATCGTCGTTATTATCGTCGTTAAAATCGTAGATTTTATTGTCATTATCATCGTTGTTATCGTCGTTAATATCGTCATTATCATAGTTATTATCGTCAAAATTATCTTCGTCAATGTCGTCGTTATTATCGTCATTATCATCGTTGCTATCGTCGTTATTATCCTCATAAATATCGTCGTTAATATCGTTGTTATTATCGTTATTATCATCGTTGTTATCGTCGTTATTATCGTCGTTATTATCTTCGATATAACGTTATTATCGGCGTTATAATCAACGTCAATGTCATCGCTATTATCGTCGTTATTATCGTCGTTATTATCGTCGATATTATCGTCGTTATTATCGTCGATATTATCGTCGTTATTATCGTCGTTATTATCGTCGTTAAAATCGTAGATTTTATTGTCATTATCATCGTTGTTATCGTCGTTAATATCGTCATTATCATAGTTATTATCGTCAAAATTATCTTCGTCAATGTCGTCGTTATTATCGTCATTATCATCGTTGCTATCGTCGTTATTATCCTCATAAATATCGTCGTTAATATCGTTGTTATTATCGTTATTATCATCGTTGTTATCGTCGTTATTATCGTCGTTATTATCTTCGATATAACGTTATTATCGGCGTTATAATCAACGTTATTATCATCGCTATTATCGTCGTTCTTATCGTCGTTATTATCGTTTATATTATCGATGTTATTATCGTCGATATTATCGTCGTTATTATCGTCGTTATTATCGTCGTTAAAATCGTCGTTATTATTGTCATTATCATCGTTGTTATCGGCGTTAATATCGTCATTATCATAGTTATTATCGTCAAAATTATCGTCGTCAATGTCGTCGTTATTATCCTCATAATTATCGTCGTTATTATCGACGTTATTTTGTCATTATCATCGTTGTTATCGTTGTTATTATCGTCATTATTATCGTCGATATTATCGTCGTTATTATCGTCATTTTCATCGTTGTTATCTTCGTTATTATCCTCATAATTATCGTCGTTAATATCGTCGTTATTTCGTCATTATCATCGTTGTTATCGTCGTTATTATCGTCGTTATTATCTTCGATATAACGTTATTAACGGCGTTATAATCAACGTTAATATCATCGCTATTATCGTCGTTATTATCGTCGTTATTATCGTCGATATTATCGTCGTTATTATCGTCGATATTATCGTCGTTATTATCGTCGTTATTATCGTCGTTATTATCGTCGTTATTATCGTCGTTATTATCGTCGTTATTATTGTCGTCATTATCGTCGTTAATATCGTCGTTATTATCGTCATTATCATCGTTGTTATCGTCGTTATAAATCCTCATAATTATCGTCGTTAATATCGTCGTTATTGTCGTCATTTTCATCGTTGTTATCTTCGTTATTATCCTCATAATTATCGTCGTTAATATCGTCGTTATTTCGTCATTATCATCGTTGTTATCGTCGTTATTATCGTCGTTATTAACTTCGATATAACGTTATTATCGGCGTTATAATCAACGTTAATATCATCGCTATTATCGTCGTTATTATCGTCGTTATTATCGTCGATATTATCGTCGTTATTATCGTCGATATTATCGTCGTTATTATCGTCGTTATTATCGTCGTTAAAATCGTCGTTATTATTGTCATTATCATCGTTGTTATCGGCGTTAACATCGTCATTATCATAGTTATTATCGTCAAAATTATCGTCGTCAATGTCGTCGTTATTATCCTCATAATTATCGTCGTTAATATCGACGTTATTTTGTCATTATCATCGTTGTTATCTTTGTTATTATCGTCATTATTATCGTCGATATTATCGTCGTTATTATCGTCATTTTCATCGTTGTTATCTTCGTTATTATCCTCATATTTATCGTCGTTAATATCGTCGTTTTTTCGTCATTATCATCGTTGTTATCGTCGTTATTATCGTCGTTATTATCTTCGATATAACGTTATTATCAACGTTATAATCAACGTCAATGTCAACGCTATTATCGTCGTTATTATCGTCGTTATTATCGTCGATATTATCGTCGTTATTATCGTCGATATTATCGTCGTTATTATCGTCGTTATTATCGTCGTTAAAATCGTAGATTTTATTGTCATTATCATCGTTGTTATCGTCGTTAATATCGTCATTATCATAGTTATTATCGTCAAAATTATCTTCGTCAATGTCGTCGTTATTATCGTCATTATCATCGTTGCTATCGTCGTTATTATCCTCATAAATATCGTCGTTAATATCGTTGTTATTATCGTTATTATCATCGTTGTTATCGTCGTTATTATCGTCGTTATTATCTTCGATATAACGTTATTATCGGCGTTATAATCAACGTTATTATCATCGCTATTATCGTCGTTCTTATCGTCGTTATTATCGTTTATATTATCGATGTTATTATCGTCGATATTATCGTCGTTATTATCGTCGTTATTATCGTCGTTAAAATCGTCGTTATTATTGTCATTATCATCGTTGTTATCGGCGTTAATATCGTCGTTATTATCTTCGATATAACGTTATTATCGGCGTTATAATCAACGTTATTATCATCGCTATTATCGTCGTTCTTATCGTCGTTATTATCGTTTATATTATCGATGTTATTATCGACGATATTATCGTCGTTATTATCGTCGTTATTATCGTCGTTAAAATCGTCGTTATTATTGTCATTATCATCGTTGTTATCGGCGTTAATATCGTCATTATCATAGTTATTATCGTCAAAATTATCGTCGTCAATGTCGTCGTTATTATCCTCATAATTATCGTCGTTATTATCGACGTTATTTTGTCATTATCATCGTTGTTATCGTTGTTATTATCGTCATTATTATCGTCGATATTATCGTCGTTATTATCGTCATTTTCATCGTTGTTATCTTCGTTATTATCCTCATAATTATCGTCGTTAATATCGTCGTTATTTCGTCATTATCATCGTTGTTATCGTCGTTATTATCGCCGTTATTTTCTTCGATATAACGTTATTATCGGCGTTATAATCAACGTTAATATCATCGCTAGTATCGTCGTTATTATCGTCGTTATCGTCGATATTATCGTCGTTATTTCGTCATTATCATCGTTGTTATCGTCGTTATTATCGTCGTTATTAACTTCGATATAATGTTATTATCGGCGTTATAATCAACGTTAATATCATCGCTATTATCGTCGTTATTATCGTCGATATTATCGTCGTTATTATCGTCGTTATTATCGTCGTTAAAATCGTAGATATTATTGTCATTATCATCGTTGTTATCGTCGTTAATATCGTCATTATCATAGTTATTATCGTCAAAATTATCGTCGTCAATGTCGTCGTTATTATCCTCATAATTATCGTCGTTAATATCGACGCTATTTTGTCATTATCATCGTTGTTATCGTCGTTATTTCGTCATTATCATCGTTGTTATCGTCGTTATTATCGTCATTTTCATCGTTGTTATCTTCGTTATTATCCTCATAATTATCGTCGTTAATATCGTCGTTATTTCGTCATTATCATCGTTGTTATCGTCGTTATTATCGTCGTAATTATCTTCGATATAACGTCATTATCGGCGTTATAATCAACGTCAATGTCATCGCTATTATCGTCGTTATTATCGTCGTTATTATCGTCGATATTATCGTCGTTATTATCGTCGATATTATCGTCGTTATTATCGTCGTTATTATCGTCGTTAAAATCGTAGATTTTATTGTCATTATCATCGTTGTTATCGTCGTTAATATCGTCATTATCATAGTTATTATCGTCAAAATTATCTTCGTCAATGTCGTCGTTATTATCGTCATTATCATCGTTGCTATCGTCGTTATTATCCTCATAAATATCGTCGTTAATATCGTTGTTATTATCGTTATTATCATCGTTGTTATCGTCGTTATTATCGTCGTTATTATCTTCGATATAACGTTATTATCGGCGTTATAATCAACGTCAATGTCATCGCTATTATCGTCGTTATTATCGTCGTTATTATCGTCGATATTATCGTCGTTATTATCGTCGATATTATCGTCGTTATTATCGTCGTTATTATCGTCGTTAAAATCGTAGATTTTATTGTCATTATCATCGTTGTTATCGTCGTTAATATCGTCATTATCATAGTTATTATCGTCAAAATTATCTTCGTCAATGTCGTCGTTATTATCGTCATTATCATCGTTGCTATCGTCGTTATTATCCTCATAAATATCGTCGTTAATATCGTTGTTATTATCGTTATTATCATCGTTGTTATCGTCGTTATTATCGTCGTTATTATCTTCGATATAACGTTATTATCGGCGTTATAATCAACGTTATTATCATCGCTATTATCGTCGTTCTTATCGTCGTTATTATCGTTTATATTATCGATGTTATTATCGTCGATATTATCGTCGTTATTATCGTCGTTATTATCGTCGTTAAAATCGTCGTTATTATTGTCATTATCATCGTTGTTATCGGCGTTAATATCGTCATTATCATAGTTATTATCGTCAAAATTATCGTCGTCAATGTCGTCGTTATTATCCTCATAATTATCGTCGTTATTATCGACGTTATTTTGTCATTATCATCGTTGTTATCGTTGTTATTATCGTCATTATTATCGTCGATATTATCGTCGTTATTATCGTCATTTTCATCGTTGTTATCTTCGTTATTATCCTCATAATTATCGTCGTTAATATCGTCGTTATTTCGTCATTATCATCGTTGTTATCGTCGTTATTATCGTCGTTATTATCTTCGATATAACGTTATTAACGGCGTTATAATCAACGTTAATATCATCGCTATTATCGTCGTTATTATCGTCGTTATTATCGTCGATATTATCGTCGTTATTATCGTCGATATTATCGTCGTTATTATCGTCGTTATTATCGTCGTTATTATCGTCGTTATTATCGTCGTTATTATCGTCGTTATTATTGTCGTCATTATCGTCGTTAATATCGTCGTTATTATCGTCATTATCATCGTTGTTATCGTCGTTATAAATCCTCATAATTATCGTCGTTAATATCGTCGTTATTGTCGTCATTTTCATCGTTGTTATCTTCGTTATTATCCTCATAATTATCGTCGTTAATATCGTCGTTATTTCGTCATTATCATCGTTGTTATCGTCGTTATTATCGTCGTTATTAACTTCGATATAACGTTATTATCGGCGTTATAATCAACGTTAATATCATCGCTATTATCGTCGTTATTATCGTCGTTATTATCGTCGATATTATCGTCGTTATTATCGTCGATATTATCGTCGTTATTATCGTCGTTATTATCGTCGTTAAAATCGTCGTTATTATTGTCATTATCATCGTTGTTATCGGCGTTAACATCGTCATTATCATAGTTATTATCGTCAAAATTATCGTCGTCAATGTCGTCGTTATTATCCTCATAATTATCGTCGTTAATATCGACGTTATTTTGTCATTATCATCGTTGTTATCTTTGTTATTATCGTCATTATTATCGTCGATATTATCGTCGTTATTATCGTCATTTTCATCGTTGTTATCTTCGTTATTATCCTCATATTTATCGTCGTTAATATCGTCGTTTTTTCGTCATTATCATCGTTGTTATCGTCGTTATTATCGTCGTAATTATCTTCGATATAACGTTATTATCAACGTTATAATCAACGTCAATGTCAACGCTATTATCGTCGTTATTATCGTCGTTATTATCGTCGATATTATCGTCGTTATTATCGTCGATATTATCATCGTTATTATCGTCGTTATTATCGTCGTTAAAATCGTAGATTTTATTGTCATTATCATCGTTGTTATCGTCGTTAATATCGTCATTATCATAGTTATTATCGTCAAAATTATCTTCGTCAATGTCGTCGTTATTATCGTCATTATCATCGTTGCTATCGTCGTTATTATCCTCATAAATATCGTCGTTAATATCGTTGTTATTATCGTTATTATCATCGTTGTTATCGTCGTTATTATCGTCGTTATTATCTTCGATATAACGTTATTATCGGCGTTATAATCAACGTTATTATCATCGCTATTATCGTCGTTCTTATCGTCGTTATTATCGTTTATATTATCGATGTTATTATCGTCGATATTATCGTCGTTATTATCGTCGTTATTATCGTCGTTAAAATCGTCGTTATTATTGTCATTATCATCGTTGTTATCGGCGTTAATATCGTCATTATCATAGTTATTATCGTCAAAATTATCGTCGTCAATGTCGTCGTTATTATCCTCATTATTATCGTCGTTATTATCGACGTTATTTTGTCATTATCATCGTTGTTATCGTTGTTATTATCGTCATTATTATCGTCGATATTATCGTCGTTATTATCGTCATTTTCATCGTTGTTATCTTCGTTATTATCCTCATAATTATCGTCGTTAATATCGTCGTTATTTTGTCATTATCATCGTTGTTATCGTCGTTATTATCGTCGTTATTATCTTCGATATAACGTTATTAACGGCGTTATAATCAACGTTAATATCATCGCTATTATCGTCGTTATTATCTTCGATATAACGTTATTATCGGCGTTATAATCAACGTTATTATCATCGCTATTATCGTCGTTCTTATCGTCGTTATTATCGTTTATATTATCGATGTTATTATCGTCGATATTATCGTCGTTATTATCGTCGTTATTATCGTCGTTAAAATCGTCGTTATTATTGTCATTATCATCGTTGTTATCGGCGTTAATATCGTCATTATCATAGTTATTATCGTCAAAATTATCGTCGTCAATGTCGTCGTTATTATCCTCATAATTATCGTCGTTATTATCGACGTTATTTTGTCATTATCATCGTTGTTATCGTTGTTATTATCGTCGTTATTATCGTCGATATTATCGTCGTTATTATCGTCGATATTATCGTCGTTATTATCGTCGTTATTATCTTCGATATAACCTTATTATCGTCGTTATATTCAACGTTAATATCATCGCTATTATCGTCGCTATTATCGTCGTTATTTTGTCAATATCATCGTTGTTATCGTCGTTAAAATCGTCATTATCATAGTTATTATCGTCAAAATTATCGTCGTTAATGTCGTCGTTATTATCGACGGTATTATCATCGTTGTTATCGTCATTATTATCCTCATAATTATCGTCGTTAATATCGTCGTTATTTCGTCATTATCATCGTTGTTATCGTCGTTATTATCGTCGTTATTATCTTCGATATAACGTTATTATCGTCGTTATAATCAACGTTAATATCATCGCTATTATCGTCGTTATTATCGCCGTTGTTATCGTCGATATTATCGTCGTTATTATCGTCATTATCATCGTTGTTATCATCGTTATTATCGTCGTTATTATCTTCGATATAACGTTTTTATCGTCTTATAATCAACGTTAATATCATCGCTATTATCGTCGTTATTTTCGTCGATAATATCGTCGTTATTATCGTCGATATTATCGTCGATATTATCGTCGTCATTATCGTCGTTAATATCGTCGTTATTATTGTCATTATCATCGTTGTTATATTCGTTAATATCGTCATGATCATAGTTATTATCGTCAAAATTATCGTCGTCAATGTCGTCGTTATTATCGTCGATATTATCGTCGTTATTATAGTTGTCATTATCGTCGTTATTATCGTCGTTATTATCATCGTTATTATCATCGTTGTTATCGTCGTTATTATCCTCATAATTATCGTCGTTAATATCGACGTTATATTGTCATTATCATCGTTGTTATCGTCGTTATTATCCTCATAATTATCGTCGTTAATATCGTCGTTATTTCGTCATTATCATCGTTGTTATCGTCGTTATTATCGTCGTTATTATCTTCGATATAACGTTATTATCGTCGTTATAATCAACGTTAATATCATCGCTATTATCGTCGTTATTATCGTCGTTGTTATCGTCGATATTATCGTCGTTATTATCGTCATTATCATCGTTGTTATCGTCGTTATTATCGTCGTTATTATCTTCGATATAACGTTATTATCGTCGTTATCATCAACGTTAATATCATCGCTATTATCGTCGTTATTATCGTCGTTATTCTCGTCGATATTATCGTCGTTATTATCGTCGATATTATCTTCGTTATTATCGTCGTTATTATCTTCGATATAACCTTATTATCGTCGTTATAATCAACGTTAATATCATCGCTATTATCGTCGCTATTATCGTCGTTATTTTGTCCATATCATCGTTGTTATCGTCGTTAAAATCGTCATTATCATAGTTATTATCGTCAAAATTATCGTCGTTAATGTCGTCGTTATTATCGACGGTATTATCATCGTTGTTATCGTCATTATTATCCTCATAATTATCGTCGTTAATATCGTCGTTATTTCGTCATTATCATCGTTGTTATCGTCGTTATTATGGTCGTTATTATCTTCGATATAACGTTATTATCGTCGTTATAATCAACGTTAATATCATCGCTATTATCGTCGTTATTATCGTCGTTGTTATCGTCGAAATTATCGTCGTTATTATCGTCATTATCATCGTTGTTATCGTCGTTATTATCGTCGTTATTATCTTCGATATAACGTTATTATCGTCGTTATCATCAACGTTAATATCGTCGCTATTATCGTCGTTATTATCGTCGTTATTCTCGTCGATATTATCGTCGTTATTATCGTCGATATTATCGTCGTTATTATCGTCGTTATTATCTTCGATATAACCTTATTATCGTCGTTATATTCAACGTTAATATCATCGCTATTATCGTCGCTATTATCGTCGTTATTTTGTCAATATCATCGTTGTTATCGTCGTTAAAATCGTCATTATCATAGTTATTATCGTCAAAATTATCGTCGTTAATGTCGTCGTTATTATCGACGGTATTATCATCGTTGTTATCGTCATTATTATCCTCATAATTATCGTCGTTAATATCGTCGTTATTTCGTCATTATCATCGTTGTTATCGTCGTTATTATCGTCGTTATTATCTTCGATATAACGTTATTATCGTCGTTATAATCAACGTTAATATCATCGCTATTATCGTCGTTATTATCGTCGTTGTTATCGTCGACATTATCGTCGTTATTATCGTCATTATCATCGTTGTTATCGTCGTTATTATCGTCGTTATTATCTTCGATATAACGTTATTATCGTCGTTATCATCAACGTTAATATCATCGCTATTATCGTCGTTATTATCGTCGTTATTCTCGTCGATATTATCGTCGTTATTATCGTCGATATTATCGTCGTTATTATCGTCGTTATTATCTTCGATATAACCTTATTATCGTCGTTATAATCAACGTTAATATCATCGCTATTATCGTCGCTATTATCGTCGTTATTTTGTCAATATCATCGTTGTTATCGTCGTTAAAATCGTCATTATCATAGTTATTATCGTCAAAATTATCGTCGTTAATGTCGTCGTTATTATCGACGGTATTATCATCGTTGTTATCGTCATTATTATCCTCATAATTATCGTCGTTAATATCGTCGTTATTTCGTCATTATCATCGTTGTTATCGTCGTTATTATCGTCGTTATTATCTTCGATATAACGTTATTATCGTCGTTATCATCAGCGTTAATATCATCGCTATTATCGTCGTTATTATCGTCGTTATTATCGTCGATATTATCGTCGTTATTATCGTCATTATCATCGTTGTTATCGTCGTTAATATCGTCATTATCATAGTTATTATCGTCAAAAATATCGTCGTCAATGTCGTCGTTATTATCGTCGTTATTATCATCGTTGTTATCGTCGTTATTACCCTCATAATTATCGTCGTTTATATCGACGTTATTTTGAAATTATCGTCGTTGTTATCGTCGTTGTTATCGTCGTTATTATCGTCGATATTATCGTCGTTACTATCGTCGCCATTATCTTCTTTAATATCGTCGTTATTATCGTCATTATCATCTTTGTTATCTTCGTTATTATCCTCATTATTATCGTCGTTAATATCGTCGTTATTATCGTTAAATCATCGTTGTTAACGTCGTTATTCTCCTCATAATTATCGTCGTTAATATCGTCGTTATTATCGTCATTGTCATCGTTGTTATCGTCATTATTATCCTCATAATTATCGTCGTTAATATCGTCGTTATTTCGTCATTATCATCGTTGTTATCGTCATTATTATCCTCATAATTATCGTCGTTAATATCGTCGTTATTTCGTCATTATCATCGTTGTTATCGTCGTTATTATCGTCGTTATTATCTTCGATATAACGTTATTATCGTCGTTATAATCAACGTTAATATCATCGCTATTATCGTCGTTATTATCGTCGTTGTTATCGTCGATATTATCGTCGTTATTATCGTCATTATCATCGTTGTTATCGTCGTTATTATCGTCGTTATTATCTTCGATATAACGTTATTATCGTCGTTATCATCAACGTTAATATCATCGCTATTATCGTCGTTATTATCGTCGTTATTCTCGTCGATATTATCGCCGTTATTATCGTCGATATTATCGTCGTTATTATCGTCGTTATTATCTTCGATATAACCTTATTATCGTCGTTATAATCAACGTTAATATCATCGCTATTATCGTCGCTATTATCGTCGTTATTTTGTCAATATCATCGTTGTTATCGTCGTTAAAATCGTCATTATCATAGTTATTATCGTCAAAATTATCGTCGTTAATGTCGTCGTTATTATCGACGGTATTATCATCGTTGTTATCGTCATTATTATCCTCATAATTATCGTCGTTAATATCGTCGTTATTTCGTCATTATCATCGTTGTTATCGTCGTTATTATCGTCGTTATTATCTTCGATATAACGTTATTATCGTCGTTATCATCAGCGTTAATATCATCGCTATTATCGTCGTTATTATCGTCGTTATTATCGTCGATATTATCGTCGTTATTATCGTCATTATCATCGTTGTTATCGTCGTTAATATCGTCATTATCATAGTTATTATCGTCAAAAATATCGTCGTCAATGTCGTCGTTATTATCGTCGTTATTATCATCGTTGTTATCGTCGTTATTACCCTCATAATTATCGTCGTTAATATCGACGTTATTTTGTCATTATCGTCGTTGTTATCGTCGTTGTTATCGTCGTTATTATCGTCGATATTATCGTCGTTACTATCGTCGCCATTATCTTCTTTAATATCGTCGTTATTATCGTCATTATCATCTTTGTTATCTTCGTTATTATCCTCATTATTATCGTCGTTAATATCGTCGTTATTATCGTTAAATCATCGTTGTTAACGTCGTTATTCTCCTCATAATTATCGTCGTTAATATCGTCGTTATTATCGTCATTGTCATCGTTGTTATCGTCATTATTATCCTCATAATTATCGTCGTTAATATCGTCGTTATTTCGTCATTATCATCGTTGTTATCGTCGATATTATCGTCGTTATTATCGTCGTTATTATCTTCGATATAACCTTATTATCGTCGTTATAATCAACGTTAATATCATCGCTATTATCGTCGTTATTATCGTCGTTATTTTGTCAATATCATCGTTGTTATCGTCGTTAATATCGTCATTATCATAGTTGTTATCGTCAAAATTATCGTCGTTAATATCGTCGTTATTTACGACGGTATTATCATCGTTGTTATCGTCGTTATTATCCTCATAATTATCGTCGTTAATATCGTCGTTATTTTGTCAATATCATCGTTGTTATCGTCGTTAATATCATCATTATCATAGTTATTATCTTCAAAATTATCGTCGTTAATGTCGTCGTTATTATCGACGGTATTATCATCGTTGTTATCGTCGATATTATCGTCGTTATTATCGTCGTCATTATCGTCGTTATTATTGTCATTATCATCGTTGTTATCGTCGTTATTATCGTCGTTATTATCTTCGATATAACGTTATTATCGGCGTTATAATCAACGTTAATATCATCGCTATTATCGTCGTTATTATCGTCGTTATTATCGTCGATATTATCGTCGTTATTATCGTCGATATTTTCGTCGTTATTATCGTCGTTATAATCGTCGTTAAAATCGTAGATATTATTGTCATTATCATCGTTTTTATCGTCGTTAATATCGTCATTATCATAGTTATTATCGTCAAAATTATCGTCGTCAATGTCGTCGTTATTATCGTCGTTATTATCCTCATAATTATCGTCGTTAATATCGACGTTATTTTGTCATTATCATCGTTGTTATCGTTGTTATTATCGTCATTAATATCTTCGATATAACGTTATTATCGGCGTTATAATCAACGTTAATATCATCGCTATTATCGTCGTTATTATCGTCGTTATTATCGTCGATATTATCGTCGTTATTATCGTCGATATTATCGTCGTTATTATCGTCGTTATTATCGTCGTTAAAATCGTCGTTATTATTGTCATTATCATCGTTGTTATCGGCGTTAATATCGTCATTATCATAGTTATTATCGTCAAAATTATCGTCGTCAATGTCGTCGTTATTATCCTCATAATTATCGTCGTTAATATCGACGTTATTTTGTCATTATCATCGTTGTTATCGTCGTTATAAATCCTCATAATTATCGTCGTTAATATCGTCGTTATTGTCGTCATTTTCATCGTTGTTATCTTCGTTATTATCCTCATAATTATCGTCGTTAATATCGTCGTTATTTCGTCATTACCATCGTTGTTATCGTCGTTATTATCGTCGTTATTATCTTCGATATAACGTTATTATCGGTGTTATAATCAACGTTAATATCATCGCTATTATCGTCGGTTTTATCGTCGTTATTATCGTCGATATTATCATCGTTATTATCGTCGATATTATCGTCGTTATTATCGTCGTTATTATCGTCGTTAAAATCGTAGATATTATTGTCATTATCATCGTTGTTATCGTCGTTAAAATCGTCATTATCATAGTTATTATCGTCAAAATTATAGTCGTCAATGTCGTCGTTATTATCGTCATTATCATCGTTGCTATCGTCGTTATTATCCTCATAAATATCATCGTTAATATCGTTGTTATTATCGTTATTATCATCGTTGTTATCGTCGTTATTTCGTCGTTATTATCGTCGATATTATCGTCGTTATTATCGTCGCCATTATCGTCTTTAATATCGTCGATATTATAGTTATTATCATCGTTGTTATCGTCGTTATTATCCTCATAATTATCGTCGTTAATATCGTCGTTATTATCGTCATTTTCATCGATGTTATCTTCGTTATTATCCTCATAATTATCGTCGTTAATATCGTCGTTATTCGTCATTATCATCGTTGTTATCGTCGTTATTATCGTCGTTATTATCTTCGATATAACGTTATTATCGTCGTTATAATCAACGTTAATATCATCGCTATTATCGTCGTTATTATCGTCGTTATTTTCGTCGTTATTATCGTCGTTATTATCGTCGTCATTATCGTCGTTAATATCGTCGTTATTATTGTCATTATCATCTTTGTTATCGTCGTTAATATCGTCATTATCATAGTTATTATCCTCAAAATTATCGTCGTCAATGTCGTCGTTATTATCGTCATTATCATCGTTGTTATCGTCGTTATTATCCTCATAATTATCGTCGTTAATATCGTTGTTATTATCGTTATTATCATCGTTGTTATCGTCGTTATTTCGTCGTTATTATCGTCGATATTATCGTCGTTATTATCGTCGCCATTATCGTCTTTAATATCGTCGTTATTATAGTTATTATCATCGTTGTTATCGTCGTTATTATTTTCATAATTATCGTCGTTAATATCGTCGTTATTATCGTCATTTTCATCGATGTTATCTTCGTTATTATCCTCATAATTATCGTCCTTAATATCGTCGTTATTTCGTCATTATCATCGTTGTTATCGTCGTTATTATCGTCGTTATTATCTTCGATATAAGTTTATTATCGGCGTTATAATCAACGTTAATATCATCGCTATTATCGTCGTTATTATCGTCGTTATTATCGTCGATATTATCGTCGTTATTATCGTCGATATTATCGTTATTATCGTCGTTATTATCGTCGTTGAAATCGTCGTTATTATTGTCATTATCATCGATGTTATCGGCGTTAATATCGTCATTATCATAGTTATTATCTTCAAAATTATCGTCGTCAATGTCGTCGTTATTATCCTCATAATTATCGTCGTTAATATCGTCGTTATTGTCGTCATTTTCATCGATGTTATCTTTGTTATTATCCTCATAATTATCGTCGTTAATATCGTCGTTTTTTCGTCATTATCATCGTTGTTATCGTCCTTAATATCGTCGTTATTTCGTCATTATCATCGTTGTTATCGTCGTTATTATCGTCGTTATTATCTTCGATATAACGTTATTATCGTCGTTATAATCAACGTTAATATCATCGCTATTATCGTCGTTATTATCGTCGTTATTTTCGTCGTTATTATCGTCGTTATTATCGTCGTCATTATCGTCGTTAATATCGTCGTTATTATTGTCATTATCATCTTTGTTATCGTCGTTAATATCGTCATTATCATAGTTATTATCCTCAAAATTATCGTCGTCAATGTCGTCGTTATTATCGTCATTATCATCGTTGTTATCGTCGTTATTATCCTCATAATTATCGTCGTTAATATCGTTGTTATTATCGTTATTATCATCGTTGTTATCGTCGTTATTTCGTCGTTATTATCGTCGATATTATCGTCGTTATTATCGTCGCCATTATCGTCTTTAATATCGTCGTTATTATAGTTATTATCATCGTTGTTATCGTCGTTATTATTTTCATAATTATCGTCGTTAATATCGTCGTTATTATCGTCATTTTCATCGATGTTATCTTCGTTATTATCCTCATAATTATCGTCCTTAATATCGTCGTTATTTCGTCATTATCATCGTTGTTATCGTCGTTATTATCGTCGTTATTATCTTCGATATAAGTTTATTATCGGCGTTATAATCAACGTTAATATCATCGCTATTATCGTCGTTATTATCGTCGTTATTATCGTCGATATTATCGTCGTTATTATCGTCGATATTATCGTTATTATCGTCGTTATTATCGTCGTTGAAATCGTCGTTATTATTGTCATTATCATCGATGTTATCGGCGTTAATATCGTCATTATCATAGTTATTAGCGTCAAAATTATCGTCGTCAATGTCGTCGTTATTATCCTCATAATTATCGTCGTTAATATCGTCGTTATTGTCGTCATTTTCATCGATGTTATCTTTGTTATTATCCTCATAATTATCGTCGTTAATATCGTCGTTTTTTCGTCATTATCATCGTTGTTATCGTCCTTAATATCGTCGTTATTTCGTCATTATCATCGTTTTTATCGTCGTTATTATCGTCGTTATTATCTTCGATATAAGGTTATTATCGGCGTTATAATCAACGTTAATATCATCGCTATTATCGTCGTTATTATCGTCGTTATTTTCGTCGTTATTATCGTCGTTATTATCGTCGTCATTATCGTCGTTAATATCGTCGTTATTATTGTCATTATCATCGTTGTTATCGTCGTTAATATCGTCATTATCATAGTTATTATCCTCAAAATTATCGTCGTCAATGTCGTCGTTATTATCGTCATTATCATCGTTGTTATCGTCGTTATTATCCTCATAATTATCGTCGTTAATATCGTTGTTATTATCGTTATTATCATCGTTGTTATCGTCGTTATTTCGTCGTTATTATCGTCGATATTATCGTCGTTATTATCGTCGCCATTATCGTCTTTAATATCGTCGTTATTATAGTTATTATCATCGTTGTTATCGTCGTTATTATTTTCATAATTATCGTCGTTAATATCGTCGTTATTATCGTCATTTTCATCGATGTTATCTTCGTTATTATCCTCATAATTATCGTCCTTAATATCGTCGTTATTTCGTCATTATCATCGTTGTTATCGTCGTTATTATCGTCGTTATTATCTTCGATATAAGGTTATTATCGGCGTTATAATCAACGTTAATATCATCGCTATTATCGTCGTTATTATCGTCGTTATTATCGTCGATATTATCGTCGTTATTATCGTCGATATTATCGTTATTATCGTCGTTATTATCGTCGTTGAAATCGTCGTTATTATTGTCATTATCATCGTTGTTATCGGCGTTAATATCGTCATTATCATAGTTATTATCGTCAAAATTATCGTCGTCAATGTCGTCGTTATTATCCTCATAATTATCGTCGTTAATATCGTCGTTATTGTCGTCATTTTCATCGTTGTTATCTTCGTTATTATCCTCATAATTATCGTCCTTAATATCGTCGTTATTTCGTCATTATCATCGTTGTTATCGTCGTTATTATCGTCGTTATTATCTTCGATATAAGGTTATTATCGGCGTTATAATCAACGTTAATATCATCGCTATTATCGTCGTTATTATCGTCGTTATCGTCGATATTATCGTCGTTATTATCGTCGATATTATCGTCGTTATTATCGTCGTTATTATCGTCGTTAAAATCGTAGATATTATCGTCGTTATTATCGTCGATATTATCGTCGTTATTATCGTCGTTATTATCGTCGTTAAAATCGTAGATATTATTGTCATTATCATCGTTGTTATCGTCGTTAATATCGTCATTATCATAGTTATTATCGTCAAAATTATCGTCGTCAATGTCGTCGTTATTATCCTCATAATTATCGTCGTTAATAAGGACGCTATTATGTCATTATCATCGTTGTTATCGTTGTTATTATCGTCATTATTATCGTCGATATTATCGTCATTATTATCGTCATTTTCATCGTTGTTATCTTCGTTATTATCCTCATAATTATCGTCGTTAATATCGTCGTTATTTCGTCATTATCATCGTTGTTATCGTCGTTATTATCGTCGTAATTATCTTCGATATAACGTTATTATCGGCGTTATAATCAACGTCAATGTCATCGCTATTATCGTCGTTATTATCGTCGTTATTATCGTCGATATTATCGTCGTTATTATCGTCGATATTATCGTCGTTATTATCGTCGTTATTATCGTCGTTAAAATCGTAGATTTTATTGTCATTATCATCGTTGTTATCGTCGTTAATATCGTCATTATCATAGTTATTATCGTCAAAAATTATCTTCGTCAATGTCGTCGTTATTATCGTCATTATCATCGTTGCTATCGTCGTTATTAGCCTCATAAATATCGTCGTTAATATCGTTGTTATTATCGTTATTATCATCGTTGTTATCGTCGTTATTATCGTCGTTATTATCTTCGATATAACGTTATTATCGGCGTTATAATCAACGTTATTATCATCGCTATTATCGTCGTTCTTATCGTCGTTATTATCGTTTATATTATCGATGTTATTATCGTCGATATTATCGTCGTTATTATCGTCGTTATTATCGTCGTTAAAATCGTCGTTATTATTGTCATTATCATCGTTGTTATCGGCGTTAATATCGTCATTATCATAGTTATTATCGTCAAAATTATCGTCGTCAATGTCGTCGTTATTATCCTCATAATTATCGTCGTTATTATCGACGTTATTTTGTCATTATCATCGTTGTTATCGTTGTTATTATCGTCATTATTATCGTCGATATTATCGTCGTTATTATCGTCATTTTCATCGTTGTTATCTTCGTTATTATCCTCATAATTATCGTCGTTAATATCGTCGTTATTTCGTCATTATCATCGTTGTTATCGTCGTTATTATCGTCGTTATTATCTTCGATATAACGTTATTAACGGCGTTATAATCAACGTTAATATCATCGCTATTATCGTCGTTATTATCGTCGTTATTATCGTCGATATTATCGTCGTTATTATCGTCGATATTATCGTCGTTATTATCGTCGTTATTATCGTCGTTATTATCGTCGTTATTATCGTCGTTATTATCGTCGTTATTATCGTCGTCATTATCGTCGTTAATATCGTCGTTATTGTCGTCATTTTCATCGTTGTTATCTTCGTTATTATCCTCATAATTATCGTCGTTAATATCGTCGTTATTTCGTCATTATCATCGTTGTTATCGTCGTTATTATCGTCGTTATTAACTTCGATATAACGTTATTATCGGCGTTATAATCAACGTTAATATCATCGCTATTATCGTCGTTATAATCGTCGATATTATCGTCGTTATTATCGTCGTTATTTTCGTCGTTAAAATCGTAGATATTATTGTCATTATCATCGTTGTTATCGTCGTTAATATCGTCATTATCATAGTTATTATCGTCAAAATTATCGTCGTCAATGTCGTCGTTATTATCCTCATAATTATCGTCGTTAATATCGACGCTATTTTGTCATTATCATCGTTGTTATCGTTGTTATTATCGTCATTATTATCGTCGATATTATCGTCGTTATTATCGTCATTTTCATCGTTGTTATCTTCGTTATTATCCTCATAATTATCGTCGTTAATATCGTCGTTATTTCGTCATTATCATCGTTGTTATCGTCGTTATTATCGTCGTAATTATCTTTGATATAACGTTATTATCGGCGTTATAATCAACGTCAATGTCATCGCTATTATCGTCGTTATTATCGTCGTTATTATCGTCGATATTATCGTCGTTATTATCGTCGATATTATCGTCGTTATTATCGTCGTTATTATCGTCGTTATTATCGTCGTTATTATCGTCGTTATTATCGTCGTTATTATCGTCGTCATTATCGTCGTTAATATCGTCGTTATTATCGTCATTATCATCGTTGTTATCGTCGTTATAAATCCTCATAATTATCGTCGTTAATATCGTCGTTATTGTCGTCATTTTCATCGTTGTTATCTTCGTTATTATCCTCATAATTATCGTCGTTAATATCGTCGTTATTTCGTCATTATCATCGTTGTTATCGTCGTTATTATCGTCGTTATTATCTTCGATATAACGTTATTATCGGCGTTATAATCAACGTTAATATCATCGCTGTTATCGTCGTTATTATCGTCGTTATCGTCGATATTATCGTCGTTATTATCGTCGATATTATCGTCGTTATTATCGTCGTTATTATCGTCGTTAAAATCGTAGATATTATTGTCATTATCATCGTTGTTATCGGCGTTAATATCGTCATTATCATAGTTATTATCGTCAAAATTATCGTCGTCAATGTCGTCGTTATTATCCTCATAATTATCGTCGTTAATATCGACGTAATTTTCTCATTATCATCGTTGTTATCATTATCATCGTTAATATCGTCATTATCATAGTTATTATCGTCAAAATTATCGTCGTCAATGTCGTCGTTATTATCCTCATAATTATCGTCGTTAATATCGACGTTATTTTGTCATTATCATCGTTTATATCGTTGTTATTATCGTCATTATTATCGTCGATGTTATCGTCGTTATTATCGTCATTTTCATCGTTGTTATCTTCGTTATTATCCTCATAATTATCGTCGTTAATATCGTCGTTATTTCGTCATTATCATCGTTGTTATCGTCGTTATTATCGTCGTTATTATCTTCGATATAACGTTATTATCGGCGTTATAATCAACGTTAATATCATCGCTATTATCGTCGTTATTATCGTCGTTATTATCGTCGATATTATCGTCGTTATTATCGTCGATATTATCGTCGTTATTATCGTCGTTATTATCGTCGTTAAAATCGTCGTTATTATTGTCATTATCATCGTTGTTATCGGCGTTAATATCGTCATTATCATAGTTATTATCGTCAAAATTATCGTCGTCAATGTCGTCGTTATTATCCTCATAATTATCGTCGTTAATATCGACGTAATTTTGTCATTATCATCGTTGTTATCGTTGTTATTATCGTCATTATTATCGTCGATATTATCGTCGTTATTATCGTCATTTTCATCGTTGTTATCTTCGTTATTATCCTCATAATTATCGTCGTTAATATCGTCGTTATTTCGTCATTATCATCGTTGTTATCGTCGTTATTATCGTCGTTATTATCTTCGATATAACGTTATTATCGGCGTTATAATCAACGTTAATATCATCGCTATTATCGTCGATATTATCGTCGTTATTATCGTCGATATTATCGTCGTTATTATCGTCGATATTATCGTCGTTATTATCGTCGTTATTATCGTCGTTAAAATCGTAGATATTATTCTCATTATCATCGTTGTTATCGGCGTTAATATCGTCATTATCATAGTTATTATCGTCAAAATTATCGTCGTCAATGTCGTCGTTATTATCGTCATTATCATCGTTGCTATCGTCGTTATTATCCTCATAAATATCGTTGTTAATATCGTTGTTATTATCGTTATTAACATCGTTGTTATCGTCGTTATTTCGTCGTTATTATCGTCGATATTATCGTCGTTATTATCGTCGCCATTATCGTCTTTAATATCGTCGTTATTATAGTTATTATCATCGTTGTTATCGTCGTTATTATCCTCATTATTATCGTCGATATTATCGTCGTTATTATCGTCATTTTCATCGTTGTTATCTTCGTTATTATCCTCATAATTATCGTCGTTAATATCGTCGTTATTTCGTCATTATCATCGTTGTTATCGTCGTTATTATCGTCGTTATTATCTTCGATATAACGTTATTATCGGCGTTATAATCAACGTTAATATCATCGCTATTATCGTCGTTATTATCGTCGTTATTATCGTCGATATTATCGTCGTTATTATCGTCGATATTATCGTCGTTATTATCGTCGTTATTATCGTCGTTAAAATCGTCGTTATTATTGTCATTATCATCGTTGTTATCGGCGTTAATAACGTCATTATCATAGTTATTATCGTCAAAATTATCGTCGTCAATGTCGTCGTTATTATCCTCATAATTATCGTCGTTAATATCGACGTAATTTTGTCATTATCATCATTGTTATCGTTGTTATTATCGTCATTATTATCGTCGATATTATCGTCGTTATTATCGTCATTTTCATCGTTGTTATCTTCGTTATTATCCTCATAATTATCGTCGTTAATATCGTCGTTATTTCGTCATTATCATCGTTGTTATCGTCGTTATTATCGTCGTTATTTTCTTCGATATAACGTTATTATCGGCGTTATAATCAACGTTAATATCAACGTTAATATCATCGCTATTATCGTCGTTATTATCGTCGATATTATCGTCGTTATTATCGTCGATATTATCGTCGTTATTATCGTCGTTATTATCGTCGTTAAAATCGTAGATATTATTCTCATTATCATCGTTGTTATCGTCGTTAATATCGTCATTATCATAGTTATTATCGTCAAAATTATCGTCGTCAATGTCGTCGTTATTATCCTCATAATTATCGTCGTTAATATCGACGTTATTTTGTCATTATCATCGTTGTTATCGTTGTTATTATCGTCATTATTATCGTCGATATTATCGTCGTTATTATCGTCATTTTCATCGTTGTTATCTTCGTTATTATCCTCATAATTATCGTCGTTAATATCGTCGTTATTTCGTCATTATCATCGTTGTTATCGTCGTTATTATCGTCGTTATTATCTTCGATATAACGTTATTATCGGCGTTATAATCAACGTTAATATCATCGCTATTATCGTCGTTATTATCGTCGTTATTATCGTCGATATTATCGTCGTTATTATCGTCGATATTATCGTCGTTATTATCGTCGTTATTATCGTCGTTAAAATCGTCGTTATTATTGTCATTATCATCGTTGTTATCGGCGTTAATATCGTCATTATCATAGTTATTATCGTCAAAATTATCGTCGTCAATGTCGTCGTTATTATCCTCATAATTATCGTCGTTAATATCGACGTTATTTTGTCATTATCATCGTTTTTATCGTTGTTATTATCGTCATTATTATCGTCGATGTTATCGTCGTTATTATCGTCATTTTGATCGTTGTTATCTTCGTTATTATCCTCATAATTATCGTCGTTAATATCGTCGTTATTTCGTCATTATCATCGTTGTTATCGTCGTTATTATCGTCGTTATTATCTTCGATATAACGTTATTATCGGCGTTATAATCAACGTTAATATCATCGCTATTATCGTCGTTATTATCGTCGTTATTATCGTCGATATTATCATCGTTATTATCGTCGATATTATCGTCGTTATTATCGTCGTTATTATCGTCGTTAAAATCGTCGTTATTATTGTCATTATCATCGTTGTTATCGGCGTTAATATCGTCATTATCATAGTTATTATCGTCAAAATTATCGTCGTCAATGTCGTCGTTATTATCCTCATAATTATCGTCGTTAATATCGACGTAATTTTGTCATTATCATCGTTGTTATCGTTGTTATTATCGTCATTATTATCGTCGATATTATCGTCGTTATTATCGTCATTTTCATCGTTGTTATCTTCGTTATTATCCTCATAATTATCGTCGTTAATATCGTCGTTATTTCGTCATTATCATCGTTGTTATCGTCGTTATTATCGTCGTTATTTTCTTCGATATAACGTTATTATCGGCGTTATAATCAACGTTAATATCATCGCTATTATCGTCGATATTATCGTCGTTATTATCGTCGATATTATCGTCGTTATTATCGTCGATATTATCGTCGTTATTATCGTCGTTATTATCGTCGTTAAAATCGTAGATATTATTCTCATTATCATCGTTGTTATCGTCGTTAATATCGTCATTATCATAGTTATTATCGTCAAAATTATCGTCGTCAATGTCGTCGTTATTATCCTCATAATTATCGTCGTTAATATCGACGTTATTTTGTCATTATCATCGTTGTTATCGTTGTTATTATCGTCATTATTATCGTCGATATTATCGTCGTTATTATCGTCATTTTCATCGTTGTTATCTTCGTTATTATCCTCATAATTATCGTCGTTAATATCGTCGTTATATCGTCATTATCATCGTTGTTATCGTCGTTATTATCGTCGTTATTATCTTCGATATAACGTTATTTTCGGCGTTATAATCAACGTTAATATCATCGCTATTATCGTCGTTATTATCGTCGTTATTATCGTCGATATTATCGTCGTTATTATCGTCGATATTATCGTCGTTATTATCGTCGTTATTATCGTCGTTAAAATCGTCGTTATTATTGTCATTATCATCGTTGTTATCGGCGTTAATATCGTCATTATCATAGTTATTATCGTCAAAATTATCGTCGTCAATGTCGTCGTTATTATCGTCATTATCATCGTTGCTATCGTCGTTATTATCCTCATAAATAGCGTCGTTAATATCGTTGTTATTATCGTTATTAACATCGTTGTTATCGTCGTTATTTCGTCGTTATTATCGTCGATATTATCGTCGTTATTATCGTCGCCATTATCGTCTTTAATATCGTCGTTATTATAGTTATTATCATCGTTGTTATCGTCGTTATTATCCTCATAATTATCGTCGTTAATATCGTCGTTATTATCGTCATTTTCATCGATGTTATCTTCGTTATTATCCTCATAATTATCGTCGTTAATATCGTCGTTATTTCGTCATTATCATCGTTGTTATCGTCGTTATTATCGTCGTTATTATCTTCGATATAACGTTATTATCGGCGTTATAATCAACGTTAATATCATCGCTATTATCGTCGTTATTATCGGCGTTATTATCGTCGATATTATCGTCGTTATTATCGTCGATATTATCGTCGTTATTATCGTCGTTATTATCGTCGTTGAAATCGTCGTTATTATTGTCATTATCATCGTTGTTATCGGCGTTAATATCGTCATTATCATAGTTATTATCGTCAAAATTATCGTCGTCAATGTCGTCGTTATTATCCTCATAATTATCGTCGTTAATATCGACGTAATTTTGTCATTATCATCGTTGTTATCGTTGTTATTATCGTCATTATTATCGTCGATATTATCGTCGTTATTATCGTCATTTTCATCGTTGTTATCTTCGTTATTATCCTCATAATTATCGTCGTTAATATCGTCGTTATTTCGTCATTATCATCGTTGTTATCGTCGTTATTATCGTCGTTATTATCTTCGATATAACGTTATTATCGGCGTTATAATCAACGTTAATATCATCGCTATTATCGTCGATATTATCGTCGTTATTATCGTCGATATTATCGTCGTTATTATCGTCGATATTATCGTCGTTATTATCGTCGTTATTATCGTCGTTAAAATCGTAGATATTATTCTCATTATCATCGTTGTTATCGGCGTTAATATCGTCATTATCATAGTTATTATCGTCAAAATTATCGTCGTCAATGTCGTCGTTATTATCGTTATTATCATCGTTGCTATCGTCGTTATTATCCTCATAAATATCGTTGTTAATATCGTTGTTATTATCGTTATTAACATCGTTGTTATCGTCGTTATTTCGTCGTTATTATCGTCGATATTATCGTCGTTATTATCGTCGCAATTATCGTCTTTAATATCGTCGTTATTATAGTTATTATCATCGTTGTTATCGTCGTTATTATCCTCATTATTATCGTCGATATTATCGTCGTTATTATCGTCATTTTCATCGTTGTTATCTTCGTTATTATCCTCATAATTATCGTCGTTAATATCGTCGTTATTTCGTCATTATCATCGTTGTTATCGTCGTTATTATCGTCGTTATTATCTTCGATATAACGTTATTATCGGCGTTATAATCAACGTTAATATCATCGCTATTATCGTCGTTATTATCGTCGTTATTATCGTCGATATTATCGTCGTTATTATCGTCGATATTATCGTCGTTATTATCGTCGTTATTATCGTCGTTAAAATCGTAGATATTATTGTCATTATCATCGTTGTTATCGGCGTTAATATCGTCATTATCATAGTTATTATCGTCAAAATTTTCGTCGTCAATGTCGTCGTTATTATCCTCATAATTATCGTCGTTAATATCGACGTAATTTTGTCATTATCATCGTTGTTATCATTATCATCGTTAATATCGTCATTATTATAGTTATTATCGTCAAAATTATCGTCGTCAATGTCGTCGTTATTATCCTCATAATTATCGTCGTTAATATCGACGTTATTTTGTCATTATCATCGTTTTTATCGTTGTTATTATCGTCATTATTATAGTCGATGTTATCGTCGTTATTATCGTCATTTTCATCGTTGTTATCTTCGTTATTATCCTCATAATTATCGTCGTTAATATCGTCGTTATTTCGTCATTATCATCGTTGTTATCGTCGTTATTATCGTCGTTATTATCTTCGATATAACGTTATTATCGGCGTTATAATCAACGTTAATATCATCGCTATTATCGTCGTTATTATCGTCGTTATTATCGTCGATATTATCGTCGTTATTATCGTCGATATTATCGTCGTTATTATCGTCGTTATTATCGTCGTTAAAATCGTCGTTATTATTGTCATTATCATCGTTGTTATCGGCGTTAATAACGTCATTATCATAGTTATTATCGTCAAAATTATCGTCGTCAATGTCGTCGTTATTATCCTCATAATTATCGTCGTTAATATCGACGTAATTTTGTCATTATCATCGTTGTTATCGTTGTTATTATCGTCATTATTATCGTCGATATTATCGTCGTTATTATCGTCATTTTCATCGTTGTTATCTTCGTTATTATCCTCATAATTATCGTCGTTAATATCGTCGTTATTTCGTCATTATCATCGTTGTTATCGTCGTTATTATCGTCGTTATTTTCTTCGATATAACGTTATTATCGGCGTTATAATCAACGTTAATATCATCGCTATTATCGTCGATATTATCGTCGTTATTATCGTCGATATTATCGTCGTTATTATCGTCGATATTATCGTCGTTATTATCGTCGTTATTATCGTCGTTAAAATCGTAGATATTATTCTCATTATCATCGTTGTTATCGTCGTTAATATCGTCATTATCATAGTTATTATCGTCAAAATTATCTTCGTCAATGTCGTCGTTATTATCGTCATTATCATCGTTGCTATCGTCGTTATTATCCTCATAAATATCGTCGTTAATATCGTTGTTATTATCGTTATTATCATCGTTGTTATCGTCGTTATTATCGTCGTTATTATCTTCGATATAACGTTATTATCGGCGTTATAATCAACGTTATTATCATCGCTATTATCGTCGTTCTTATCGTCGTTATTATCGTTTATATTATCGATGTTATTATCGTCGATATTATCGTCGTTATTATCGTCGTTATTATCGTCGTTAAAATCGTCGTTATTATTGTCATTATCATCGTTGTTATCGGCGTTAATATCGTCATTATCATAGTTATTATCGTCAAAATTATCGTCGTCAATGTCGTCGTTATTATCCTCATTATTATCGTCGTTATTATCGACGTTATTTTGTCATTATCATCGTTGTTATCGTTGTTATTATCGTCATTATTATCGTCGATATTATCGTCGTTATTATCGTCATTTTCATCGTTGTTATCTTCGTTATTATCCTCATAATTATCGTCGTTAATATCGTCGTTATTTTGTCATTATCATCGTTGTTATCGTCGTTATTATCGTCGTTATTATCTTCGATATAACGTTATTAACGGCGTTATAATCAACGTTAATATCATCGCTATTATCGTCGTTATTATCTTCGATATAACGTTATTATCGGCGTTATAATCAACGTTATTATCATCGCTATTATCGTCGTTCTTATCGTCGTTATTATCGTTTATATTATCGATGTTATTATCGTCGATATTATCGTCGTTATTATCGTCGTTATTATCGTCGTTAAAATCGTCGTTATTATTGTCATTATCATCGTTGTTATCGGCGTTAATATCGTCATTATCATAGTTATTATCGTCAAAATTATCGTCGTCAATGTCGTCGTTATTATCCTCATAATTATCGTCGTTATTATCGACGTTATTTTGTCATTATCATCGTTGTTATCGTTGTTATTATCGTCGTTATTATCGTCGATATTATCGTCGTTATTATCGTCGATATTATCGTCGTTATTATCGTCGTTATTATCTTCGATATAACTTTATTATCGTCGTTATATTCAACGTTAATATCATCGCTATTATCGTCGCTATTATCGTCGTTATTTTGTCAATATCATCGTTGTTATCGTCGTTAAAATCGTCATTATCATAGTTATTATCGTCAAAATTATCGTCGTTAATGTCGTCGTTATTATCGACGGTATTATCATCGTTGTTATCGTCATTATTATCCTCATAATTATCGTCGTTAATATCGTCGTTATTTCGTCATTATCATCGTTGTTATCGTCGTTATTATCGTCGTTATTATCTTCGATATAACGTTATTATCGTCGTTATAATCAACGTTAATATCATCGCTATTATCGTCGTTATTATCGCCGTTGTTATCGTCGATATTATCGTCGTTATTATCGTCATTATCATCGTTGTTATCATCGTTATTATCGTCGTTATTATCTTCGATATAACGTTTTTATCGTCTTATAATCAACGTTAATATCATCGCTATTATCGTCGTTATTTTCGTCGATAATATCGTCGTTATTATCGTCGATATTATCGTCGATATTATCGTCGTCATTATCGTCGTTAATATCGTCGTTATTATTGTCATTATCATCGTTGTTATATTCGTTAATATCGTCATGATCATAGTTATTATCGTCAAAATTATCGTCGTCAATGTCGTCGTTATTATCGTCGATATTATCGTCGTTATTATAGTTGTCATTATCGTCGTTATTATCGTCGTTATTATCATCGTTATTATCATCGTTGTTATCGTCGTTATTATCCTCATAATTATCGTCGTTAATATCGACGTTATATTGTCATTATCATCGTTGTTATCGTCGTTATTATCCTCATAATTATCGTCGTTAATATCGTCGTTATTTCGTCATTATCATCGTTGTTATCGTCGTTATTATCGTCGTTATTATCTTCGATATAACGTTATTATCGTCGTTATAATCAACGTTAATATCATCGCTATTATCGTCGTTATTATCGTCGTTGTTATCGTCGATATTATCGTCGTTATTATCGTCATTATCATCGTTGTTATCGTCGTTATTATCGTCGTTATTATCTTCGATATAACGTTATTATCGTCGTTATCATCAACGTTAATATCATCGCTATTATCGTCGTTATTATCGTCGTTATTCTCGTCGATATTATCGTCGTTATTATCGTCGATATTATCTTCGTTATTATCGTCGTTATTTTCTTCGATATAACCTTATTATCGTCGTTATAATCAACGTTAATATCATCGCTATTATCGTCGCTATTATCGTCGTTATTTTGTCCATATCATCGTTGTTATCGTCGTTAAAATCGTCATTATCATAGTTATTATCGTCAAAATTATCGTCGTTAATGTCGTCGTTATTATCGACGGTATTATCATCGTTGTTATCGTCATTATTATCCTCATAATTATCGTCGTTAATATCGTCGTTATTTCGTCATTATCATCGTTGTTATCGTCGTTATTATGGTCGTTATTATCTTCGATATAACGTTATTATCGTCGTTATAATCAACGTTAATATCATCGCTATTATCGTCGTTATTATCGTCGTTGTTATCGTCGAAATTATCGTCGTTATTATCGTCATTATCATCGTTGTTATCGTCGTTATTATCGTCGTTATTATCTTCGATATAACGTTATTATCGTCGTTATCATCAACGTTAATATCGTCGCTATTATCGTCGTTATTATCGTCGTTATTCTCGTCGATATTATCGTCGTTATTATCGTCGATATTATCGTCGTTATTATCGTCGTTATTATCTTCGATATAACCTTATTATCGTCGTTATATTCAACGTTAATGTCATCGCTATTATCGTCGCTATTATCGTCGTTATTTTGTCAATATCATCGTTGTTATCGTCGTTAAAATCGTCATTATCATAGTTATTATCGTCAAAATTATCGTCGTTAATGTCGTCGTTATTATCGACGGTATTATCATCGTTGTTATCGTCATTATTATCCTCATAATTATCGTCGTTAATATCGTCGTTATTTCGTCATTATCATCGTTGTTATCGTCGTTATTATCGTCGTTATTATCTTCGATATAACGTTATTATCGTCGTTATAATCAACGTTAATATCATCGCTATTATCGTCGTTATTATCGTCGTTGTTATCGTCGACATTATCGTCGTTATTATCGTCATTATCATCGTTGTTATCGTCGTTATTATCGTCGTTATTATCTTCGATATAACGTTATTATCGTCGTTATCATCAACGTTAATATCATCGCTATTATCGTCGTTATTATCGTCGTTATTCTCGTCGATATTATCGTCGTTATTATCGTCGATATTATCGTCGTTATTATCGTCGTTATTATCTTCGATATAACCTTATTATCGTCGTTATAATCAACGTTAATATCATCGCTATTATCGTCGCTATTATCGTCGTTATTTTGTCAATATCATCGTTGTTATCGTCGTTAAAATCGTCATTATCATAGTTATTATCGTCAAAATTAAAGTCGTTAATGTCGTCGTTATTATCGACGGTATTATCATCGTTGTTATCGTCATTATTATCCTCATAATTATCGTCGTTAATATCGTCGTTATTTCGTCATTATCATCGTTGTTATCGTCGTTATTATCGTCGTTATTATCTTCGATATAACGTTATTATCGTCGTTATCATCAGCGTTAATATCATCGCTATTATCGTCGTTATTATCGTCGTTATTATCGTCGATATTATCGTCGTTATTATCGTCATTATCATCGTTGTTATCGTCGTTAATATCGTCATTATCATAGTTATTATCGTCAAAAATATCGTCGTCAATGTCGTCGTTATTATCGTCGTTATTATCATCGTTGTTATCGTCGTTATTACCCTCATAATTATCGTCGTTAATATCGACGTTATTTTGTCATTATCGTCGTTGTTATCGTCGTTGTTATCGTCGTTATTATCGTCGATATTATCGTCGTTACTATCGTCGCCATTATCTTCTTTAATATCGTCGTTATTATCGTCATTATCATCTTTGTTATCTTCGTTATTATCCTCATTATTATCGTCGTTAATATCGTCGTTATTATCGTTAAATCATCGTTGTTAACGTCGTTATTCTCCTCATAATTATCGTCGTTAATATCGTCGTTATTATCGTCATTGTCATCGTTGTTATCGTCATTATTATCCTCATAATTATCGTCGTTAATATCGTCGTTATTTCGTCATTATCATCGTTGTTATCGTCATTATTATCCTCATAATTATCGTCGTTAATATCGTCGTTATTTCGTCATTATCATCGTTGTTATCGTCGTTATTATCGTCGTTATTATCTTCGATATAACGTTATTATCGTCGTTATAATCAACGTTAATATCATCGCTATTATCGTCGTTATTATCGTCGTTGTTATCGTCGATATTATCGTCGTTATTATCGTCATTATCATCGTTGTTATCGTCGTTATTATCGTCGTTATTATCTTCGATATAACGTTATTATCGTCGTTATCATCAACGTTAATATCATCGCTATTATCGTCGTTATTATCGTCGTTATTCTCGTCGATATTATCGCCGTTATTATCGTCGATATTATCGTCGTTATTATCGTCGTTATTATCTTCGATATAACCTTATTATCGTCGTTATAATCAACGTTAATATCATCGCTATTATCGTCGCTATTATCGTCGTTATTTTGTCAATATCATCGTTGTTATCGTCGTTAAAATCGTCATTATCATAGTTATTATCGTCAAAATTATCGTCGTTAATGTCGTCGTTATTATCGACGGTATTATCATCGTTGTTATCGTCATTATTATCCTCATAATTATCGTCGTTAATATCGTCGTTATTTCGTCATTATCATCGTTGTTATCGTCGTTATTATCGTCGTTATTATCTTCGATATAACGTTATTATCGTCGTTATCATCAGCGTTAATATCATCGCTATTATCGTCGTTATTATCGTCGTTATTATCGTCGATATTATCGTCGTTATTATCGTCATTATCATCGTTGTTATCGTCGTTAATATCGTCATTATCATAGTTATTATCGTCAAAAATATCGTCGTCAATGTCGTCGTTATTATCGTCGTTATTATCATCGTTGTTATCGTCGTTATTACCCTCATAATTATCGTCGTTAATATCGACGTTATTTTGTCATTATCGTCGTTGTTATCGTCGTTGTTATCGTCGTTATTATCGTCGATATTATCGTCGTTACTATCGTCGCCATTATCTTCTTTAATATCGTCGTTATTATCGTCATTATCATCTTTGTTATCTTCGTTATTATCCTCATTATTATCGTCGTTAATATCGTCGTTATTATCGTTAAATCATCGTTGTTAACGTCGTTATTCTCCTCATAATTATCGTCGTTAATATCGTCGTTATTATCGTCATTGTCATCGTTGTTATCGTCATTATTATCCTCATAATTATCGTCGTTAATATCGTCGTTATTTCGTCATTATCATCGTTGTTATCGTCGATATTATCGTCGTTATTATCGTCGTTATTATCTTCGATATAACCTTATTATCGTCGTTATAATCAACGTTAATATCATCGCTATTATCGTCGTTATTATCGTCGTTATTTTGTCAATATCATCGTTGTTATCGTCGTTAATATCGTCATTATCATAGTTGTTATCGTCAATATTATCGTCGTTAATATCGTCGTTATTTACGACGGTATTATCATCGTTGTTATCGTCGTTATTATCCTCATAATTATCGTCGTTAATATCGTCGTTATTTTGTCAATATCATCGTTGTTATCGTCGTTAATATCATCATTATCATAGTTATTATCTTCAAAATTATCGTCGTTAATGTCGTCGTTATTATCGACGGTATTATCATCGTTGTTATCGTCGATATTATCGTCGTTATTATCGTCGTCATTATCGTCGTTATTATTGTCATTATCATCGTTGTTATCGTCGTTATTATCGTCGTTATTATCTTCGATATAACGTTATTATCGGCGTTATAATCAACGTTAATATCATCGCTATTATCGTCGTTATTATCGTCGTTATTATCGTCGATATTATCGTCGTTATTATCGTCGATATTTTCGTCGTTATTATCGTCGTTATAATCGTCGTTAAAATCGTAGATATTATTGTCATTATCATCGTTTTTATCGTCGTTAATATCGTCATTATCATAGTTATTATCGTCAAAATTATCGTCGTCAATGTCGTCGTTATTATCGTCGTTATTATCCTCATAATTATCGTCGTTAATATCGACGTTATTTTGTCATTATCATCGTTGTTATCGTTGTTATTATCGTCATTAATATCTTCGATATAACGTTATTATCGGCGTTATAATCAACGTTAATATCATCGCTATTATCGTCGTTATTATCGTCGTTATTATCGTCGATATTATCGTCGTTATTATCGTCGATATTATCGTCGTTATTATCGTCGTTATTATCGTCGTTAAAATCGTCGTTATTATTGTCATTATCATCGTTGTTATCGGCGTTAATATCGTCATTATCATAGTTATTATCGTCAAAATTATCGTCGTCAATGTCGTCGTTATTATCCTCATAATTATCGTCGTTAATATCGACGTTATTTTGTCATTATCATCGTTGTTATCGTCGTTATAAATCCTCATAATTATCGTCGTTAATATCGTCGTTATTGTCGTCATTTTCATCGTTGTTATCTTCGTTATTATCCTCATAATTATCGTCGTTAATATCGTCGTTATTTCGTCATTACCATCGTTGTTATCGTCGTTATTATCGTCGTTATTATCTTCGATATAACGTTATTATCGGTGTTATAATCAACGTTAATATCATCGCTATTATCGTCGGTTTTATCGTCGTTATTATCGTCGATATTATCATCGTTATTATCGTCGATATTATCGTCGTTATTATCGTCGTTATTATCGTCGTTAAAATCGTAGATATTATTGTCATTATCATCGTTGTTATCGTCGTTAAAATCGTCATTATCATAGTTATTATCGTCAAAATTATAGTCGTCAATGTCGTCGTTATTATCGTCATTATCATCGTTGCTATCGTCGTTATTATCCACATAAATATCATCGTTAATATCGTTGTTATTATCGTTATTATCATCGTTGTTATCGTCGTTATTTCGTCGTTATTATCGTCGATATTATCGTCGTTATTATCGTCGCCATTATCGTCTTTAATATCGTCGATATTATAGTTATTATCATCGTTGTTATCGTCGTTATTATCCTCATAATTATCGTCGTTAATATCGTCGTTATTATCGTCATTTTCATCGATGTTATCTTCGTTATTATCCTCATAATTATCGTCGTTAATATCGTCGTTATTCGTCATTATCATCGTTGTTATCGTCGTTATTATCGTCGTTATTATCTTCGATATAACGTTATTATCGTCGTTATAATCAACGTTAATATCATCGCTATTATCGTCGTTATTATCGTCGTTATTTTCGTCGTTATTATCGTCGTTATTATCGTCGTCATTATCGTCGTTAATATCGTCGTTATTATTGTCATTATCATCTTTGTTATCGTCGTTAATATCGTCATTATCATAGTTATTATCCTCAAAATTATCGTCGTTAATGTCGTCGTTATTATCGTCATTATCATCGTTGTTATCGTCGTTATTATCCTCATAATTATCGTCGTTAATATCGTTGTTATTATCGTTATTATCATCGTTGTTATCGTCGTTATTTCGTCGTTATTATCGTCGATATTATCGTCGTTATTATCGTCGCCATTATCGTCTTTAATATCGTCGTTATTATAGTTATTATCATCGTTGTTATCGTCGTTATTATTTTCATAATTATCGTCGTTAATATCGTCGTTATTATCGTCATTTTCATCGATGTTATCTTCGTTATTATCCTCATAATTATCGTCCTTAATATCGTCGTTATTTCGTCATTATCATCGTTGTTATCGTCGTTATTATCGTCGTTATTATCTTCGATATAAGTTTATTATCGGCGTTATAATCAACGTTAATATCATCGCTATTATCGTCGTTATTATCGTCGTTATTATCGTCGATATTATCGTCGTTATTATCGTCGATATTATCGTTATTATCGTCGTTATTATCGTCGTTGAAATCGTCGTTATTATTGTCATTATCATCGATGTTATCGGCGTTAATATCGTCATTATCATAGTTATTAGCGTCAAAATTATCGTCGTCAATGTCGTCGTTATTATCCTCATAATTATCGTCGTTAATATCGTCGTTATTGTCGTCATTTTCATCGATGTTATCTTTGTTATTATCCTCATAATTATCGTCGTTAATATCGTCGTTTTTTCGTCATTATCATCGTTGTTATCGTCCTTAATATCGTCGTTATTTCGTCATTATCATCGTTGTTATCGTCGTTATTATCGTCGTTATTATCTTCGATATAACGTTATTATCGTCGTTATAATCAACGTTAATATCATCGCTATTATCGTCGTTATTATCGTCGTTATTTTCGTCGTTATTATCGTCGTTATTATCGTCGTCATTATCGTCGTTAATATCGTCGTTATTATTGTCATTATCATCTTTGTTATCGTCGTTAATATCGTCATTATCATAGTTATTATCCTCAAAATTATCGTCGTCAATGTCGTCGTTATTATCGTCATTATCATCGTTGTTATCGTCGTTATTATCCTCATAATTATCGTCGTCAATATCGTTGTTATTATCGTTATTATGATCGTTGTTATCGTCGTTATTTCGTCGTTATTATCGTCGATATTATCGTCGTTATTATCGTCGCCATTATCGTCTTTAATATCGTCGTTATTATAGTTATTATCATCGTTGTTATCGTCGTTATTATTTTCATAATTATCGTCGTTAATATCGTCGTTATTATCGTCATTTTCATCGATGTTATCTTCGTTATTATCCTCATAATTATCGTCCTTAATATCGTCGTTATTTCGTCATTATCATCGTTGTTATCGTCGTTATTATCGTCGTTATTATCTTCGATATAAGTTTATTATCGGCGTTATAATCAACGTTAATATCATCGCTATTATCGTCGTTATTATCGTCGTTATTATCGTCGATATTATCGTCGTTATTATCGTCGATATTATCGTTATTATCGTCGTTATTATCGTCGTTGAAATCGTCGTTATTATTGTCATTATCATCGATGTTATCGGCGTTAATATCGTCATTATCATAGTTATTATCATCAAAATTATCGTCGTCAATGTCGTCGTTATTATCCTCATAATTATCGTCGTTAATATCGTCGTTATTGTCGTCATTTTCATCGATGTTATCTTTGTTATTATCCTCATAATTATCGTCGTTAATATCGTCGTTTTTTCGTCATTATCATCGTTGTTATCGTCCTTAATATCGTCGTTATTTCGTCATTATCATCGTTTTTATCGTCGTTATTATCGTCGTTATTATCTTCGATATAAGGTTATTATCGGCGTTATAATCAACGTTAATATCATCGCTATTATCGTCGTTATTATCGTCGTTATTTTCGTCGTTATTATCGTCGTTATTATCGTCGTCATTATCGTCGTTAATATCGTCGTTATTATTGTCATTATCATCTTTGTTATCGTCGTTAATATCGTCATTATCATAGTTATTATCCTCAAAATTATCGTCGTCAATGTCGTCGTTATTATCGTCATTATCATCGTTGTTATCGTCGTTATTATCCTCATAATTATCGTCGTTAATATCGTTGTTATTATCGTTATTATCATCGTTGTTATCGTCGTTATTTCGTCGTTATTATCGTCGATATTATCGTCGTTATTATCGTCGCCATTATCGTCTTTAATATCGTTGTTATTATAGTTATTATCATCGTTGTTATCGTCGTTATTATTTTCATAATTATCGTCGTTAATATCGTCGTTATTATCGTCATTTTCATCGATGTTATCTTCGTTATTATCCTCATAATTATCGTCCTTAATATCGTCGTTATTTCGTCATTATCATCGTTGTTATCGTCGTTATTATCGTCGTTATTATCTTCGATATAAGGTTATTATCGGCGTTATAATCAACGTTAATATCATCGCTATTATCGTCGTTATTATCGTCGTTATTATCGTCGATATTATCGTCGTTATTATCGTCGATATTATCGTTATTATCGTCGTTATTATCGTCGTTGAAATCGTCGTTATTATTGTCATTATCATCGTTGTTATCGGCGTTAATATCGTCATTATCATAGTTATTATCGTCAAAATTATCGTCGTCAATGTCGTCGTTATTATCCTCATAATTATCGTCGTTAATATCGTCGTTATTGTCGTCATTTTCATCGTTGTTATCTTCGTTATTATCCTCATAATTATCGTCCTTAATATCGTCGTTATTTCGTCATTATCATCGTTGTTATCGTCGTTATTATCGTCGTTATTATCTTCGATATAAGGTTATTATCGGCGTTATAATCAACGTTAATATCATCGCTATTATCGTCGTTATTATCGTCGTTATCGTCGATATTATCGTCGTTATTATCGTCGATATTATCGTCGTTATTATCGTCGTTATTATCGTCTTTAAAATCGTAGATATTATCGTCGTTATTATCGTCGATATTATCGTCGTTATTATCGTCGTTATTATCGTCGTTAAAATCGTAGATATTATTGTCATTATCATCGTTGTTATCGTCGTTAATATCGTCATTATCATAGTTATTATCGTCAAAATTATCGTCGTCAATGTCGTCGTTATTATCCTCATAATTATCGTCGTTAATAAGGACGCTATTATGTCATTATCATCGTTGTTATCGTTGTTATTATCGTCATTATTATCGTCGATATTATCGTCATTATTATCGTCATTTTCATCGTTGTTATCTTCGTTATTATCCTCATAATTATCGTCGTTAATATCGTCGTTATTTCGTCATTATCATCGTTGTTATCGTCGTTATTATCGTCGTAATTATCTTCGATATAACGTTATTATCGGCGTTATAATCAACGTCAATGTCATCGCTATTATCGTCGTTATTATCGTCGTTATTATCGTCGATATTATCGTCGTTATTATCGTCGATATTATCGTCGTTATTATCGTCGTTATTATCGTCGTTAAAATCGTAGATTTTATTGTCATTATCATCGTTGTTATCGTCGTTAATATCGTCATTATCATAGTTATTATCGTCAAAATTATCTTCGTCAATGTCGTCGTTATTATCGTCATTATCATCGTTGCTATCGTCGTTATTAGCCTCATAAATATCGTCGTTAATATCGTTGTTATTATCGTTATTATCATCGTTGTTATCGTCGTTATTATCGTCGTTATTATCTTCGATATAACGTTATTATCGGCGTTATAATCAACGTTATTATCATCGCTATTATCGTCGTTCTTATCGTCGTTATTATCGTTTATATTATCGATGTTATTATCGTCGATATTATCGTCGTTATTATCGTCGTTATTATCGTCGTTAAAATCGTCGTTATTATTGTCATTATCATCGTTGTTATCGGCGTTAATATCGTCATTATCATAGTTATTATCGTCAAAATTATCGTCGTCAATGTCGTCGTTATTATCCTCATAATTATCGTCGTTATTATCGACGTTATTTTGTCATTATCATCGTTGTTATCGTTGTTATTATCGTCATTATTATCGTCGATATTATCGTCGTTATTATCGTCATTTTCATCGTTGTTATCTTCGTTATTATCCTCATAATTATCGTCGTTAATATCGTCGTTATTTCGTCATTATCATCGTTGTTATCGTCGTTATTATCGTCGTTATTATCTTCGATATAACGTTATTAACGGCGTTATAATCAACGTTAATATCATCGCTATTATCGTCGTTATTATCGTCGTTATTATCGTCGATATTATCGTCGTTATTATCGTCGATATTATCGTCGTTATTATCGTCGTTATTATCGTCGTTATTATCGTCGTTATTATCGTCGTTATTATCGTCGTTATTATCGTCGTCATTATCGTCGTTAATATCGTCGTTATTGTCGTCATTTTCATCGTTGTTATCTTCGTTATTATCCTCATAATTATCGTCGTTAATATCGTCGTTATTTCGTCATTATCATCGTTGTTATCGTCGTTATTATCGTCGTTATTAACTTCGATATAACGTTATTATCGGCGTTATAATCAACGTTAATATCATCGCTATTATCGTCGTTATAATCGTCGATATTATCGTCGTTATTATCGTCGTTATTTTCGTCGTTAAAATCGTAGATATTATTGTCATTATCATCGTTGTTATCGTCGTTAATATCGTCATTATCATAGTTATTATCGTCAAAATTATCGTCGTCAATGTCGTCGTTATTATCCTCATAATTATCGTCGTTAATATCGACGCTATTTTGTCATTATCATCGTTGTTATCGTTGTTATTATCGTCATTATTATCGTCGATATTATCGTCGTTATTATCGTCATTTTCATCGTTGTTATCTTCGTTATTATCCTCATAATTATCGTCGTTAATATCGTCGTTATTTCGTCATTATCATCGTTGTTATCGTCGTTATTATCGTCGTAATTATCTTCGATATAACGTTATTATCGGCGTTATAATCAACGTCAATGTCATCGCTATTATCGTCGTTATTATCGTCGTTATTATCGTCGATATTATCGTCGTTATTATCGTCGATATTATCGTCGTTATTATCGTCGTTATTATCGTCGTTATTATCGTCGTTATTATCGTCGTTATTATCGTCGTTATTATCGTCGTCATTATCGTCGTTAATATCGTCGTTATTATCGTCATTATCATCGTTGTTATCGTCGTTATAAATCCTCATAATTATCGTCGTTAATATCGTCGTTATTGTCGTCATTTTCATCGTTGTTATCTTCGTTATTATCCTCATAATTATCGTCGTTAATATCGTCGTTATTTCGTCATTATCATCGTTGTTATCGTCGTTATTATCGTCGTTATTATCTTCGATATAACGTTATTATCGGCGTTATAATCAACGTTAATATCATCGCTGTTATCGTCGTTATTATCGTCGTTATCGTCGATATTATCGTCGTTATTATCGTCGATATTATCGTCGTTATTATCGTCGTTATTATCGTCGTTAAAATCGTAGATATTATTGTCATTATCATCGTTGTTATCGTCGTTAATATCGTCATTATCATAGATATTATCGTCAAAATTATCGTCGTCAATGTCGTCGTTATTATACTCACAATTATCGTCGTTAATATCGACGTTATTTTGTCATTATCATTGTTGTTATCGTTGTTATTATCGTCATTATTATCGTCGTTATTATCGTCGTTATTATCGTCATTTTCATCGTTGTTATCTTCGTTATTATCCTCATAATTATCGTCGTTAATATCGTCGTCATTTCGTCATTATCATCGTTGTTATCGTCGTTATTATCGTCGTTATTATCTTCGATATAACGTTATTATCGGCGTTATAATCAACGTCAATGTCATCGCTATTATCGTCGTTATTATCGTCGTTATTATCGTCGATATTATCGTCGTTATTATCGTCGATATTATCGTCGTTATTATCGTCGTTATTATCGTCGTTAAAATCGTAGATTTTATTGTCATTATCATCGTTGTTATCGTCGTTAATATCGTCATTATCATAGTTATTATCGTCAAAATTATCTTCGTCAATGTCGTCGTTATTATCGTCATTATCATCGTTGCTATCGTCGTTATTATCCTCATAAATATCGTCGTTAATATCGTTGTTATTATCGTTATTATCATCGTTGTTATCGTCGTTATTATCGTCGTTATTATCTTCGATATAACGTTATTATCGGCGTTATAATCAACGTTATTATCATCGCTATTATCGTCGTTCTTATCGTCGTTATTATCGTTTATATTATCGATGTTATTATCGTCGATATTATCGTCGTTATTATCGTCGTTATTATCGTCGTTAAAATCGTCGTTATTATTGTCATTATCATCGTTGTTATCGGCGTTAATATCGTCATTATCATAGTTATTATCGTCAAAATTATCGTCGTCAATGTCGTCGTTATTATCCTCATAATTATCGTCGTTATTATCGACGTTATTTTGTCATTATCATCGTTGTTATCGTTGTTATTATCGTCATTATTATCGTCGATATTATCGTCGTTATTATCGTCATTTTCATCGTTGTTATCTTCGTTATTATCCTCATAATTATCGTCGTTAATATCGTCGTTATTTCGTCATTATCATCGTTGTTATCGTCGTTATTATCGTCGTTATTATCTTCGATATAACGTTATTAACGGCGTTATAATCAACGTTAATATCATCGCTATTATCGTCGTTATTATCGTCGTTATTATCGTCGATATTATCGTCGTTATTATCGTCGATATTATCGTCGTTATTATCGTCGTTATTATCGTCGTTAAAATCGTAGATTTTATTGTCATTATCATCGTTGTTATCGTCGTTAATATCGTCATTATCATAGTTATTATCGTCAAAATTATCTTCGTCAATGTCGTCGTTATTATCGTCATTATCATCGTTGCTATCGTCGTTATTAGCCTCATAAATATCGTCGTTAATATCGTTGTTATTATCGTTATTATCATCGTTGTTATCGTCGTTATTATCGTCGTTATTATCTTCGATATAACGTTATTATCGGCGTTATAATCAACGTTATTATCATCGCTATTATCGTCGTTCTTATCGTCGTTATTATCGTTTATATTATCGATGTTATTATCGTCGATATTATCGTCGTTATTATCGTCGTTGTTATCGTCCTTAATATCGTCGTTATTTCGTCATTATCATCGTTGTTATCGTCGTTATTATCGTCGTTATTATCTTCGATATAACGTTATTATCGGCGTTATAATCAACGTTAATATCATCGCTATTGTAGTCGTTATTATCGTCGTTATTATCCTCATAATTATCGTCGTTAATATCGACGTTATTTTGTCATTATCATCGTTGTTATCGTTGTTATTATCGTCATTAATATCTTCGATATAAGGTTATTATCGGCGTTATAATCAACGTTAATATCATCGCTATTATCGTCGTTATTATCGTCGTTATTATCGTCGATATTATCGTCGTTATTATCGTCGATATTATCGTTATTATCGTCGTTATTATCGTCGTTGAAATCGTCGTTATTATTGTCATTATCATCGATGTTATCGGCGTTAATATCGTCATTATCATAGTTATTATCGTCAAAATTATCGTCGTCAATGTCGTCGTTATTATCCTCATAATTATCGTCGTTAATATCGTCGTTATTGTCGTCATTTTCATCGATGTTATCTTTGTTATTATCCTCATAATTATCGTCGTTAATATCGTCGTTTTTTCGTCATTATCATCGTTGTTATCGTCCTTAATATCGTCGTTATTTCGTCATTATCATCGTTTTTATCGTCGTTATTATCGTCGTTATTATCTTCGATATAAGGTTATTATCGGCGTTATAATCAACGTTAATATCATCGCTATTATCGTCGTTATTATCGTCGTTATTTTCGTCGTTATTATCGTCGTTATTATCGTCGTCATTATCGTCGTTAATATCGTCGTTATTATTGTCATTATCATCTTTGTTATCGTCGTTAATATCGTCATTATCATAGTTATTATCCTCAAAATTATCGTCGTCAATGTCGTCGTTATTATCGTCATTATCATCGTTGTTATCGTCGTTATTATCCTCATAATTATCGTCGTTAATATCGTTGTTATTATCGTTATTATCATCGTTGTTATCGTCGTTATTTCGTCGTTATTATCGTCGATATTATCGTCGTTATTATCGTCGCCATTATCGTCGTTAATATCGTCGTTATTATAGTTATTATCATCGTTGTTATCGTCGTTATTATTTTCATAATTATCGTCGTTAATATCGTCGTTATTATCGTCATTTTCATCGATGTTATCTTCGTTATTATCCTCATAATTATCGTCCTTAATATCGTCGTTATTTCGTCATTATCATCGTTGTTATCGTCGTTATTATCGTCGTTATTATCTTCGATATAAGGTTATTATCGGCGTTATAATCAACGTTAATATCATCGCTATTATCGTCGTTATTATCGTCGTTATTATCGTCGATATTATCGTCGTTATTATCGTCGATATTATCGTTATTATCGTCGTTATTATCGTCGTTGAAATCGTCGTTATTATTGTCATTATCATCGTTGTTATCGGCGTTAATATCGTCATTATCATAGTTATTATCGTCAAAATTATCGTCGTCAATGTCGTCGTTATTATCCTCATAATTATCGTCGTTAATATCGTCGTTATTGTCGTCATTTTCATCGATGTTATCTTTGTTATTATCCTCATAATTATCGTCGTTAATATCGTCGTTATTATCGTCGTTATTATCGTCGTTATTATCTTCGATATAAGGTTATTATCGGAGTTATAATCAACGTTATTATCATCGCTATTATCGTCGTTCTTATCGTCGTTATTATCGTTTATATTATCGATGTTATTATCGTCGATATTATCGTCGTTATTATCGTCGTTATTATCGTCGTTAAAATCGTCGTTATTATTGTCATTATCATCGTTGTTATCGGCGTTAATATCGTCATTATCATAGTTATTATCGTCAAAATTATCGTCGTCAATGTCGTCGTTATTATCCTCATAATTATCGTCGATATTAACGACGTTATTTTGTCATTATCATCGTTGTTATCGTTGTTATTATCGTCATTATTATCGTCGATATTATCGTCGTTATTATCGTCATTTTCATCGTTGTTATCTTCGTTATTATCCTCATAATTATCGTCGTTAATATCGTCGTTATTTCGTCATTATCATCGTTGTTATCGTCGTTATTATCGTCGTTATTATCTTCGATATAACGTTATTAACGGCGTTATAATCAACGTTAATATCATCGCTATTATCGTCGTTATTATCGTCGTTATTATCGTCGATATTATCGTCGTTATTATCGTCGATATTATCGTCGTTATTATCGTCGTTATTATCGTCGTTAAAATCGTAGATTTTATTGTCATTATCATCGTTGTTATCGTCGTTAATATCGTCATTATCATAGTTATTATCGTCAAAATTATCTTCGTCAATGTCGTCGTTATTATCGTCATTATCATCGTTGCTATCGTCGTTATTAGCCTCATAAATATCGTCGTTAATATCGTTGTTATTATCGTTATTATCATCGTTGTTATCGTCGTTATTATCGTCGTTATTATCTTCGATATAACGTTATTATCGGCGTTATAATCAACGTTATTATCATCGCTATTATCGTCGTTCTTATCGTCGTTATTATCGTTTATATTATCGATGTTATTATCGTCGATATTATCGTCGTTATTATTGTCGTTGTTATCGTCCTTAATATCGTCGTTATTTCGTCATTATCATCGTTGTTATCGTCGTTATTATCGTCGTTATTATCTTCGATATAACGTTATTATCGGCGTTATAATCAACGTTAATATCATCGCTATTGTAGTCGTTATTATCGTCGTTATTATCCTCATAATTATCGTCGTTAATATCGACGTTATTTTGTCATTATCATCGTTGTTATCGTTGTTATTATCGTCATTAATATCTTCGATATAAGGTTATTATCGGCGTTATAATCAACGTTAATATCATCGCTATTATCGTCGTTATTATCGTCGTTATTATCGTCGATATTATCGTCGTTATTATCGTCGATATTATCGTTATTATCGTCGTTATTATCGTCGTTGAAATCGTCGTTATTATTGTCATTATCATCGATGTTATCGGCGTTAATATCGTCATTATCATAGTTATTAGCGTCAAAATTATCGTCGTCAATGTCGTCGTTATTATCCTCATAATTATCGTCGTTAATATCGTCGTTATTGTCGTCATTTTCATCGATGTTATCTTTGTTATTATCCTCATAATTATCGTCGTTAATATCGTCGTTTTTTCGTCATTATCATCGTTGTTATCGTCCTTAATATCGTCGTTATTTCGTCATTATCATCGTTTTTATCGTCGTTATTATCGTCGTTATTATCTTCGATATAAGGTTATTATCGGCGTTATAATCAACGTTAATATCATCGCTATTATCGTCGTTATTATCGTCGTTATTTTCGTCGTTATTATCGTCGTTATTATCGTCGTCATTATCGTCGTTAATATCGTCGTTATTATTGTCATTATCATCTTTGTTATCGTCGTTAATATCGTCATTATCATAGTTATTATCCTCAAAATTATCGTCGTCAATGTCGTCGTTATTATCGTCATTATCATCGTTGTTATCGTCGTTATTATCCTCATAATTATCGTCGTTAATATCGTTGTTATTATCGTTATTATCATCGTTGTTATCGTCGTTATTTCGTCGTTATTATCGTCGATATTATCGTCGTTATTATCGTCGCCATTATCGTCGTTAATATCGTCGTTATTATAGTTATTATCATCGTTGTTATCGTCGTTATTATTTTCATAATTATCGTCGTTAATATCGTCGTTATTATCGTCATTTTCATCGATGTTATCTTCGTTATTATCCTCATAATTATCGTCCTTAATATCGTCGTTATTTCGTCATTATCATCGTTGTTATCGTCGTTATTATCGTCGTTATTATCTTCGATATAAGGTTATTATCGGCGTTATAATCAACGTTAATATCATCGCTATTATCGTCGTTATTATCGTCGTTATTATCGTCGATATTATCGTCGTTATTATCGTCGATATTATCGTTATTATCGTCGTTATTATCGTCGTTGAAATCGTCGTTATTATTGTCATTATCATCGTTGTTATCGGCGTTAATATCGTCATTATCATAGTTATTATCGTCAAAATTATCGTCGTCAATGTCGTCGTTATTATCCTCATAATTATCGTCGTTAATATCGTCGTTATTGTCGTCATTTTCATCGATGTTATCTTTGTTATTATCCTCATAATTATCGTCGTTAATATCGTCGTTATTATCGTCGTTATTATCGTCGTTATTATCTTCGATATAAGGTTATTATCGGAGTTATAATCAACGTTATTATCATCGCTATTATCGTCGTTCTTATCGTCGTTATTATCGTTTATATTATCGATGTTATTATCGTCGATATTATCGTCGTTATTATCGTCGTTATTATCGTCGTTAAAATCGTCGTTATTATTGTCATTATCATCGTTGTTATCGGCGTTAATATCGTCATTATCATAGTTATTATCGTCAAAATTATCGTCGTCAATGTCGTCGTTATTATCCTCATAATTATCGTCGTTATTATCGACGTTATTTTGTCATTATCATCGTTGTTATCGTTGTTATTATCGTCATTATTATCGTCGATATTATCGTCGTTATTATCGTCATTTTCATCGTTGTTATCTTCGTTATTATCCTCATAATTATCGTCGTTAATATCGTCGTTATTTCGTCATTATCATCGTTGTTATCGTCGTTATTATCGTCGTTATTATCTTCGATATAACGTTATTAACGGCGTTATAATCAACGTTAATATCATCGCTATTATCGTCGTTATTATCGTCGTTATTATCGTCGATATTATCGTCGTTATTATCGTCGATATTATCGTCGTTATTATCGTCGTTATTATCGTCGTTATTATCGTCGTTATTATCGTCGTTATTATCGTCGTTATTATCGTCGTCATTATCGTCGTTAATATCGTCGTTATTATCGTCATTATCATCGTTGTTATCGTCGTTATAAATCCTCATAATTATCGTCGTTAATATCGTCGTTATTGTCGTCATTTTCATCGTTGTTATCTTCGTTATTATCCTCATAATTATCGTCGTTAATATCGTCGTTATTTCGTCATTATCATCGTTGTTATCGTCGTTATTATCGTCGTTATTAACTTCGATATAACGTTATTATCGGCGTTATAATCAACGTTAATATCATCGCTATTATCGTCGTTATTATCGTCGATATTATCGTCGTTATTATCGTCGTTATTATCGTCGTTAAAATCGTAGATATTATTGTCATTATCATCGTTGTTATCGTCGTTAATATCGTCATTATCATAGTTATTATCGTCAAAATTATCGTCGTCAATGTCGTCGTTATTATCCTCATAATTATCGTCGTTAATATCGACGCTATTTTGTCATTATCATCGTTGTTATCGTTGTTATTATCGTCATTATTATCGTCGATATTATCGTCGTTATTATCGTCATTTTCATCGTTGTTATCTTCGTTATTATCCTCATAATTATCGTCGTTAATATCGTCGTTATTTCGTCATTATCATCGTTGTTATCGTCGTTATTATCGTCGTAATTATCTTCGATATAACGTTATTATCGGCGTTATAATCAACGTCAATGTCATCGCTATTATCGTCGTTATAATCGTCGTTATTATCGTCGATATTATCGTCGTTATTATCGTCGATATTATCGTCGTTATTATCGTCGTTATTATCGTCGTTAATATCGTAGATTTTATTGTCATTATCATCGTTGTTATCGTCGTTAATATCGTCATTATCATAGTTATTATCGTCATAATTATCTTCGTCAATGTCGTCGTTATTATCGTCATTATCATCGTTGCTATCGTCGTTATTAGCCTCATAAATATCGTCGTTAATATCGTTGTTATTATCGTTATTATCATCGTTGTTATCGTCGTTATTATCGTCGTTATTATCTTCGATATAACGTTATTATCGGCGTTATAATCAACGTTATTATCATCGCTATTATCGTCGTTCTTATCGTCGTTATTATCGTTTATATTATCGATGTTATTATCGTCGATATTATCGTCGTTATTATTGTCGTTATTATCGTCGTTAAAATCGTCGTTATTATTGTCATTATCATCGTTGTTATCGGCGTTAATATCGTCATTATCATAGTTATTATCGTCAAAATTATCGTCGTCAATGTCGTCGTTATTATCCTCATAATTATCGTCGTTATTATCGACGTTATGTTGTCATTATCATCGTTGTTATCGTTGTTATTATCGTCATTATTATCGTCGATATTATCGTCGTTATTATCGTCATTTTCATCGTTGTTATCTTCGTTATTATCCTCATAATTATCGTCGTTAATATCGTCGTTATTTCGTCATTATCATCGTTGTTATCGTCGTTATTATCGTCGTTATTATCTTCGATATAACGTTATTAACGGCGTTATAATCAACGTTAATATCATCGCTATTATCGTCGTTATTATCGTCGTTATTATCGTCGATATTATCGTCGTTATTATCGTCGATATTATCGTCGTTATTATCGTCGTTATTATCGTCGTTATTATCGTCGTTATTATCGTCGTTATTATCGTCGTTATTATCGTCGTCATTATCGTCGTTAATATCGTCGTTATTGTCGTCATTTTCATCGTTGTTATCTTCGTTATTATCCTCATAATTATCGTCCTTAATATCGTCGTTATTTCGTCATTATCATCGTTGTTATCGTCGTTATTATCGTCGTTATTATCTTCGATATAAGGTTATTATCGGCGTTATAATCAACGTTAATATCATCGCTATTATCGTCGTTATTATCGTCGTTATTATCGTCGATATTATCGTCGTTATTATCGTCGATATTATCGTTATTATCGTCGTTATTATCGTCGTTGAAATCGTCGTTATTATTGTCATTATCATCGTTGTTATCGGCGTTAATATCGTCATTATCATAGTTATTATCGTCAAAATTATCGTCGTCAATGTCGTCGTTATTATCCTCATAATTATCGTCGTTAATATCGTCGTTATTGTCGTCATTTTCATCGATGTTATCTTTGTTATTATCCTCATAATTATCGCCGTTAATATCGTCGTTTTTTCGTCATTATCATCGTTGTTATCGTCCTTAATATCGTCGTTATTTCGTCATTATCATCGTTGTTATCGTCGTTATTATCGTCGTTATTATCTTCGATATAAGGTTATTATCGGAGTTATAATCAACGTTATTATCATCGCTAATATCGTCGTTCTTATCGTCGTTATTATCGTTTATATTATCGATGTTATTATCGTCGATATTATCGTCGTTATTATCGTCGTTATTATCGTCGTTAAAATCGTCGTTATTATTGTCATTATCATCGTTGTTATCGGCGTTAATATCGTCATTATCATAGTTATTATCGTCAAAATTATCGTCGTCAATGTCGTCGTTATTATCCTCATAATTATCGTCGTTATTATCGACGTTATTTTGTCATTATCATCGTTGTTATCGTTGTTATTATCGTCATTATTATCGTCGATATTATCGTCGTTATTATCGTCATTTTCATCGTTGTTATCTTCGTTATTATCCTCATAATTATCGTCGTTAATATCGTCGTTATTTCGTCATTATCATCGTTGTTATCGTCGTTATTATCGTCGTTATTATCTTCGATATAACGTTATTAACGGCGTTATAATCAACGTTAATATCATCGCTATTATCGTCGTTATTATCGTCGTTATTATCGTCGATATTATCGTCGTTATTATCGTCGATATTATCGTCGTTATTATCGTCGTTATTATCGTCGTTATTATCGTCGTTATTATCGTCGTTATTATCGTCGTTATTATCGTCGTCATTATCGTCGTTAATATCGTCGTTATTATCGTCATTATCATCGTTGTTATCTTCGTTATAAATCCTCATAATTATCGTCGTTAATATCGTCGTTATTGTCGTCATTTTCATCGTTGTTATCTTCGTTATTATCCTCATAATTATCGTCGTTAATATCGTCGTTATTTCGTCATTATCATCGTTGTTATCGTCGTTATTATCGTCGTTATTAACTTCGATATAACGTTATTATCGGCGTTATAATCAACGTTAATATCATCGCTATTATCGTCGTTATAATCGTCGATATTATCGTCGTTATTATCGTCGTTATTATCGTCGTTAAAATCGTAGATATTATTGTCATTATCATCGTTGTTATCGTCGTTAATATCGTCATTATCATAGTTATTATCGTCAAAATTATCGTCGTCAATGTCGTCGTTATTATCCTCATAATTATCGTCGTTAATATCGACGCTATTTTGTCATTATCATCGTTGTTATCGTTGTTATTATCGTCATTATTATCGTCGATATTATCGTCGTTATTATCGTCATTTTCATCGTTGTTATCTTCGTTATTATCCTCATAATTATCGTCGTTAATATCGTCGTTATTTCGTCATTATCATCGTTGTTATCGTCGTTATTATCGTCGTAATTATCTTCGATATAACGTTATTATCGGCGTTATAATCAACGTCAATGTCATCGCTATTATCGTCGTTATTATCGTCGTTATTATCGTCGATATTATCGTCGTTATTATCGTCGATATTATCGTCGTTATTATCGTCGTTATTATCGTCGTTAAAATCGTAGATTTTATTGTCATTATCATCGTTGTTATCGTCGTTAATATCGTCATTATCATAGTTATTATCGTCATAATTATCTTCGTCAATGTCGTCGTTATTATCGTCATTATCATCGTTGCTATCGTCGTTATTAGCCTCATAAATATCGTCGTAAATATCGTTGTTATTATCGTTATTATCATCGTTGTTATCGTCGTTATTATCGTCGTTATTATCTTCGATATAACGTTATTATCGGCGTTATAATCAACGTTATTATCATCGCTATTATCGTCGTTCTTATCGTCGTTATTATCGTTTATATTATCGATGTTATTATCGTCGATATTATCGTCGTTATTATTGTCGTTATTATCGTCGTTAAAATCGTCGTTATTATTGTCATTATCATCGTTGTTATCGGCGTTAATATCGTCATTATCATAGTTATTATCGTCAAAATTATCGTCGTCAATGTCGTCGTTATTATCCTCATAATTATCGTCGTTATTATCGACGTTATGTTGTCATTATCATCGTTGTTATCGTTGTTATTATCGTCATTATTATCGTCGATATTATCGTCGTTATTATCGTCATTTTCATCGTTGTTATCTTCGTTATTATCCTCATAATTATCGTCGTTAATATCGTCGTTATTTCGTCATTATCATCGTTGTTATCGTCGTTATTATCGTCGTTATTATCTTCGATATAACGTTATTAACGGCGTTATAATCAACGTTAATATCATCGCTATTATCGTCGTTATTATCGTCGTTATTATCGTCGATATTATCGTCGTTATTATCGTCGATATTATCGTCGTTATTATCGTCGTTATTATCGTCGTTATTATCGTCGTTATTATCGTCGTTATTATCGTCGTTATTATCGTCGTCATTATCGTCGTTAATATCGTCGTTATTATCGTCATTATCATCGTTGTTATCGTCGTTATAAATCCTCATAATTATCGTCGTTAATATCGTCGTTATTGTCGTCATTTTCATCGTTGTTATCTTCGTTATTATCCTCATAATTATCGTCGTTAATATCGTCGTTATTTCGTCATTATCATCGTTGTTATCGTCGTTATTTTCGTCGTTATTAACTTCGATATAACGTTATTATCGGCGTTATAATCAACGTTAATATCATCGCTATTATCGTCGTTATTATCGTCGTTATTATCGTCGATATTATCGTCGTTATTATCGTCGATATTATCGTCGTTATTATCGTCGTTATTATCGTCGTTAAAATCGTCGTTATTATTGTCATTATCATCGTTGTTATCGGCGTTAATATCGTCATTATCATAGTTATTATCGTCAAAATTATCGTCGTCAATGTCGTCGTTATTATCCTCATAATTATCGTCGTTAATATCGACGTTATTTTGTCATTATCATCGTTGTTATCTTTGTTATTATCGTCATTATTATCGTCGATATTATCGTCGTTATTATCGTCATTTTCATCGTTGTTATCTTCGTTATTATCCTCATATTTATCGTCGTTAATATCGTCGTTATTTCGTCATTATCATCGTTGTTATCGTCGTTATTATCGTCGTTATTATCTTCGATATAACGTTATTATCGGCGTTATAATCAACGTTAATATCATCGCTGTTATCGTCGTTATTATCGTCGTTATCGTCGATATTATCGTCGTTATTATCGTCGATATTATCGTCGTTATTATCGTCGTTATTATCGTCGTTAAAATCGTAGATATTATTGTCATTATCATCGTTGTTATCGTCGTTAATATCGTCATTATCATAGTTATTATCGTCAAAATTATCGTCGTCAATGTCGTCGTTATTATACTCACAATTATCGTCGTTAATATCGACGTTATTTTGTCATTATCATTGTTGTTATCGTTGTTATTATCGTCATTATTATCGTCGATATTATCGTCGTTATTATCGTCATTTTCATCGTTGTTATCTTCGTTATTATCCTCATAATTATCGTCGTTAATATCGTCGTCATTTCGTCATTATCATCGTTGTTATCGTCGTTATTATCGTCGTTATTATCTTCGATATAACGTTATTATCGGCGTTATAATCAATGTTAATATCATCGCTATTATCGTCGTTATTATCGTTTATATTATCGATGTTATTATCGTCGATATTATCGTCGTTATTATTGTCGTTATTATCGTCGTTAAAATCGTCGTTATTATTGTCATTATCATCGTTGTTATCGGCGTAAATATCGTCATTATCATAGTTATTATCGTCAAAATTATCGTCGTCAATGTCGTCGTTATTATCCTCATAATTATCGTCGTTATTATCGACGTTATTTTGTCATTATCATCGTTGTTATCGTTGTTATTATCGTCATTATTATCGTCGATATTATCGTCGTTATTATCGTCATTTTCATCGTTGTTATCTTCGTTATTATCCTCATAATTATCGTCGTTAATATCGTCGTTATTTCGTCATTATCATCGTTGTTATCGTCGTTATTATCGTCGTTATTATCTTCGATATAACGTTATTAACGGCGTTATAATCAACGTTAATATCATCGCTATTATCGTCGTTATTATCGTCGTTATTATCGTCGATATTATCGTCGTTATTATCGTCGATATTATCGTCGTTATTATCGTCGTTATTATCGTCGTTATTATCGTCGTTATTATCGTCGTTATTATCGTCGTTATTATCGTCGTCATTATCGTCGTTAATATCGTCGTTATTATCGTCATTATCATCGTTGTTATCGTCGTTATAAATCCTCATAATTATCGTCGTTAATATCGTCGTTATTGTCGTCATTTTCATGGTTGTTATCTTCGTTATTATCCTCATAATTATCGTCGTTAATATCGTCGTTATTTCGTCATTATCATCGTTGTTATCGTCGTTATTATCGTCGTTATTAACTTCGATATAACGTTATTATCGGCGTTTTAATCAACGTTAATATCATCGCTATTATCGTCGTTATTATCGTCGTTATTATCGTCGATATTATCGTCGTTATTATCGTCGATATTATCGTCGTTATTATCGTCGTTATTATCGTCGTTAAAATCGTCGTTATTATTGTCATTATCATCGTTGTTATCGGCGTTAATATCGTCATTATCATAGTTATTATCGTCAAAATTATCGTCGTCAATGTCGTCGTTATTATCCTCATAATTATCGTCGTTAATATCGACGTTATTATGTCATTATCATCGTTGTTATCTTTGTTATTATCGTCATTATTATCGTCGATATTATCGTCGTTATTATCGTCATTTTCATCGTTGTTATCTTCGTTATTATCCTCATAATTATCGTCGTTAATATCGTCGTTATTTCGTCATTATCATCGTTGTTATCGTCGTTATTATCGTCGTTATTATGTTCGATATAACGTTATTATCGGCGTTATAATCAACGTTAATATCATCGCTATTATCGTCGTTATTATCGTCGTTATTATCGTCGATATTATCGTCGTTATTATCGTCGATATTATCGTCGTTATTATCGTCGTTATTATCGTCGTTATTATCGTCGTTATTATCGTCGTTATTATCGTCGATATTATCGTCGTTATTATCGTCGTTATTATCGTCGTTAAAATCGTAGATATTATTGTCATTATCATCGTTGTTATCGTCGTTAATATCGTCATTATCATAGTTATTATCGTCAAAATTATCGTCGTCAATGTCGTCGTTATTATCCTCATAATTATCGTCGTTAATATCGACGTTATTTTGTCATTATCATTGTTGTTATCGTTGTTATTATCGTCATTATTATCGTCGATATTATCGTCGTTATTATCGTCATTTTCATCGTTGTTATCTTCGTTATTATCCTCATAATTATCGTCGTTAATATCGTCGTCATTTCGTCATTATCATCGTTGTTATCGTCGTTATTATCGTCGTTATTATCTTCGATATAACGTTATTATCGGCGTTATAATCAATGTTAATATCATCGCTATTATCGTCTTTATTATCGTTTATATTATCGATGTTATTTACGTCGATATTATCGTCGTTATTATCGTCGTTATTATCGTCGTTAAAATCGTAGATATTATTGTCATTATCATCGTTGTTATCGGCGTTTATATCGTCATTATCATAGTTATTATCGTCAAAATTATCGTCGTCAATGTCGTCGTTATTATCCTCATAATTATCGTCGTTATTATCGACGTTATTTTGTCATTATCATCGTTGTTATCGTTGTTATTATCGTCATTATTATCGTCGATATTATCGTCGTTATTATCGTCATTTTCATCGTTGTTATCTTCGTTATTATCCTCATAATTATCGTCGTTAATATCGTCGTTATTTCGTCATTATCATCCTTGTTATCGTCGTTATTATCTTCGATATAACGTTATTAACGGCGTTATAATCAACGTTAATATCATCGCTATTATCGTCGTTATTATCGTCGTTATTATCGTCGATATTATCGTCGTTATTATCGTCGATATTATCGTCGTTATTATCGTCGTTATTATCGTCGTTATTATCGTCGTTATTATCGTCGTTATTATCGTCGTTATTATCGTCGTCATTATCGTCGTTAATATCGTCGTTATTATCGTCATTATCATCGTTGTTATCGTCGTTATAAATCCTCATAATTATCGTCGTTAATATCGTCGTTATTGTCGTCATTTTCATCGTTGTTATCTTCGTTATTATCCTCATAATTATCGTCGTTAATATCGTCGTTATTTCGTCATTATCATCGTTGTTATCGTCGTTATTATCGTCGTTATTAACTTCGATATAACGTTATTATCGGCGTTATAATCAACGTTAATATCATCGCTATTATCGTCGTTATTATCGTCGTTATTATCGTCGATATTATCGTCGTTATTATCGTCGATATTATCGTCGTTATTATCGTCGTTATTATCGTCGTTAAAATCGTCGTTATTATTGTCATTATCATCGTTGTTATCGGCGTTAATATCGTCATTATCATAGTTATTATCGTCAAAATTATCGTCGTCAATGTCGTCGTTATTATCCTCATAATTATCGTCGTTAATATCGACGTTATTTTGTCATTATCATCGTTGTTATCTTTGTTATTATCGTCATTATTATCGTCGATATTATCGTCGTTATTATCGTCATTTTCATCGTTGTTATCTTCGTTATTATCCTCATATTTATCGTCGTTAATATCGTCGTTATTTCGTCATTATCATCGTTGTTATCGTCGTTATTATCGTCGTTATTATCTTCGATATAACGTTATTATCGGCGTTATAATCAACGTTAATATCATCGCTATTATCGTCGTTATTATCGTCGTTATCGTCGATATTATCGTCGTTATTATCGTCGATATTATCGTCGTTATTATCGTCGTTATTATCGTCGTTAAAATCGTAGATATTATTGTCATTATCATCGTTGTTATCGTCGTTAATATCGTCATTATCATAGTTATTATCGTCAAAATTATCGTCGTCAATGTCGTCGTTATTATCCTCATAATTATCGTCGTTAATATCGACGTTATTTTGTCATTATCATCGTTGTTATCGTTGTTATTATCGTCATTATTATCGTCGATATTATCGTCGTTATTATCGTCATTTTCATCGTTGTTATCTTCGTTATTATCCTCATAATTATCGTCGTTAATATCGTCGTCATTTCGTCATTATCATCGTTGTTATCGTCGTTATTATCGTCGTTATTATCTTCGATATAACGTTATTATCGGCGTTATAATCAATGTTAATATCATCGCTATTATCGTCGTTATTATCGTCGATATTATCGTCGTTATTATCGTCGATATTATCGTCGTTATTATCGTCGTTATTATCGTCGTTAAAATCGTAGATATTATTGTCATTATCATCGTTGTTATCGTCGTTAATATCGTCATTACCATAGTTATTATCGTCAAAATTATCGTCGTTAATATCGTTGTTATTATCGTTATTATCATCGTTGTTATCGTCGTTATTTCGTCGTTATTATCGTCGTTATTATCGTCGTTATTATCGTCGTCATTATCGTCGTTAATATCGTCGTTTTTTCGTCCTTATCATCGGTGTTATCGTCCTTAATATCGTCGTTATTTCATCATTATCATCGTTGTTATCGTCGTTATTATCGTCGTTATTATCTTCGATATAAGGTTATTATCGGCGTTATAATCAACGTTAATATCATCGCTATTATCGTCGTTATTATCGTCGATATTATCGTCGATATTATCGTCGTTATTATCGTCGATATCATCGTTATTATCGTCGTTATTATCGTCGTTAAAATCGTCGTTATTATTGTCATTATCATCGTTGTTATCGGCGTTAATATCGTCATTATCATAGTTATTATCGTCAAAATTATCGTCGTCAATGTCGTCGTTATTATCCTCATAATTATCGTCGTTAATATCGTCGTTATTGTCGTCATTTTCATCGATGTTATCTTTGTTATTATCCTCATAATTATCGTCGTTAATATCGTCGTTTTTTCGTCATTATCATCGTTGTTATCGTCCTTAATATCGTCGTTATTTCGTCATTATCATCGTTGTTATCGTCGTTATTATCGTCGTTATTATCTTCGATATAACGTTATTATCGGCGTTATAATCAACGTTAATATCATCGCTATTGTCGTCGTTATTATCGTCGTTATTATCCTCATAATTATCGTCGTTAATATCGACGTTATTTTGTCATTATCATCGTTGTTATCGTTGTTATTAACGTCATTAATATCTTCGATATTACGTTATTATCGGCGTTATAATCAACAATAATATCATCGCTATTATCGTCGTTATTATCGTCGTTATTATCGTCGATATTATCGTCGTTATTATCGTCGATATTATCGTTATTATCGTCGTTATTATCGTCGTTAAAATCGTCGTTATTATTGTCATTATCATCGTTGTTATCGGCGTTAATATCGTCATTATCATAGTTATTATCGTCAAAATTATCGTCGTCAATGTCGTCGTTATTATCCTCATAATTATCGTCGTTAATATCGTCGTTATTTCGTCATTATCATCGTTGTTATCGTCGTTATTATCGTCGTTATTATCTTCGATATAACGTTATTAACGGCGTTATAATCAACGTTAATATCATCGCTATTATCGTCGTTATTATCGTCGTTATTATCGTCGATATTATTGTCGTTATTATCGTCGATATTATCGTCGTTATTATCGTCGTTATTATCGTCGTTAAAATCGTAGATATTATTGTCATTATCATCGTTGTTATCGTCGTTAATATCGCCATTATCATAGTTATTATCGTCAAAATTATCGTCGTCAATGTCGTCGTTATTATCCTCATAATTATCGTCGTTAATATCGACGTTATTTTGTCATTATCATCGTTGTTATCGTTGTTATTATCGTCATTATTATCGTCGATATTATCGTCGTTATTATCGTCATTTTCATCGTTGTTATCTTCGTTATTATCCTCATAATTATCGTCGTTAATATCGTCGTCATTTCGTCATTATCATCGTTGTTATCGTCGTTATTATCGTCGTTATTATCTTCGATATAACGTTATTATCGGCGTTATAATCAACGTTAATATCATCGCTATTATCGTCGTTATTATCGTCGATATTATCGTCGTTATTATCGTCGATATTATCGTCGTTATTATCGTCGTTATTATCGTCGTTAAAATCGTAGATATTATTGTCATTATCATCGATGTTATCGTCGTTAATATCGTCATTACCATAGTTATTATCGTCAAAATTATCGTCGTCAATGTCGTCGTTATTATCGTCATTATCATCGTTGCTATCGTCGTTATTATCCTCATAAATATCGTCGTTAATATCGTTGTTATTATCGTTATTATCATCGTTGTTATCGTCGTTATTTCGTCGTTATTATCGTCGTTATTATCGTCGTTATTATCGTCGTCATTATCGTCGTTAATATCGTCGTTATTATCGCCATTATCATCGTTGTTATCGTCGTTATTATCCTCATAATTATCGTCGTTAATATCGTCGTTATTGTCGTCATTTTCATCGATGTTATCTTTGTTATTATCCTAATAATTATCGTCGTTAATATCGTCGTTTTTTCGTCATTATCGTCGTTGATATCGTCTTTAATATCGTCGTTATTTCGTCATTATCATCGTTGTTATCGTCGTTATTATCGTCGTTATTATCTTCGATATAAGGTTATTATCGGCGTTATAATCAACGTTAATATCATCGCTATTATCGTCGTTATTATCGTCGTTATTATCGTCGATATTATCGTCGTTATTATCGTCGATATTATCGTTATTATCGTCGTTATTATCGTCGTTAAAATCGTCGTTATTATTGTCATTATCATCGTTGTTATCGGCGTTAATATCGTCATTATCATAGTTATTATCGTCAAAATTATCGTCGTCAATGTCGTCGTTATTATCCTCATAATTATCGTCGTTAATATCGTCGTTATTTCGTCATTATCATCGTTGTTATCGTCGTTATTATCGTCGTTATTATCTTCGATATAACGTTATTAACGGCGTTATAATCAACGTTAATATCATCGCTATTATCGTCGTTATTATCGTCGTTATTATCGTCGATATTATCGTCGTTATTATCGTCGATATTATCGTCGTTATTATCGTCGTTATTATCGTCGTTAAAATCGTCGTTATTATTGTCATTATCATCGTTGTTATCGGCGTTAATATCGTCATTATCATAGTTATTATCGTCAAAATTATCGTCGTCAATGTCGTCGTTATTATCCTCATAATTATCGTCGTTAATATCGACGTTATTATGTAATTATCATCGTTGTTATTTTTGTTATTATCGTCATTATTATCGTCGATATTATCGTCGTTATTATCGTCATTTTCATCGTTGTTATCTTCGTTATTATCCTCATAATTATCGTCGTTAATATCGTCGTTATTTCGTCATTATCATCGTTGTTATCGTCGTTATTATCGTCGTTATTATCTTCGATATAACGTTATTATCGGCGTTATAAGCAACGTTAATATCATCGCTATTATCGTCGTTATTATCGTCGTTATTATCGTCGATATTATCGTCGTTATTATCGTCGATATTTTCGTCGTTATTATCGTCGTTATTATCGTCGTTAAAATCGTAGATATTATTGTCATTATCATCGTTTTTATCGTCGTTAATATCGTCATTATCATAGTTATTATCGTCAAAATTATCGTCGTCAATGTCGTCGTTATTATCGTCGTTATTATCCTCATAATTATCGTCGTTAATATCGACGTTATTTTGTCATTATCATCGCTGTTATCATTGTTATTATCGTCATTAATATCTTCGATATAACGTTATTATCGGCGTTATAATCAACGTTAATATCATCGCTATTATCGTCGTTATTATCGTCGTTATTTTCGTCGATATTATCGTCGTTATTATCGTCGATATTGTCGTCGTTATTATCGTCGTTATTATCGTCGTTAAAATCGTAGATATTATTGTCATTATCATCGTTGTTATCGGCGTTAATATCGTCATTATCATAGTTATTATCGTCAAAATTATCGTCGTCAATGTCGTCGTTATTATCGTCGTTATTATCCTCATAATTATCGTCGTTAATATCGACGTTATTTTGTCATTATCGTCGATATTATCGTCGTTATTATCGTCATTTTCATCGTTGTTATCTTCGTTATTATCCTCATATTTATCGTCGTTAATATCGTCGTTATTTCGTCATTATCATCGTTGTTATCGTCGTTATTATCGTCGTTATTATCTTCGATATAACGTTATTATCGGCGTTATAATCAACGTTAATATCATCGCTATTATCGTCGTTATTATCGTCGTTATCGTCGATATTATCGTCGTTATTATCGTCGTTATTATCGTCGTTATTATCGTCGTTATTATCGTCGGTAAAATCGTCGTTATTATTGTCATTATCATCGTTGTTATCGTCGTTAATATCGTCATTATCATAGTTATTATCGTCAAAATTATCGTCGTCAATGTCGTCGTTATTATCCTCATAATTATCGTCGTTAATATCGACCTTATTTTGTCATTATCATCGTTGTTATCGTTGTTATTATCGTCATTATTATCGTCGATATTATCGTCGTTATTATCGTCATTTTCATCGTTGTTATCTTCGTTATTATCCTCATAATTATTTTCGTTAATATCGTCGTCATTTCGTCATTATCATCGTTGTTATCGTCGTTATTATCGTCGTTATTATCTTCGATATAACGTTATTATCGGCGTTATAATCAACGTTAATATCATCGCTATTATCGTCGTTATTATCGTCGATATTATCGTCGTTATTATCGTCGATATTATCGTCGTTATTATCGTCGTCATTATCGTCGTTAATATCGTCGTTATTATTGTCATTATCATCGTTGTTATCGTCGTTAATATCGTCATTATCATAGTTATTATCGTCAGAATTATCGTCGTCAATGTCGTCGTTATTAGCGTCGTTATTATCATCGTTGTTATCGTCGTTATTATCGTCGTTATTATCTTCGATATAACGTTATTATCGTCGTTATAATCAACGTTAATATCATCGCTATTATCGTCGTTATTATCGTCGTTATTATCGTCGATATTATCGTCGTTATTATCGTCGATATTATCGTCGTTATTATCGTCGTCATTATCGTCGTTAATATAATCGTTATTATCGTCATTATCATCGTTGTTATCGTCGTTATTATCCTCATAATTATCGTTGTTAATATCGTCGTTATTGTCGTCATTTTCATCGATGTTATCTTTGTTATTATCCTCATAATTATCGTCGTTAATATTGTCGTTTTTTCGTCATTATCATCGATGTTATCGTCCTTAATATCGTCGTTATTTCGTCATTATAATCGTTGTTATCGTCGTTATTATCGTCGTTATTATCTTCAATATAACGTTATTATCGGCGTTATAATCAACGTTAATATCATCGCTATTGTCGTCGTTATTATCGTCGTTATTATCCTCATAATTATCGTCGTTAATATCGACGTTATTTTGTCATTATCATCGTTGTTATCGTTGTTATTATCGTCATTAATATCTTCGATATAACGTTATTATCGGCGTTATAATCAACGTTAATATCATCGCTATTATCGTCGTTATTATCGTCGATATTATCGTCGTTATTATCGTCATTTTCATCGTTGTTATCTTCGTTATTATCCTCATAATTATCGTCGTTAATATCGTCGTTATTTCGTCATTATCATCGTTGTTATCGTCGTTATTATCGTCGTTATTATCTTCGATATAACGTTATTATCGGCGTTATAATCAACGTTAATATCATCGCTATTATCGTCGTTATTATCGTCGTTATCGTCGATATTATCGTCGGTATTATCGTCGATATTATCGTCGTTATTATCGTCGTTATTATCTTCGTTAAAATCGTCGTTATTATTGTCATTATCATCGTTGTTATCGGCGTTAATATCGTCATTATTATAGTTATTATCGTCAAAATTATCGTCGTCAATGTCGTCGTTATTATCCTCATAATTATCGTTGTTAATATCGTAGTTATTTCGTCATTATCATCGTTGTTATCGTCGTTATTATCGTCGTTATTATCTTCGATATAACGTTATTATCGTCGTTATTATCGTCGATATTATCGTCGTTATTATCGTCGATATTATCGTCGTTATTATCGTCGTTATTATCGTCGTTAAAATTGTAGATATTATTGTCATTATCATCGTTGTTATCGTCGTTAATATCGTCATTATCATAGTTATTATCGTCAAAATTATCGTCGTCAATGTCGTCGTTATTATCGTCATTATCATCGTTGCTATCGTCGTTATTATCCTCATAAATATCGTCGTTAATATCGTTGTTATTATCGTTATTATCATCGTTGTTATCGTCGTTATTTCGTCGTTATTATCGTTGATATTATCGTCGTTATTATCGTCGCCATTATCGTCTTTAATATCGTCGTTATTATAGTTATTATCATCGTTGCTATCGTCGTTATTATCCTCATAATTATCGTCGTTAATATCGTCGTTATTATCGTCATTATCATCGTTGTTATCGTCGTTATTATCCTCATAATTATCGTCGTTAATATCGTCGTTATTGTCGTCATTTTCATCGATGTTATCTTTGTTATTATCCTCATAATAATCGTCGTTAATATCGTCGTTTTTTCGTCATTATCATCGTTGTTATCGTCCTTAATATCGTCGTTATTTCGTCATTATCATCGTTGTTATCGTCGTTATTATCGTCGTTATTATCTTCGATATAACGTTATTATCGTCGTTATAATCAACGTTAATATCATCGCTATTATCGTCGTTATTATCGTCGTTATTATCGTCGTTATTATCGTCGTTATTATCGTCGTTATTATCGTCGTCATTATCGTCGTTAATATCGTCGTTATTATCGTCATTATCATCGTTGTTATCGTCGTTATTATCCTCATAATTATCGTCGTTAATATCGTCGTTATTGTCGTCATTTTCATCGATGTTATCTTTGTTATTATCCTCATAATTATCGTCGTTAATATCGTCGTTTTTTCGTCATTATCATCGTTGTTATCGTCCTTAATATCTTCGTTATTTCGTCATTATCATCGTTGTTATCGTCGTTATTATCGTCGTTATTATCCTCGATATAACGTTATTATCGGCGTTATAATCAACGTTAATATCATCGCTATTATCGTCGTTATTATCGTCGATATTATCGTCGTTATTATCGTCGATATTATCGTCGTTATTATCGTCGTTATTATCGTCGTTAAAATCGTCGTTATTATTGTCATTATCTTCGTTGTTATCGGCGTTAATATCGTCATTATCATAGTTATTATCGTCAAAATTATCGTCGTCAATGTCGTCGATATTATCCTCATAATTATCGTCGTTAATATCGACGCTATTTTGTCATTATCATCGTTGTTATCGTTGTTATTATCGTCATTATTATCGTCGATATTATCGTCGTTATTATCGTCATTTTCATCGTTGTTATCTTCGTTATTATCCTCATAATTATCGTCGTTAATATCGTCGTTATTTCGTCATTATCATCGTTGTTATCGTCGTTATTATCGTCGTTATTATCTTCGATATAACGTTATTATCGGCGTTATAATCAACGTTGATATCATCGCTATTATCGTCGTTATTATCGGCGTTATTATTGTCGATATTATCGTCGTTATTATCGTCGATATTATCGTCGTTATTATCGTCGTTATTATCGTCGTTAAAATCGTAGATATTATTGTCATTATCATCGTTGTTATCGGCGTTAATATCGTCATTATCATAGTTATTATCGTCAAAATTATCGTCGTCAATGTCGTCGTTATTAGCCTCATAATTATCGTCGTTAATATCGACGTAATTTTGTCATTATCATCGTTGTTATCATTATCATCGTTAATATCGTCATTATCATAGTTATTATCGTCAAAATTATCGTCGTCAATGTCGTCGTTATTATCCTCATAATTATCGTCGTTAATATCGACGTAATTTTGTCATTATCATCGTTGTTATCGTTGTTATTGTCGTCATTATTATCGTCGATATTATCGTCGTTATTATCGTCATTTTCATCGTTGTTATCTTCGTTATTATCCTCATAATTATCGTCGTTAATATCGTCGTTATTTCGTCATTATCATCGTTGTTATCGTCGTTATTATCGTCGTTATTATCTTCGATATAACGTTATTATCGGCGTTATAATCAACGTTAATATCATCGCTATTATCGTCGATATTATCGTCGTTATTATCGTCGATATTATCGTCGTTATTATCGTCGATATTATCGTCGTTATTATCGTCGTTATTATCGTCGTTAAAATCGTAGATATTATTCTCATTTTCATCGTTGTTATCGGCGTTAATATCGTCATTATCATAGTTATTATCGTCAAAATTATCGTCGTCAATGTCGTCGATATTATCCTCATAATTATCGTCGTTAATATCGACGCTATTTTGTCTTTATCATCGTTGTTATCGTTGTTATTATCGTCATTATTATCGTCGATATTATCGTCGTTATTATCGTCATTTTCATCGTTGTTATCTTCGTTATTATCCTCATAATTATCGTCGTTAATATCGTCGTTATTTCGTCATTATCATCGTTGTTATCGTCGTTATTATCGTCGTTATTATCTTCGATATAACGTTATTATCGGCGTTATAATCAACGTTGATATCATCGCTATTATCGTCGTTATTATCGGCGTTATTATTGTCGATATTATCGTCGTTATTATCGTCGATATTATCGTCGTTATTATCGTCGTTATTATCGTCGTTAAAATCGTAGATATTATTGTCATTATCATCGTTGTTATCGGCGTTAATATCGTCATTATCATAGTTATTATCGTCAAAATTATCGTCGTCAATGTCGTCGTTATTAGCCTCATAATTATCGTCGTTAATATCGACGTAATTTTGTCATTATCATCGTTGTTATCATTATCATCGTTAATATCGTCATTATCATAGTTATTATCGTCAAAATTATCGTCGTCAATGTCGTCGTTATTATCCTCATAATTATCGTCGTTAATATCGACGTAATTTTGTCATTATCATCGTTGTTATCGTTGTTATTGTCGTCATTATTATCGTCGATATTATCGTCGTTATTATCGTCATTTTCATCGTTGTTAACTTCGTTATTATCCTCATAATTATCGTCGTTAATATCGTCGTTATTTCGTCATTATCATCGTTGTTATCGTCGTTATTATCGTCGTTATTATCTTCGATATAACGTTATTATCGGCGTTATAATCAACGTTAATATCATCGCTATTATCGTCGATATTATCGTCGTTATTATCGTCGATATTATCGTCGTTATTATCGTCGATATTATCGTCGTTATTATCGTCGTTATTATCGTCGTTAAAATCGTAGATATTATTCTCATTATCATCGTTGTTATCGTCGTTAATATCGTCATTATCATAGTTATAATCGTCAAAATTATCGTCGTCAATGTCGTCGTTATTATCCTCATAATTATCGTCGTTAATATCGACGTTATTTTGTCATTATCATCGTTGTTATCGTCGTTATTATCCTCATAATTATCGTCGTTAATATCGTCGTTATTGTCGTCATTTTCATCGATGTTATCTTTGTTATTATCCTCATAATTATCGTCATTAATATCGTCGTTTTTTCGTCATTATCATCGTTGTTATCGTCCTTAATATCTTCGTTATTTCGTCATTATCATCGTTGTTATCGTCGTTATTATCGTCGTTATTATCCTCGATATAACGTTATTATCGGCGTTATAATCAACGTTAATATCATCGCTATTATCGTCGTTATTATCGTCTATATTATCGTCGTTATTATCGTCGATATTATCGTCGTTATTATCGTCGTTATTATCGTCGTTAAAATCGTCGTTATTATTGTCATTATCTTCGTTGTTATCGGCGTTAATATCGTCATTATCATAGTTATTATCGTCAAAATTATCGTCGTCAATGTCGTCGTTATTATCGTCATTATCATCGTTGCTATCGTCGTTATTATCCTCATAAATATCGTCGTTAATATCGTTGTTATTATCGTTATTATCATCGTTGTTATCGTCGTTATTTCGTCGTTATTATCGTCGATATTATCGTCGTTATTATCGTCGCCATTATCGTCTTTAATATCGTCGTTATTATAGTTATTATCATCGTTGCTATCGTCGTTATTATCCTCATAATTATCGTCGTTAATATCGTCGTTATTATCGTCATTTTCATCGTTGTTATCTTCGTTATTATCCTCATAATTATCGTCGTTAATATCGTCGTTATTTCGTCATTATCATCGATGTTATCGTCGTTATTATCGTCGTTATTATCTTCGATATAACGTTATTATCGTCGTTATAATCAACGTTAATATCATCGCTAATATCGTCGTTATTATCGTCGTTATTATCGTCGATATTATCGTCGTTATTATCGTCGATATTATCGTCGTTATTATCGTCGTTATTATCGTCGTTAAAATCGTAGATATTATTCTCATTATCATCGTTGTTATCGTCGTTAATATCGTCATTATCATAGTTATAATCGTCAAAATTATCGTCGTCAATGTCGTCGTTATTATCCTCATAATTATCGTCGTTAATATCGACGTTATTTTGTCATTATCATCGTTGTTATCGTTGTTATTATCGTCATTATTATCGTCGATATTATCGTCGTTATTATCGTCATTTTCATCGTTGTTATCTTCGTTATTATCCTCATAATTATCGTCGTTAATATCGTCGTTATATCGTCATTATCATCGATGTTATCGTCGTTATTATCGTCGTTATTATCTTCGATATAACGTTATTTTCGGCGTTATAATCAACGTTAATATCATCGCTATTATCGTCGTTATTATCGTCGTTATTATCGTCGATATTATCGTCGTTATTATCGTCGATATTATCGTCGTTATTATCGTCGTTATTATCGTCGTTAAAATCGTCGTTATTATTGTCATTATCATCGTTGTTATCGGCGTTAATATCGTCATTATCATAGTTATTATCGTCAAAATTATCGTCGTCAATGTCGTCGTTATTATCGTTATTAACATCGTTGTTATCGTCGTTATTTCGTCGTTATTATCGTTGATATTATCGTCGTTATTATCGTCGCCATTATCGTCTTTAATATCGTCGTTATTATAGTTATTATCATCGTTGCTATCGTCGTTATTATCCTCATAATTATCGTCGTTAATATCGTCGTTATTATCGTCATTTTCATCGATGTTATCTTCGTTATTATCCTCATAATTATCGTCGTTAATATCGTCGTTATTTCGTCATTTTCATCGTTGTTATCTTCGTTATTATCCTCATAATTATCGTCGTTAATATCGTCGTTATTTCGTCATTATCATCGTTGTTATCGTCGTTATTATCGTCGTTATTATCTTCGATATAACGTTATTATCGGCGTTATAATCAACGTTAATATCATCGCTATTATCGTCGTTATTATCGTCGTTATTATCGTCGATATTATCGTCGTTATTATCGTCGTTATTATCGTCGTTAAAATCGTCGTTATTATTGTCATTATCATCGTTGTTATCGGCGTTAATATCGTCATTATCATAGTTATTATCGTCAAAATTATCGTCGTCAATGTCGTCGTTATTATCGTCATTATCATCGTTGCTATCGTCGTTATTATCCTCATAAATATCGTCGTTAATATCGTTGTTATTATCGTTATTATCATCGTTGTTATCGTCGTTATTTCGTCGTTATAATCGTCGATATTATCGTCGTTATTATCGTCGCCATTATCGTCTTTAATATCGTCGTTATTATAGTTATTATCATCGTTGCTATCGTCGTTATTATCCTCATAATTATCGTCGTTAATATCGTCGTTATTATCGTCATTTTCATCGTTGTTATCTTCGTTATTATCCTCATAATTATCGTCGTTAATATCGTCGTTATTTCGTCATTATCATCGATGTTATCGTCGTTATTATCGTCGTTATTATCTTCGATATAACGTTATTATCGTCGTTATAATCAACGTTAATATCATCGCTAATATCGTCGTTATTATCGTCGTTATTATCGTCGTTATTATCGTCGTTATTATCGTCGTTATTATCGTCGTCATTATCGTCGTTAATATCGTCGTTATTATCGTCATTATCATCGTTGTTATCGTCGTTATTATCCTCATAATTATCGTCGTTAATATCGTCGTTATTGTCGTCTTTTTCATCGATGTTATCTTTGTTATTATCCTCATAATTATCGTCGTTAATATCGTCGTTTTTTCGTCATTATCATCGTTGTTATCGTCCTTAATATCGTCGTTATTTCGTCATTATCATCGTTGTTATCGTCGTTATTATCGTCGTTATTATCTTCGATATAACGTTATTATCGTCGTTATAATCAACGTTAATATCATCGCTATTATCGTCGTTATTATCGTCGTTATTATCGTCGTTATTATCGTCGTTATTATCGTCGTTATTATCGTCGTCATTATCGTCGTTAATATCGTCGTTATTATCGTCATTATCATCGTTGTTATCGTCGTTACTATCCTCATAATTATCGTCGTTAATATCGTCGTTATTGTCGTCATTTTCATCGATGTTATCTTTGTTATTATCCTCATAATTATCGTCGTTAATATCGTCGTTTTTTCGTCATTATCATCGTTGTTATCGTCCTTAATATCTTCGTTATTTCGTCATTATCATCGTTGTTATCGTCGTTATTATCGTCGTTATTATCTTCGATATAACGTTATTATCGGCGTTATAATCAACGTTAATATCATCGCTATTATCGTCGTTATTATCGTCGATATTATCGTCGTTATTATCGTCGATATTATCGTCGTTATTATCGTCGTTATTATCGTCGTTAAAATCGTCGTTATTATTGTCATTATCTTCGTTGTTATCGGCGTTAATATCGTCATTATGATAGTTATTATCGTCAAAATTATCGTCGTCAATGTCGTCGATATTATCCTCATAATTATCGTCGTTAATATCGACGCTATTTTGTCATTATCATCGTTGTTATCGTTGTTATTATCGTCATTATTATCGTCGATATTATCGTCGTTATTATCGTCATTTTCATCGTTGTTATCTTCGTTATTATCCTCATAATTATCGTCGTTAATATCGTCGTTATTTCGTCATTATCATCGTTGTAATCGTCGTTATTATCGTCGTTATTATCTTCGATATAACGTTATTATCGGCGTTATAATCAACGTTGATATCATCGCTATTATCGTCGTTATTATCGTCGTTATTATCGTCGATAATATCGTCGTTATTATCGTCGATATTATCGTCGTTATTATCGTCGCCATTATCGTCTTTAATATCGTCGTTATTATAGTTATTATCATCGTTGTTATCGTCGTTATTATCCTCATAATTATCGTCGTTAATATCGTCGTTATTATCGTCATTTTCATCGATGTTATCTTCGTTATTATCCTCATAATTATCGTCGTTAATATCGTCGTTATTTCGTCATTATCATCGTTGTTATCGTCGTTATTATCGTCGATATTATCTTCGATATAACGTTATTATCGGCGTTATAATCAACGTTAATATCATCGCTATTATCGTCGTTATTATCGTCGTTATTATCGTCGATATTATCGTCGTTATTATCGTCGATATTATCGGCGTTATTATCGTCGTTATTATCGTCGTTAAAATCGTCGTTATTATTGTCATTATCATCGTTGTTATCGGCGTTAATATCGTCATTATCATAGTTATTATCGTCAAAATTATCGTCGTCAATGTCGTCGTTATTATCCTCATAATTATCGTCGTTAATATCGACGTAATTTTGTCATTATCATCGTTGTTATCATTATCATCGTTAATATCGTCATTATCATAGTTATTATCGTCAAAATTATCGTCGTCAATGTCGTCGTTATTATCCTCATAATTATCGTCGTTAATATCGACGTTATTTTGTCATTATCATCGTTTATATCGTTGTTATTATCGTCATTATTATCGTCGATGTTATCGTCGTTATTATCGTCATTTTCATCGTTGTTATCTTCGTTATTATCCTCATAATTATCGTCGTTAATATCGTCGTTATTTCGTCATTATCATCGTTGTTATCGTCGTTATTATCGTCGTTATTATCTTCGATATAACGTTATTATCGGCGTTATAATCAACGTTAATATCATCGCTATTATCGTCGATATTATCGTCGTTATTATCGTCGATATTATCGTCGTTATTATCGTCGATATTATCGTCGTTATTATCGTCGTTATTATCGTCGTTAAAATCGTAGATATTATTCTCATTATCATCGTTGTTATCGGCGTTAATATCGTCATTATCATAGTTATCATCGTCAAAATTATCGTCGTCAATGTCGTCGTTAATATCGTCATTATCATCGTTGCTATCGTCGTTATTATCCTCATAAATATCGTCGTTAATATCGTTGTTATTATCGTTATTAACATCGTTGTTATCGTCGTTATTTCGTCGTTATTATCGTCGATATTATCGTCGTTATTATCGTCGCCATTATCGTCTTTAATATCGTCGTTATTATAGTTATTATCATCGTTGTTATCGTCGTTATTATTCTCATAATTATCGTCGTTAATATCGTCGTTATTATCGTCATTTTCATCGATGTTATCTTCGTTATTATCCTCATAATTATCGTCGTTAATATCGTCGTTATTTCGTCATTATCATCGTTGTTATCGTCGTTATTATCGTCGTTATTATCTTCGATATAACGTTATTATCGGCGTTATAATCAACGTTAATATCATCGCTATTATCGTCGTTATTATCGGCGTTATTATCGTCGATATTATCGTCGTTATTATCGTCGATATTATCGTCGTTATTATCGTCGTTATTATCGTCGTTAAAATCGTAGATATTATTGTCATTATCATCGTTGTTATCGGCGTTAATATCGACATTATCATAGTTATTATCGTCAAAATTTTCGTCGTCAATGTCGTCGTTATTATCCTCATAATTATCGTCGTTAATATCGACGTAATTTTGTCATTATCATCGTTGTTATCATTATCATCGTTAATATCGTCATTATCATAGTTATTATCGTCAAAAATATCGTCGTCAATGTCGTCGTTATTATCCTCATAATTATCGTCGTTAATATCGACGTTATTTTGTCATTATCATCGTTTTTATCGTTGTTATTATCGTCATTATTATCGTCGATGTTATCGTCGTTATTATCGTCATTTTCATCGTTGTTATCTTCGTTATTATCCTCATAATTATCGTCGTTAATATCGTCGTTATTTCGTCATTATCATCGTTGTTATCGTCGTTATTATCGACGTTATTATCTTCGATATAACGTTATTATCGGCGTTATAATCAACGTTAATATCATCGCTATTATCGTCGTTATTATCGTCGTTATTATCGTCGATATTATCGTCGTTATTATCGTCGATATTATCGTCGTTATTATCGTCGTTATTATCGTCGTTAAAATCGTCGTTATTATTGTCATTATCATCGTTGTTATCGGCGTTAATATCGTCATTATCATAGTTATTATCGTCAAAATTATCGTCGTCAATGTCGTCGTTATTATCCTCATAATTATCGTCGTTAATATCGACGTAATTTTGTCATTATCATCGTTGTTATCGTTGTTATTATCGTCATTATTATCGTCGATATTATCGTCGTTATTATCGTCATTTTCATCGTTGTTATCTTCGTTATTATCCTCATAATTATCGTCGTTAATATCGTCGTTATTTCGTCATTATCATCGTTGTTATCGTCGTTATTATCGTCGTTATTATCTTCGATATAACGTTATTATCGTCGTTATAATCAACGTTAATATCATCGCTATTATCGTCGTTAATATCGTCGTTATTATCGTCGATATTATCGTCGTTATTATCGTCGATATTATCGTCGTTATTATCGTCGTCATTATCGTCGTTAATATCGTCGTTATTATTGTCATTATCATCGTTGTTATCGTCGTTAATATCGTCATTATCATAGTTATTATCGTCAAAATTATCGTCGTCAATGTCGTCGTTATTATCGTCATTATCATCGTTGCTATCGTCGTTATTATCCTCATAAATATCGTCGTTAATATCGTTGTTATTATCGTTATTATCATCGTTGTTATCGTCGTTATTTCGTCGTTATTATCGTCGATATTATCGTCGTTATTATCGTCGCCATTATCGTCTTTAATATCGTCGTTATTATAGTTATTATCATCGTTGTTATCGTCGTTATTATCCTCATAATTATCGTCGTTAATATCGTCGTTATTATCGTCATTTTCATCGATGTTATCTTCGTTATTATCCTCATAATTATCGTCGTTAATATCGTCGTTATTTCGTCATTATCATCGTTGTTATCGTCGTTATTATCGTCGTTATTATCTTCGATATAACGTTATTATCGGCGTTATAATCAACGTTAATATCATCGCTATTATCGTCGTTCTTATCGTCGTTATTATCGTTTATATTATCGATGTTATTATCGTCGATATTATCGTCGTTATTATCGTCGTTATTATCGTCGTTAAAATCGTCGTTATTATTGTCATTATCTTCGTTGTTATCGGCGTTAATATCGTCATTATCATAGTTATTATCGTCAAAATTATCGTCGTCAATGTCGTCGATATTATCCTCATAATTATCGTCGTTAATATCGACGCTATTTTGTCATTATCATCGTTGTTATCGTTGTTATTATCGTCATTATTATCGTCGATATTATCGTCGTTATTATCGTCATTTTCATCGTTGTTATCTTCGTTATTATCCTCATAATTATCGTCGTTAATATCGCCGTTATTTCGTCATTATCATCGTTGTTATCGTCGTTATTATCGTCGTTATTATCTTCGATATAACGTTATTATCGGCGTTATAATCAACGTTGATATCATCGCTATTATCGTCGTTATTATCGGCGTTATTATCGTCGATATTATCGTCGTTATTATCGTCGATATTATCGTCGTTATTATCGTCGTTATTATCGTCGTTAAAATCGTAGATATTATTGTCATTATCATCGTTGTTATCGGCGTTATTATCGTCGTTATTATCTTCGATATAACGTTATTATCGGCGTTATAATCAACGTTAATATCATCGCTATTATCGTCGTTATTATCGGCGTTATTATCGTCGATATTATCGTCGTTATTATCGTCGATATTATCGTCGTTATTATCGTCGTTATTATCGTCGTTAAAATCGTAGATATTATTGTCATTATCATCGTTGTTATCGGCGTTAATATCGTCATTATCATAGTTATTATCGTCAAAATTATCGTCGTCAATGTCGTCGTTATTAGCCTCATAATTATCGTCGTTAATATCGACGTAATTTTGTCATTATCATCGTTGTTATCATTATCATCGTTAATATCGTCATTATCATAGTTATTATCGTCAAAATTATCGTCGTCAATGTCGTCGTTATTATCCTCATAATTATCGTCGTTAATATCGACGTAATTTTGTCATTATCATCGTTGTTATCGTTGTTATTGTCGTCATTATTATCGTCGATATTATCGTCGTTATTATCGTCATTTTCATCGTTGTTATCTTCGTTATTATCCTCATAATTATCGTCGTTAATATCGTCGTTATTTCGTCATTATCATCGTTGTTATCGTCGTTATTATCGTCGTTATTATCTTCGATATAACGTTATTATCGGCGTTATAATCAACGTTAATATCATCGCTATTATCGTCGTTATTATCGTCGTTATTATCGTCGATATTATCGTCGTTATTATCGTCGTTATTATCGTCGTTAAAATCGTCGTTATTATTGTCATTATCATCGTTGTTATCGGCGTTAATATCGTCATTATCATAGTTATTATCGTCAAAATTATCGTCGTCAATGTCGTCGTTATTATCGTTATTAACATCGTTGTTATCGTCGTTATTTCGTCATTATCATCGTTGTTATCGTCGTTATTATCGTCGTTATTATCTTCGATATAACGTTATTATCGGCGTTATAATCAACGTTAATATCATCGCTATTATCGTCGATATTATCGTCGTTATTATCGTCGATATTATCGTCGTTATTATCGTCGATATTATCGTCGTTATTATCGTCGTTATTATCGTTGTTAAAATCGTAGATATTATTCTCATTATCATCGTTGTTATCGTCGTTAATATCGTCATTATCATAGTTATAATCGTCAAAATTATCGTCGTCAATGTCGTCGTTATTATCCTCATAATTATCGTCGTTAATATCGACGTTATTTTGTCATTATCATCGTTGTTATCGTTGTTATTATCGTCATTATCATCGTCGATATTATCGTCGTTATTATCGTCATTTTCATCGTTGTTATCTTCGTTATTATCCTCATAATTATCGTCGTTAATATCGTCGTTATATCGTCATTATCATCGATGTTATCGTCGTTATTATCGTCGTTATTATCTTCGATATAACGTTATTTTCGGCGTTATAATCAACGTTAATATCATCGCTATTATCGTCGTTATTATCGTCGTTATTATCGTCGATATTATCGTCGTTATTATCGTCGATATTATCGTCGTTATTATCGTCGTTATTATCGTCGTTAAAATCGTCGTTATTATTGTCATTATCATCGTTGTTATCGGCGTTAATATCGTCATTATCATAGTTATTATCGTCAAAATTATCGTCGTCAATGTCGTCGTTATTATCCTCATAATTATCGTCGTTAATATCGACGTTATTTTGTCATTATCATCGTTTTTATCGTTGTTATTATCGTCATTATTATCGTCGATGTTATCGTCGTTATTATCGTCATTTTCATCGTTGTTATCTTCGTTATTATCCTCATAATTATCGTCGTTAATATCGTCGTTATTTCGTCATTATCATCGTTGTTATCGTCGTTATTATCGTCGTTATTATCTTCGATATAACGTTATTATCGGCGTTATAATCAACGTTAATATCATCGCTATTATCGTCGTTATTATCGTCGTTATTATCGTCGATATTATCGTCGTTATTATCGTCGTTATTATCGTCGTTAAAATCGTCGTTATTATTGTCATTATCATCGTTGTTATCGGCGTTAATATCGTCATTATCATAGTTATTATCGTCAAAATTATCGTCGTCAATGTCGTCGTTATTATCGTCATTATCATCGTTGCTATCGTCGTTATTATCCTCATAATTATCGTCGTTAATATCGTCGTTATTATCGTCATTTTCATCGTTGTTATCTTCGTTATTATCCTCATAATTATCGTCGTTAATATCGTCGTTATTTCGTCATTATCATCGATGTTATCGTCGTTATTATCGTCGTTATTATCTTCGATATAACGTTATTATCGTCGTTATAATCAACGTTAATATCATCGCTAATATCGTCGTTATTATCGTCGTTATTATCGTCGTTATTATCGTCGTTATTATCGTCGTTATTATCGTCGTCATTATCGTCGTTAATATCGTCGTTATTATCGTCATTATCATCGTTGTTATCGTCGTTATTATCCTCATAATTATCGTCGTTAATATCGTCGTTATTGTCGTCATTTTCATCGATGTTATCTTTGTTATTATCCTCATAATTATTGTCGTTAATATCGTCGTTTTTTCGTCATTATCATCGTTGTTATCGTCCTTAATATCGTCGTTATTTCGTCATTATCATCGTTGTTATCGTCGTTATTATCGTCGTTATTATCTTCGATATAACGTTATTATCGTCGTTATAATCAACGTTAATATCATCGCTATTATCGTCGTTATTATCGTCGTTATTATCGTCGTTATTATCGTCGTTATTATCGTCGTTATTATCGTCGTCATTATCGTCGTTAATATCGTCGTTATTATCGTCATTATCATCGTTGTTATCGTCGTTACTATCCTCATAATTATCGTCGTTAATATCGTCGTTATTGTCGTCATTTTCATCGATGTTATCTTTGTTATTATCCTCATAATTATCGTCGTTAATATCGTCGTTTTTTCGTCATTATCATCGTTGTTATCGTCCTTAATATCTTCGTTATTTCGTCATTATCATCGTTGTTATCGTCGTTATTATCGTCGTTATTATCTTCGATATAACGTTATTATCGGCGTTATAATCAACGTTAATATCATCGCTATTATCGTCGTTATTATCGTCGATATTATCGTCGTTATTATCGTCGATATTATCGTCGTTATTATCGTCGTTATTATCGTCGTTAAAATCGTCGTTATTATTGTCATTATCTTCGTTGTTATCGGCGTTAATATCGTCATTATGATAGTTATTATCGTCAAAATTATCGTCGTCAATGTCGTCGTTATTATCCTCATAATTATCGTCGTTAATATCGACGTTATTTTGTCATTATCATCGTTGTTATCGTTGTTATTATCGTCATTATTATCGTCGATATTATCGTCCTTCTTATCGTCATTTTCATCGTTGTTATCTTCGTTATTATCCTCATAATTATCGTCGTTAATATCGTCGTTATTTCGTCATTATCATCGTTGTAATCGTCGTTATTATCGTCGTTATTATCTTCGATATAACGTTATTATCGGCGTTATAATCAACGTTGATATCATCGCTATTATCGTCGTTATTATCGTCGTTATTATCGTCGATATTATCGTCGTTATTATCGTCGATATTATCGTCGTTATTATCGTCGCCATTATCGTCTTTAATATCGTCGTTATTATAGTTATTATCATCGTTGTTATCGTCGTTATTATCCTCATAATTATCGTCGTTAATATCGTCGTTATTATCGTCATTTTCATCGATGTTATCTTCGTTATTATCCTCATAATTATCGTCGTTAATATCGTCGTTATTTCGTCATTATCATCGTTGTTATCGTCGTTATTATCGTCGTTATTATCTTCGATATAACGTTATTATCGGCGTTATAATCAACGTTAATATCATCGCTATTATCGTCGTTATTATCGGCGTTATTATCGTCGATATTATCGTCGTTATTATCGTCGATATTATCGTCGTTATTATCGTCGTTATTATCGTCGTTAAAATCGTAGATATTATTGTCATTATCATCGTTGTTATCGGCGTTAATATCGTCATTATCATAGTTATTATCGTCAAAATTATCGTCGTCAATGTCGTCGTTATTATCCTCATAATTATCGTCGTTAATATCGACGTAATTTTGTCATTATCATCGTTGTTATCATTATCATCGTTAATATCGTCATTATCATAGTTATTATCGTCAAAATTATCGTCGTCAATGTCGTCGTTATTATCCTCATAATTATCGTCGTTAATATCGACGTAATTTTGTCATTATCATCGTTGTTATCATTATCATCGTTAATATCGTCATTATCATAGTTATTATCGTCAAAATTATCGTCGTCAATGTCGTCGTTATTATCCTCATAATTATCGTCGTTAATATCGACGTAATTTTGTCATTATCATCGTTGTTATCGTTGTTATTATCGTCATTATTATCGTCGATATTATCGTCGTTATTATCGTCATTTTCATCGTTGTTATCTTCGTTATTATCCTCATAATTATCGTCGTTAATATCGTCGTTATATCGTCATTATCATCGATGTTATCGTCGTTATTATCGTCGTTATTATCTTCGATATAACGTTATTTTCGGCGTTATAATCAACGTTAATATCATCGCTATTATCGTCGTTATTATCGTCGTTATTATCGTCGATATTATCGTCGTTATTATCGTCGATATTATCGTCGTTATTATCGTCGTTATTATCGTCGTTAAAATCGTCGTTATTATTGTCATTATCATCGTTGTTATCGGCGTTAATATCGTCAGCATCATAGTTATTATCGTCAAAATTATCGTCGTCAATGTCGTCGTTATTATCCTCATAATTATCGTCGTTAATATCGACGTTATTTTGTCATTATCATCGTTTTTATCGTTGTTATTATCGTCATTATTATCGTCGATGTTATCGTCGTTATTATCGTCATTTTCATCGTTGTTATCTTCGTTATTATCCTCATAATTATCGTCGTTAATATCGTCGTTATTTCGTCATTATCATCGTTGTTATCGTCGTTATTATCGTCGTTATTATCTTCGATATAACGTTATTATCGGCGTTATAATCAACGTTAATATCATCGCTATTATCGTCGTTATTATCGTCGTTATTATCGTCGATATTATCGTCGTTATTATCGTCGTTATTATCGTCGTTAAAATCGTCGTTATTATTGTCATTATCATCGTTGTTATCGGCGTTAATATCGTCATTATCATAGTTATTATCGTCAAAATTATCGTCGTCAATGTCGTCGTTATTATCGTCATTATCATCGTTGCTATCGTCGTTATTATCCTCATAATTATCGTCGTTAATATCGTCGTTATTATCGTCATTTTCATCGTTGTTATCTTCGTTATTATCCTCATAATTATCGTCGTTAATATCGTCGTTATTTCGTCATTATCATCGATGTTATCGTCGTTATTATCGTCGTTATTATCTTCGATATAACGTTATTATCGTCGTTATAATCAACGTTAATATCATCGCTAATATCGTCGTTATTATCGTCGTTATTATCGTCGTTATTATCGTCGTTATTATCGTCGTTATTATCGTCGTCATTATCGTCGTTAATATCGTCGTTATTATCGTCATTATCATCGTTGTTATCGTCGTTATTATCCTCATAATTATCGTCGTTAATATCGTCGTTATTGTCGTCATTTTCATCGATGTTATCTTTGTTATTATCCTCATAATTATCGTCGTTAATATCGTCGTTTTTTCGTCATTATCATCGTTGTTATCGTCCTTAATATCGTCGTTATTTCGTCATTATCATCGTTGTTATCGTCGTTATTATCGTCGTTATTATCTTCGATATAACGTTATTATCGTCGTTATAATCAACGTTAATATCATCGCTATTATCGTCGTTATTATCGTCGTTATTATCGTCGTTATTATCGTCGTTATTATCGTCGTTATTATCGTCGTCATTATCGTCGTTAATATCGTCGTTATTATCGTCATTATCATCGTTGTTATCGTCGTTACTATCCTCATAATTATCGTCGTTAATATCGTCGTTATTGTCGTCATTTTCATCGATGTTATCTTTGTTATTATCCTCATAATTATCGTCGTTAATATCGTCGTTTTTTCGTCATTATCATCGTTGTTATCGTCCTTAATATCTTCGTTATTTCGTCATTATCATCGTTGTTATCGTCGTTATTATCGTCGTTATTATCTTCGATATAACGTTATTATCGGCGTTATAATCAACGTTAATATCATCGCTATTATCGTCGTTATTATCGTCGATATTATCGTCGTTATTATCGTCGATATTATCGTCGTTATTATCGTCGTTATTATCGTCGTTAAAATCGTCGTTATTATTGTCATTATCTTCGTTGTTATCGGCGTTAATATCGTCATTATGATAGTTATTATCGTCAAAATTATCGTCGTCAATGTCGTCGTTATTATCCTCATAATTATCGTCGTTAATATCGACGTTATTTTGTCATTATCATCGTTGTTATCGTTGTTATTATCGTCATTATTATCGTCGATATTATCGTCCTTCTTATCGTCATTTTCATCGTTGTTATCTTCGTTATTATCCTCATAATTATCGTCGTTAATATCGTCGTTATTTCGTCATTATCATCGTTCTAATCGTCGTTATTATCGTCGTTATTATCTTCGATATAACGTTATTATCGGCGTTATAATCAACGTTGATATCATCGCTATTATCGTCGTTATTATCGTCGTTATTATCGTCGATATTATCGTCGTTATTATCGTCGATATTATCGTCGTTATTATCGTCGCCATTATCGTCTTTAATATCGTCGTTATTATAGTTATTATCATCGTTGTTATCGTCGTTATTATCCTCATAATTATCGTCGTTAATATCGTCGTTATTATCGTCATTTTCATCGATGTTATCTTCGTTATTATCCTCATAATTATCGTCGTTAATATCGTCGTTATTTCGTCATTATCATCGTTGTTATCGTCGTTATTATCGTCGTTATTATCTTCGATATAACGTTATTATCGGCGTTATAATCAACGTTAATATCATCGCTATTATCGTCGTTATTATCGGCGTTATTATCGTCGATATTATCGTCGTTATTATCGTCGATATTATCGTCGTTATTATCGTCGTTATTATCGTCGTTAAAATCGTAGATATTATTGTCATTATCATCGTTGTTATCGGCGTTAATATCGTCATTATCATAGTTATTATCGTCAAAATTATCGTCGTCAATGTCGTCGTTATTATCCTCATAATTATCGTCGTTAATATCGACGTAATTTTGTCATTATCATCGTTGTTATCATTATCATCGTTAATATCGTCATTATCATAGTTATTATCGTCAAAATTATCGTCGTCAATGTCGTCGTTATTATCCTCATAATTATCGTCGTTAATATCGACGTAATTTTGTCATTATCATCGTTGTTATCGTTGTTATTATCGTCATTATTATCGTCGATATTATCGTCGTTATTATCGTCATTTTCATCGTTGTTATCTTCGTTATTATCCTCATAATTATCGTCGTTAATATCGTCGTTATTTCGTCATTATCATCGTTGTTATCGTCGTTATTATCGTCGTTATTTTCTTCGATATAACGTTATTATCGGCGTTATAATCAACGTTAATATCATCGCTATTATCGTCGATATTATCGTCGTTATTATCGTCGATATTATCGTCGTTATTATCGTCGATATTATCGTCGTTATTATCGTCGTTATTATCGTCGTTAAAATCGTAGATATTATTCTCATTATCATCGTTGTTATCGTCGTTAATATCGTCATTATCATAGTTATTATCGTCAAAATTATCTTTGTCAATGTCGTCGTTATTATCCTCATAATTATCGTCGATAATATCGACGTAATTTTGTCATTATCATCGTTGTTATCATTATCATCGTTAATATCGTCATTATTATAGTTATTATCGTCAAAATTATCGTCGTCAATGTCGTCGTTATTATCCTCATAATTATCGTCGTTAATATCGACGTTATTTTGTCATTATCATCGTTTTTATCGTTGTTATTATCGTCATTATTATCGTCGATGTTATCGTCGTTATTATCGTCATTTTCATCGTTGTTATCTTCGTTATTATCCTCAATTATCGTCGTTAATATCGTCGTTATTTCGTCATTATCATCGTTGTTATCGTCGTTATTATCGTCGTTATTATCTTCGATATAACGTTATTATCGGCGTTATAATCAACGTTAATATCATCGCTATTATCGTCGTTATTATCGTCGTTATTATCGTCGATATTATCGTCGTTATTATCGTCGATATTATCGTCGTTATTATCGTCGTTATTATCGTCGTTAAAATCGTCGTTATTATTGTCATTATCATCGTTGTTATCGGCGTTAATATCGTCATTATCATAGTTATTATCGTCAAAATTATCGTCGTCAATGTCGTCGTTATTATCCTCATAATTATCGTCGTTAATATCGACGTAATTTTGTCATTATCATCGTTGTTATCGTTGTTATTATCGTCATTATTATCGTCGATATTATCGTCCTTCTTATCGTCATTTTCATCGTTGTTATCTTCGTTATTATCCTCATAATTATCGTCGTTAATATCGTCGTTATTTCGTCATTATCATCGTTGTAATCGTCGTTATTATCGTCGTTATTATCTTCGATATAACGTTATTATCGGCGTTATAATCAACGTTGATATCATCGCTATTATCGTCGTTATTATCGTCGTTATTATCGTCGATATTATCGTCGTTATTATCGTCGATATTATCGTCGTTATTATCGTCGCCATTATCGTCTTTAATATCGTCGTTATTATAGTTATTATCATCGTTGTTATCGTCGTTATTATCCTCATAATTATCGTCGTTAATATCGTCGTTATTATCGTCATTTTCATCGATGTTATCTTCGTTATTATCCTCATAATTATCGTCGTTAATATCGTCGTTATTTCGTCATTATCATCGTTGTTATCGTCGTTATTATCGTCGTTATTATCTTCGATATAACGTTATTATCGGCGTTATAATCAACGTTAATATCATCGCTATTATCGTCGTTATTATCGGCGTTATTATCGTCGATATTATCGTCGTTATTATCGTCGATATTATCGTCGTTATTATCGTCGTTATTATCGTCGTTAAAATCGTAGATATTATTGTCATTATCATCGTTGTTATCGGCGTTAATATCGTCATTATCATAGTTATTATCGTCAAAATTATCGTCGTCAATGTCGTCGTTATTATCCTCATAATTATCGTCGTTAATATCGACGTAATTTTGTCATTATCATCGTTGTTATCATTATCATCGTTAATATCGTCATTATCATAGTTATTATCGTCAAAATTATCGTCGTCAATGTCGTCGTTATTATCCTCATAATTATCGTCGTTAATATCGACGTAATTTTGTCATTATCATCGTTGTTATCGTTGTTATTATCGTCATTATTATCGTCGATATTATCGTCGTTATTATCGTCATTTTCATCGTTGTTATCTTCGTTATTATCCTCATAATTATCGTCGTTAATATCGTCGTTATTTCGTCATTATCATCGTTGTTATCGTCGTTATTATCGTCGTTATTTTCTTCGATATAACGTTATTATCGGCGTTATAATCAACGTTAATATCATCGCTATTATCGTCGATATTATCGTCGTTATTATCGTCGATATTATCGTCGTTATTATCGTCGATATTATCGTCGTTATTATCGTCGTTATTATCGTCGTTAAAATCGTAGATATTATTCTCATCATCATCGTTGTTATCGTCGTTAATATCGTCATTATCATAGTTATTATCGTCAAAATTATCTTTGTCAATGTCGTCGTTATTATCCTCATAATTATCGTCGATAATATCGACGTAATTTTGTCATTATCATCGTTGTTATCATTATCATCGTTAATATCGTCATTATTATAGTTATTATCGTCAAAATTATCGTCGTCAATGTCGTCGTTATTATCCTCATAATTATCGTCGTTAATATCGACGTTATTTTGTCATTATCATCGTTTTTATCGTTGTTATTATCGTCATTATTATCGTCGATGTTATCGTCGTTATTATCGTCATTTTCATCGTTGTTATCTTCGTTATTATCCTCAATTATCGTCGTTAATATCGTCGTTATTTCGTCATTATCATCGTTGTTATCGTCGTTATTATCGTCGTTATTATCTTCGATATAACGTTATTATCGGCGTTATAATCAACGTTAATATCATCGCTATTATCGTCGTTATTATCGTCGTTATTATCGTCGATATTATCGTCGTTATTATCGTCGATATTATCGTCGTTATTATCGTCGTTATTATCGTCGTTAAAATCGTCGTTATTATTGTCATTATCATCGTTGTTATCGGCGTTAATATCGTCATTATCATAGTTATTATCGTCAAAATTATCGTCGTCAATGTCGTCGTTATTATCCTCATAATTATCGTCGTTAATATCGACGTAATTTTGTCATTATCATCGTTGTTATCGTTGTTATTATCGTCATTATTATCGTCGATATTATCGTCGTTATTATCGTCATTTTCATCGTTGTTATCTTCGTTATTATCCTCATAATTATCGTCGTTAATATCGTCGTTATTTCGTCATTATCATCGTTGTTATCGTCGTTATTATCGTCGTTATTTTCTTCGATATAACGTTATTATCGGCGTTATAATCAACGTTAATATCATCGCTATTATCGTCGATATTATCGTCGTTATTATCGTCGATATTATCGTCGTTATTATCGTCGATATTATCGTCGTTATTATCGTCGTTATTATCGTCGTTAAAATCGTAGATATTATTCTCATTATCATCGTTGTTATCGTCGTTAATATCGTCATTATCATAGTTATTATCGTCAAAATTATCGTCGTCAATGTCGTCGTTATTATCCTCATAATTATCGTCGTTAATATCGACGTTATTTTGTCATTATCATCGTTTTTATCGTTGTTATTATCGTCATTATTATCGTCGATGTTATCGTCGTTATTATCGTCATTTTCATCGTTGTTATCTTCGTTATTATCCTCAATTATCGTCGTTAATATCGTCGTTATTTCGTCATTATCATCGTTGTTATCGTCGTTATTATCGTCGTTATTATCTTCGATATAACGTTATTATCGGCGTTATAATCAACGTTAATATCATCGCTATTATCGTCGTTATTATCGGCGTTATTATCGTCGATATTATCGTCGTTATTATCGTCGATATTATCGTCGTTATTATCGTCGTTATTATCGTCGTTAAAATCGTCGTTATTATTGTCATTATCATCGTTGTTATCGGCGTTAATATCGTCATTATCATAGTTATTATCGTCAAAATTATCGTCGTCAATGTCGTCGTTATTATCCTCATAATTATCGTCGTTAATATCGTCGTTATTTCGTCATTATCATCGTTGTTATCGTCGTTATTATCGTCGTTATTATCTTCGATATAACGTTATTATCGGCGTTATAATCAACGTTAATATCATCGCTATTATCGTCGTTATTATCGGCGTTATTATCGTCGATATTATCGTCGTTATTATCGTCGTTATTATCGTCGTTATTATCGTCGTTATTATCGTCGTTAAAATCGTAGATATTATTGTCATTATCATCGTTGTTATCGGCGTTAATATCGTCATTATCATAGTTATTATCGTCAAAATTATCGTCGTCAATGTCGTCGTTATTATCCTCATAATTATCGTCGTTAATATCGACGTAATTTTGTCATTATCATCGTTGTTATCATTATCATCGTCAATATCGTCATTATCATAGTTATTATCGTCAAAATTATCGTCGTCAATGTCGTCGTTATTATCCTCATAATTATCGTCGTTAATATCGACGTTATTTTGTCATTATCATCGTTTATATCGTTGTTATTATCGTCATTATTATCGTCGATGTTATCGTCGTTATTATCGTCATTTTCATCGTTGTTATCTTCGTTATTATCCTCATAATTATCGTCGTTAATATCGTCGTTATTTCGTCATTATTATCGTTGTTATCGTCGTTATTATCGTCGTTATTATCTTCGATATAACGTTATTATCGGCGTTATAATCATCGTTAATATCATCGCTATTATCGTCGTTATTATCGTCGTTATTATCGTCGATATTATCGTCGTTATTATCGTCGATATTATCGTCTTTATTATCGTCGTTATTATCGTCGTTAAAATCGTCGTTATTATTGTCATTATCATCGTTGTTATCGGCGTTAATATCGTCATTATCATAGTTATTATCGTCAAAATTATCGTCGTCAATGTCGTCGTTATTATCCTCATAATTATCGTCGTTAATATCGACGTAATTTTGTCATTATCATCGTTGTTATCGTTGTTATTATCGTCATTATTATCGTCGATATTATCGTCGTTATTATCGTCATTTTCATCGTTGTTATCTTCGATATTATCCTCATAATTATCGTCGTTAATATCGTCGTTATTTCGTCATTATCATCGTTGTTATCGTCGTTATTATCGTCGTTATTTTCTTCGATATAACGTTATTATCGGCGTTATAATCAATGTTAATATCATCGCTATTATCGTCGATATTATCGTCGTTATTATCGTCGATATTATCGTCGTTATTATCGTCGTTATTATCGTCGTTAAAATCGTAGATATTATTCTCATTATCATCGTTGTTATCGTCGTTAATATCGTCATTATCATAGTTATAATCGTCAAAATTATCGTCGTCAATGTCGTCGTTATTATCCTCATAATTATCGTCGTTAATATCGACGTTATTTTGTCATTATCATCGTTGTTATCGTTGTTATTATCGTCATTATTATCGTCGATATTATCGTCGTTATTATCGTCATTTTCATCGTTGTTATCTTCGTTATTATCCTCATAATTATCGTCGTTAATATCGTCGTTATATCGTCATTATCATCGTTGTTATCGTCGTTATTATCGTCGTTATTATCTTCGATATAACGTTATTTTCGGCGTTATAATCAACGTTAATATCATCGCTATTATCGTCGTTATTATCGTCGATATTATCGTCGTTATTATCGTCGTTATTATCGTCGTTAAAATCGTCGTTATTATTGTCATTATCATCGTTGTTATCGGCGTTAATATCGTCATTATCATAGTTATTATCGTCAAAATTATCGTCGTCAATGTCGTCGTTATTATCGTCATTATCATCGTTGCTATCGTCGTTATTATCCTCATAAATAGCGTCGTTAATATCGTTGTTATTATCGTTATTAACATCGTTGTTATCGTCGTTATTTCGTCGTTATTATCGTCGATATTATCGTCGTTATTATCGTCGCCATTATCGTCTTTAATATCGTCGTTATTATAGTTATTATCATCGTTGTTATCGTCGTTATTATCCTCATAATTATCGTCGTTAATATCGTCGTTATTATCGTCATTTTCATCGATGTTATCTTCGTTATTATCCTCATAATTATCGTCGTTAATATCGTCGTTATTTCGTCATTATCATCGTTGTTATCGTCGTTATTATCGTCGTTATTATCTTCGATATAACGTTATTATCGGCGTTATAATCAACGTTAATATCATCGCTATTATCGTCGTTATTATCGGCGTTATTATCGTCGATATTATCGTCGTTATTATCGTCGATATTATCGTCGTTATTATCGTCGTTATTATCGTCGTTAAAATCGTAGATATTATTGTCATTATCATCGTTGTTATCGGCGTTAATATCGACATTATCATAGTTATTATCGTCAAAATTTTCGTCGTCAATGTCGTCGTTATTATCCTCATAATTATCGTCGTTAATATCGACGTAATTTTGTCATTATCATCGTTGTTATCATTATCATCGTTAATATCGTCATTATCATAGTTATTATCGTCAAAATTATCGTCGTCAATGTCGTCGTTATTATCCTCATAATTATCGTCGTTAATATCGACGTTATTTTGTCATTATCATCGTTTTTATCGTTGTTATTATCGTCATTATTATCGTCGATGTTATCGTCGTTATTATCGTCATTTTCATCGTTGTTATCTTCGTTATTATCCTCATAATTATCGTCGTTAATATCGTCGTTATTTCGTCATTATCATCGTTGTTATCGTCGTTATTATCGTCGTTATTATCTTCGATATAACGTTATTATCGGCGTTATAATCAACGTTAATATCATCGCTATTATCGTCGTTATTATCGTCGTTATTATCGTCGATATTATCGTCGTTATTATCGTCGATATTATCGTCTTTATTATCGTCGTTATTATCGTCGTTAAAATCGTAGATATTATTGTCATTATCATCGTTGTTATCGTCGTTAATATCGTCATTATCATAGTTATTATCGTCAAAATTATCGTCGTCAATGTCGTCGTTATTATCGTCATTATCATCGTTGCTATCGTCGTTATTATCCTCATAAATATCGTCGTTAATATCGTTGTTATTATCGTTATTATCATCGTTGTTATCGTCGTTATTTCGTCGTTATTATCGTCGATATTATCGTCGTTATTATCGTCGCCATTATCGTCTTTAATATCGTCGTTATTATAGTTATTATCATCGTTGTTATCGTCGTTATTATCCTCATAATTATCGTCGTTAATATCGTCGTTATTATCGTCATTTTCATCGATGTTATCTTCGTTATTATCCTCATAATTATCGTCGTTAATATCGTCGTTATTTCGTCATTATCATCGTTGTTATCGTCGTTATTATCGTCGTTATTATCTTCGATATAACGTTATTATCGGCGTTATAATCAACGTTAATATCATCGCTATTATCGTCGTTATTATCGGCGTTATTATCGTCGATATTATCGTCGTTATTATCGTCGATATTATCGTCGTTATTATCGTCGTTATTATCGTCGTTAAAATCGTAGATATTATTGTCATTATCATCGTTGTTATCGGCGTTAATATCGTCATTATCATAGTTATTATCGTCAAAATTATCGTCGTCAATGTCGTCGTTATTATCCTCATAATTATCGTCGTTAATATCGACGTAATTTTGTCATTATCATCGTTGTTATCATTATCATCGTTAATATCGTCATTATCATAGTTATTATCGTCAAAATTATCGTCGTCAATGTCGTCGTTATTATCCTCATAATTATCGTCGTTAATATCGACGTTATTTTGTCATTATCATCGTTTATATCGTTGTTATTATCGTCATTATTATCGTCGATGTTATCGTCGTTATTATCGTCATTTTCATCGTTGTTATCTTCGTTATTATCCTCATAATTATCGTCGTTAATATCGTCGTTATTTCGTCATTATCATCGTTGTTATCGTCGTTATTATCGTCGTTATTATCTTCGATATAACGTTATTATCGGCGTTATAATCAACGTTAATATCATCGCTATTATCGTCGATATTATCGTCGTTATTATCGTCGATATTATCGTCGTTATTATCGTCGATATTATCGTCGTTATTATCGTCGTTATTATCGTCGTTAAAATCGTAGATATTATTCTCATTATCATCGTTGTTATCGGCGTTAATATCGTCATTATCATAGTTATTATCGTCAAAATTATCGTCGTCAATGTCGTCGTTAATATCGTCATTATCATCGTTGCTATCGTCGTTATTATCCTCATAAATATCGTCGTTAATATCGTTGTTATTATCGTTATTAACATCGTTGTTATCGTCGTTATTTCGTCGTTATTATCGTCGATATTATCGTCGTTATTATCGTCGCCATTATCGTCTTTAATATCGTCGTTATTATAGTTATTATCATCGTTGTTATCGTCGTTATTATCCTCATAATTATCGTCGTTAATATCGTCGTTATTATCGTCATTTTCATCGATGTTATCTTCGTTATTATCCTCATAATTATCGTCGTTAATATCGTCGTTATTTCGTCATTATCATCGTTGTTATCGTCGTTATTATCGTCGTTATTTTCTTCGATATAACGTTATTATCGGCGTTATAATCAACGTTAATATCATCGCTATTATCGTCGATATTATCGTCGTTATTATCATCGATATTATCGTCGTTATTATCGTCGTTATTATCGTCGTTAAAATCGTAGATATTATTCTCATTATCATCGTTGTTATCGTCGTTAATATCGTCATTATCATAGTTATAATCGTCAAAATTATCGTCGTCAATGTCGTCGTTATTATCCTCATAATTATCGTCGTTAATATCGACGTTATTTTGTCATTATCATCGTTGTTATCGTTGTTATTATCGTCATTATTATCGTCGATATTATCGTCGTTATTATCGTCATTTTCATCGTTGTTATCTTCGTTATTATCCTCATAATTATCGTCGTTAATATCGTCGTTATTTCGTCATTATCATCGTTGTTATCGTCGTTATTATCGTCGTTATTATCTTCAATATAACGTTATTTTCGGCGTTATAATCAACGTTAATATCATCGCTATTATCGTCGTTATTATCGTCGTTATTATCGTCGATATTATCGTCGTTATTATCGTCGATATTATCGTCGTTATTATCGTCGTTATTATCGTCGTTAAAATCGTCGTTATTATTGTCATTATCATCGTTGTTATCGGCGTTAATATCGTCATTATCATAGTTATTATCGTCAAAATTATCGTCGTCAATGTCGTTATTATCGTCATTATCATCGTTGCTATCGTCGTTATTATCCTCATAAATATCGTCGTTAATATCGTTGTTATTATCGTTATTAACATCGTTGTTATCGTCGTGATTTCGTCGTTATTATCGTCGATATTATCGTCGTTATTATCGTCGCCATTATCGTCTTTAATATCGTCGTTATTATAGTTATTATCATCGTTGTTATCGTCGTTATTATCCTCATAATTATCGTCGTTAATATCGTCGTTATTATCGTCATTTTCATCGATGTTATCTTCGTTATTATCCTCATAATTATCGTCGTTAATATCGTCGTTATTTCGTCATTATCATCGTTGTTATCGTCGTTATTATCGTCGTTATTATCTTCGATATAACGTTATTATCGGCGTTATAATCAACGTTAATATCATCGCTATTATCGTCGTTATTATCGGCGTTATTATCGTCGATATTATCGTCGTTATTATCGTCGATATTATCGTCGTTATTATCGTCGTTATTATCGTCGTTAAAATCGTAGATATTATTGTCATTATCATCGTTGTTATCGGCGTTAATATCGACATTATCATAGTTATTATCGTCAAAATTTTCGTCGTCAATGTCGTCGTTATTATCGTCGTTATTATCGTCGTTAAAATCGTCGTTATTATTGTCATTATCATCGTTGTTATCGGCGTTAATATCGTCATTATCATAGTTATTATCGTCAAAATTATCGTCGTCAATGTCGTCGTTATTATCCTCATAATTATCGTCGTTAATATCGTCGTTATTTCGTCATTATCATCGTTGTTATCGTCGTTATTATCGTCGTTATTATCTTCGATATAACGTTATTATCGGCGTTATAATCAACGTTAATATCATCGCTATTATTGTCGTTATTATCGGCGTTATTATCGTCGATATTATCGTCGTTATTATCGTCGTTATTATCGTCGTTATTATCGTCGTTATTATCGTCGTTAAAATCGTAGATATTATTGTCATTATCATCGTTGTTATCGGCGTTAATATCGTCATTATCATAGTTATTATCGTCAAAATTATCGTCGTCAATGTCGTCGTTATTATCCTCATAATTATCGTCGTTAATATCGACGTAATTTTGTCATTATCATCGTTGTTATCATTATCATCGTCAATATCGTCATTATCATAGTTATTATCGTCAAAATTATCGTCGTCAATGTCGTCGTTATTATCCTCATAATTATCGTCGTTAATATCGACGTTATTTTGTCATTATCATCGTTTATATCGTTGTTATTATCGTCATTATTATCGTCGATGTTATCGTCGTTATTATCGTCATTTTCATCGTTGTTATCTTCGTTATTATCCTCATAATTATCGTCGTTAATATCGACGTAATTTTGTCATTATCATCGTTGTTATCGTTGTTATTATCGTCATTATTATCGTCGATATTATCGTCGTTATTATCGTCATTTTCATCGTTGTTATCTTCGATATTATCCTCATAATTATCGTCGTTAATATCGTCGTTATTTCGTCATTATCATCGTTGTTATCGTCGTTATTATCGTCGTTATTTTCTTCGATATAACGTTATTATCGGCGTTATAATCAACGTTAATATCATCGCTATTATCGTCGATATTATCGTCGTTATTATCGTCGATATTATCGTCGTTATTATCGTCGTTATTATCGTCGTTAAAATCGTAGATATTATTCTCATTATCATCGTTGTTATCGTCGTTAATATCGTCATTATCATAGTTATAATCGTCAAAATTATCGTCGTCAATGTCGTCGTTATTATCCTCATAATTATCGTCGTTAATATCGACGTTATTTTGTCATTATCATCGTTGTTATCGTTGTTATTATCGTCATTATTATCGTCGATATTATCGTCGTTATTATCGTCATTTTCATCGTTGTTATCTTCGTTATTATCCTCATAATTATCGTCGTTAATATCGTCGTTATATCGTCATTATCATCGTTGTTATCGTCGTTATTATCGTCGTTATTATCTTCGATATAACGTTATTTTCGGCGTTATAATCAACGTTAATATCATCGCTATTATCGTCGTTATTATCGTCGATATTATCGTCGTTATTATCGTCGTTATTATCGTCGTTAAAATCGTCGTTATTATTGTCATTATCATCGTTGTTATCGGCGTTAATATCGTCATTATCATAGTTATTATCGTCAAAATTATCGTCGTCAATGTCGTCGTTATTATCGTCATTATCATCGTTGCTATCGTCGTTATTATCCTCATAAATAGCGTCGTTAATATCGTTGTTATTATCGTCATTATTATCGTCGATGTTATCGTCGTTATTATCGTCATTTTCATCGTTGTTATCTTCGTTATTATCCTCATAATTATCGTCGTTAATATCGTCGTTATTTCGTCATTATCATCGTTGTTATCGTCGTTATTATCGTCGTTATTATCTTCAATATAACGTTATTTTCGGCGTTATAATCAACGTTAATATCATCGCTATTATCGTCGTTATTATCGTCGTTATTATCGTCGATATTATCGTCGTTATTATCGTCGATATTATCGTCGTTATTATCGTCGTTATTATCGTCGTTAAAATCGTCGTTATTATTGTCATTATCATCGTTGTTATCGGCGTTAATATCGTCATTATCATAGTTATTATCGTCAAAATTATCGTCGTCAATGTCGTTATTATCGTCATTATCATCGTTGCTATCGTCGTTATTATCCTCATAAATATCGTCGTTAATATCGTTGTTATTATCGTTATTACATCGTTGTTATCGTCGTGATTTCGTCGTTATTATCGTCGATATTATCGTCGTTATTATCGTCGCCATTATCGTCTTTAATATCGTCGTTATTATAGTTATTATCATCGTTGTTATCGTCGTTATTATCCTCATAATTATCGTCGTTAATATCGTCGTTATTATCGTCATTTTCATCGATGTTATCTTCGTTATTATCCTCATAATTATCGTCGTTAATATCGTCGTTATTTCGTCATTATCATCGTTGTTATCGTCGTTATTATCGTCGTTATTATCTTCGATATAACGTTATTATCGGCGTTATAATCAACGTTAATATCATCGCTATTATCGTCGTTATTATCGGCGTTATTATCGTCGATATTATCGTCGTTATATCGTCGATATTATCGTCGTTATTATCGTCGTTATTATCGTCGTTAAAATCGTAGATATTATTGTCATTATCATCGTTGTTATCGGCGTTAATATCGTCATTATCATAGTTATTATCGTCAAAATTATCGTCGTCAATGTCGTCGTTATTATCGTCGTTATTATCGTCGTTAAAATCGTCGTTATTATTGTCATTATCATCGTTGTTATCGGCGTTAATATCGTCATTATCATAGTTATTATCGTCAAAATTATCGTCGTCAATGTCGTCGTTATTATCCTCATAATTATCGTCGTTAATATCGTCGTTATTTCGTCATTATCATCGTTGTTATCGTCGTTATTATCGTCGTTATTATCTTCGATATAACGTTATTATCGGCGTTATAATCAACGTTAATATCATCGCTATTATTGTCGTTATTATCGGCGTTATTATCGTCGATATTATCGTCGTTAATATCGTCGTTTTATCGTCGTTATTATCGTCGTTATTATCGTCGTTAAAATCGTAGATATTATTGTCATTATCATCGTTGTTATCGGCGTTAATATCGTCATTATCATAGTTATTATCGTCAAAATTATCGTCGTCAATGTCGTCGTTATTATCCTCATAATTATCGTCGTTAATATCGACGTAATTTTGTCATTATCATCGTTGTTATCATTATCATCGTCAATATCGTCATTATCATAGTTATTATCGTCAAAATTATCGTCGTCAATGTCGTCGTTATTATCCTCATAATTATCGTCGTTAATATCGACGTTATTTTGTCATTATCATCGTTTATATCGTTGTTATTATCGTCATTATTATCGTCGATGTTATCGTCGTTATTATCGTCATTTTCATCGTTGTTATCTTCGTTATTATCCTCATAATTATCGTCGTTAATATCGACGTAATTTTGTCATTATCATCGTTGTTATCGTTGTTATTATCGTCATTATTATCGTCGATATTATCGTCGTTATTATCGTCATTTTCATCGTTGTTATCTTCGATATTATCCTCATAATTATCGTCGTTAATATCGTCGTTATTTCGTCATTATCATCGTTGTTATCGTCGTTATTATCGTCGTTATTTTCTTCGATATAACGTTATTATCGGCGTTATAATCAACGTTAATATCATCGCTATTATCGTCGATATTATCGTCGTTATTATCGTCGATATTATCGTCGTTATTATCGTCGTTATTATCGTCGTTAAAATCGTAGATATTATTCTCATTATCATCGTTGTTATCGTCGTTAATATCGTCATTATCATAGTTATAATCGTCAAAATTATCGTCGTCAATGTCGTCGTTATTATCCTCATAATTATCGTCGTTAATATCGACGTTATTTTGTCATTATCATCGTTGTTATCGTTGTTATTATCGTCATTATTATCGTCGATATTATCGTCGTTATTATCGTCATTTTCATCGTTGTTATCTTCGTTATTATCCTCATAATTATCGTCGTTAATATCGTCGTTATATCGTCATTATCATCGTTGTTATCGTCGTTATTATCGTCGTTATTATCTTCGATATAACGTTATTTTCGGCGTTATAATCAACGTTAATATCATCGCTATTATCGTCGTTATTATCGTCGATATTATCGTCGTTATTATCGTCGTTATTATCGTCGTTAAAATCGTCGTTATTATTGTCATTATCATCGTTGTTATCGGCGTTAATATCGTCATTATCATAGTTATTATCGTCAAAATTATCGTCGTCAATGTCGTCGTTATTATCGTCATTATCATCGTTGCTATCGTCGTTATTATCCTCATAAATAGCGTCGTTAATATCGTTGTTATTATCGTTATTAACATCGTTGTTATCGTCGTTATTTCGTCGTTATTATCGTCGATATTATCGTCGTTATTATCGTCGCCATTATCGTCTTTAATATCGTCGTTATTATAGTTATTATCATCGTTGTTATCGTCGTTATTATCCTCATAATTATCGTCGTTAATATCGTCGTTATTATCGTCATTTTCATCGATGTTATCTTCGTTATTATCCTCATAATTATCGTCGTTAATATCGTCGTTATTTCGTCATTATCATCGTTGTTATCGTCGTTATTATCGTCGTTATTATCTTCGATATAACGTTATTATCGGCGTTATAATCAACGTTAATATCATCGCTATTATCGTCGTTATTATCGGCGTTATTATCGTCGATATTATCGTCGTTATTATCGTCGATATTATCGTCGTTATTATCGTCGTTATTATCGTCGTTAAAATCGTAGATATTATTGTCATTATCATCGTTGTTATCGGCGTTAATATCGACATTATCATAGTTATTATCGTCAAAATTTTCGTCGTCAATGTCGTCGTTATTATCCTCATAATTATCGTCGTTAATATCGACGTAATTTTGTCATTATCATCGTTGTTATCATTATCATCGTTAATATCGTCATTATCATAGTTATTATCGTCAAAATTATCGTCGTCAATGTCGTCGTTATTATCCTCATAATTATCGTCGTTAATATCGACGTTATTTTGTCATTATCATCGTTTTTATCGTTGTTATTATCGTCATTATTATCGTCGATGTTATCGTCGTTATTATCGTCATTTCCATCGTTGTTATCTTCGTTATTATCCTCATAATTATCGTCGTTAATATCGTCGTTATTTCGTCATTATCATCGTTGTTATCGTCGTTATTATCGTCGTTATTATCTTCGATATAACGTTATTATCGGCGTTATAATCAACGTTAATATCATCGCTATTATCGTCGTTATTATCGTCGTTATTATCGTCGATATTATCGTCGTTATTATCGTCGATATTATCGGCGTTATTATCGTCGTTATTATCGTCGTTAAAATCGTCGTTATTATTGTCATTATCATCGTTGTTATCGGCGTTAATATCGTCATTATCATAGTTATTATCGTCAAAATTATCGTCGTCAATGTCGTCGTTATTATCCTCATAATTATCGTCGTTAATATCGACGTTATTTTGTCATTATCATCGTTGTTATCGTTGTTATTATCGTTATTATTATCGTCGATATTATCGTCCTTCTTATCGTCATTTTCATCGTTGTTATCTTCGTTATTATCCTCATAATTATCGTCGTTAATATCGTCGTTATTTCGTCATTATCATCGTTGTTATCGTCGTTATTATCGTCGTTATTATCTTCGATATAACGTTATTATCGGCGTTATAATCAACGTTAATATCATCGCTATTATCGTCGTTATTATCGTCGTTATTATCGTCGATATTATCGTCGTTATTATCGTCGATATTATCGTCTTTATTATCGTCGTTATTATCGTCGTTAAAATCGTAGATATTATTGTCATTATCATCGTTGTTATCGTCGTTAATATCGTCATTATCATAGTTATTATCGTCAAAATTATCGTCGTCAATGTCGTCGTTATTATCGTCATTATCATCGTTGCTATCGTCGTTATTATCCTCATAAATAGCGTCGTTAATATCGTTGTTATTATCGTTATTAACATCGTTGTTATCGTCGTTATTTCGTCGTTATTATCGTCGATATTATCGTCGTTATTATCGTCGCCATTATCCTCTTTAATATCGTCGTTATTATAGTTATTATCATCGTTGTTATCGTCGTTATTATCCTCATAATTATCGTCGTTAATATCGTCGTTATTATCGTCATTTTCATCGATGTTATCTTCGTTATTATCCTCATAATTATCGTCGTTAATATCGTCGTTATTTCGTCATTATCATCGTTGTTATCGTCGTTATTATCGTCGTTATTATCTTCGATATAACGTTATTATCGGCGTTATAATCAACGTTAATATCATCGCTATTATCGTCGTTATTATCGGCGTTATTATCGTCGATATTATCGTCGTTATTATCGTCGATATTATCGTCGTTATTATCGTCGTTATTATCGTCGTTAAAATCGTAGATATTATTGTCATTATCATCGTTGTTATCGGCGTTAATATCGACATTATCATAGTTATTATCGTCAAAATTTTCGTCGTCAATGTCGTCGTTATTATCCTCATAATTATCGTCGTTAATATCGACGTAATTTTGTCATTATCATCGTTGTTATCATTATCATCGTTAATATCGTCATTATCATAGTTATAATCGTCAAAATTATCGTCGTCAATGTCGTCGTTATTATCCTCATAATTATCGTCGTTAATATCGACGTTATTTTGTCATTATCATCGTTGTTATCGTTGTTATTATCGTCATTATTATCGTCGATATTATCGTCGTTATTATCGTCATTTTCATCGTTGTTATCTTCGTTATTATCCTCATAATTATCGTCGTTAATATCGTCGTTATTTCGTCATTATCATCGTTGTTATCGTCTTTATTATCGTCGTTATTATCTTCAATATAACGTTATTTTCGGCGTTATAATCAACGTTAATATCATCGCTATTATCGTCGTTATTATCGTCGTTATTATCGTCGATATTATCGTCGTTATTATCGTCGATATTATCGTCGTTATTATCGTCGTTATTATCGTCGTTAAAATCGTCGTTATTATTGTCATTATCATCGTTGTTATCGGCGTTAATATCGTCATTATCATAGTTATTATCGTCAAAATTATCGTCGTCAATGTCGTTATTATCGTCATTATCATCGTTGCTATCGTCGTTATTATCCTCATAAATATCGTCGTTAATATCGTTGTTATTATCGTTATTAACATCGTTGTTATCGTCGTTATTTCGTCGTTATTATCGTCGATATTATCGTCGTTATTATCGTCGCCATTATCGTCTTTAATATCGTCGTTATTATAGTTATTATCATCGTTGTTATCGTCGTTATTATCCTCATAATTATCGTCGTTAATATCGTCGTTATTATCGTCATTTTCATCGATGTTATCTTCGTTATTATCCTCATAATTATCGTCGTTAATATCGTCGTTATTTCGTCATTATCATCGTTGTTATCGTCGTTATTATCGTCGTTATTATCTTCGATATAACGTTATTATCGGCGTTATAATCAACGTTAATATCATCGCTATTATCGTCGTTATTATCGGCGTTATTATCGTCGATATTATCGTCGTTATTATCGTCGATATTATCGTCGTTATTATCGTCGTTATTATCGTCGTTAAAATCGTAGATATTATTGTCATTATCATCGTTGTTATCGGCGTTAATATCGACATTATCATAGTTATTATCGTCAAAATTTTCGTCGTCAATGTCGTCGTTATTATCCTCATAATTATCGTCGTTAATATCGACGTAATTTTGTCATTATCATCGTTGTTATCATTATCATCGTTAATATCGTCATTATCATAGTTATTATCGTCAAAATTATCGTCGTCAATGTCGTCGTTATTATCCTCATAATTATCGTCGTTAATATCGACGTTATTTTGTCATTATCATCGTTTTTATCGTTGTTATTATCGTCATTATTATCGTCGATGTTATCGTCGTTATTATCGTCATTTTCATCGTTGTTGTCTTCGTTATTATCCTCATAATTATCGTCGTTAATATCGTCGTTATTTCGTCATTATCATCGTTGTTATCGTCGTTATTATCGTCGTTATTATCTTCGATATAACGTTATTATCGGCTTTATAATCAACGTTAATATCATCGCTATTATCGTCGTTATTATCGTCGTTATTATCGTCGATATTATCGTCGTTATTATCGTCGATATTATCGTCGTTATTATCGTCGTTATTATCGTCGTTAAAATCGTCGTTATTATTGTCATTATCATCGTTGTTATCGGCGTTAATATCGTCATTATCATAGTTATTATCGTCAAAATTATCGTCGTCAATGTCGTCGTTATTATCCTCATAATTATCGTCGTTAATATCGACGTAATTTTGTCATTATCATCGTTGTTATCTTTGTTATTATCGTCATTATTATCGTCGATATTATCGTCGTTATTATCGTCATTTTCATCGTTGTTATCTTCTTTATTATCCTCATAATTATCGTCGTTAATATCGTCGTTATTTCGTCATTATCATCGTTGTTATCGTCGTTATTATCGTCGTTATTTTCTTCGATATAACGTTATTATCGGCGTTATAATCAACGTTAATATCATCGCTATTATCGACGATATTATCGTCGTTATTATCGTCGATATTATCGTCGTTATTATCGTCTATATTATCGTTGTTATTATCGTCGTTATTATCGTCGTTAAAATCGTAGATATTATTGTCATTATCATCGTTGTTATCGTCGTTAATATCGTCATTATCATAGTTATTATCGTCAAAATTATCGTCGTCAATGTCGTCGTTATTATCCTCATAATTATCGTCGTTAATATCGACGTTATTTTGTCATTATCATCGTTGTTATCGTTGTTATTATCGTCATTATTATCGTCGATATTATCGTCGTTATTATCGTCATTTTCATCGTTGTTATCTTCGTTATTATCCTCATAATTATCGTCGTTAATATCGTCGTTATATCGTCATTATCATCGTTGTTATCGTCGTTATTATCGTCGTTATTATCTTCGATATAACGTTATTTTCGGCGTTATAATCAATGTTAATATCATCGCTATTATCGTCGTTATTATCGTCGTTATTATCGTCGATATTATCGTCGTTATTATCGTCGATATAATCGTCGTTATTTCGTCATTATCATCGTTGTTATCGTCGTTATTATCGTCGTTATTATCTTCGATATAACGTTATTATCGGCGTTATAATCAACGTTAATATCATCGCTATTATCGTCGTTATTATCGGCGTTATTATCGTCGATATTATCGTCGTTATTATCGTCGATATTATCGTCGTTATTATCGTCGTTATTATCGTCGTTAAAATCGTAGATATTATTGTCATTATCATCGTTGTTATCGGCGTTAATATCGTCATTATCATAGTTATTATCGTCAAAATTATCGTCGTCAATGTCGTCGTTATTATCCTCATAATTATCGTCGTTAATATCGACGTAATTTTCTCATTATCATCGTTGTTATCATTATCATCGTTAATATCGTCATTATCATAGTTATTATCCTCAAAATTATCGTCGTCAATGTCGTCGTTATTATCCTCATAATTATCGTCGTTAATATCGACGTTATTTTGTCATTATCATCGTTTATATCGTTGTTATTATCGTCATTATTATCGTCGATGTTATCGTCGTTATTATCGTCATTTTCATCGTTGTTATCTTCGTTATTATCCTCATAATTATCGTCGTTAATATCGTCGTTATTTCGTCATTATCATCGTTGTTATCGTCGTTATTATCGTCGTTATTATCTTCGATATAACGTTATTATCGGCGTTATAATCAACGTTAATATCATCGCTATTATCGTCGTTATTATCGTCGTTATTATCGTCGATATTATCGTCGTTATTATCGTCGATATTATCGGCGTTATTATCGTCGTTATTATCGTCGTTAAAATCGTCGTTATTATTGTCATTATCATCGTTGTTATCGGCGTTAATATCGTCATTATCATAGTTATTATCGTCAAAATTATCGTCGTCAATGTCGTCGTTATTATCCTCATAATTATCGTCGTTAATATCGACGTTATTTTGTCATTATCATCGTTGTTATCGTTGTTATTATCGTTATTATTATCGTCGATATTATCGTCCTTCTTATCGTCATTTTCATCGTTGTTATCTTCGTTATTATTTTCATAATTATCGTCGTTAATATCGTCGTTATTTCGTCATTATCATCGTTGTTATCGTCGTTATTATCGTCGTTATTATCTTCGATATAACGTTATTATCGGCGTTATAATCAACGTTAATATCAACGTTAATATCATCGCTATTATCGTCGTTATTATCGTCGATATTATCGTCGTTATTATCGTCGATATTATCGTCGTTATTATCGTCGTTATTATCGTCGTTAAAATCGTAGATATTATTCTCATTATCATCGTTGTTATCGGCGTTAATATCGTCATTATCATAGTTATTATCGTCAAAATTATCGTCGTCAATGTCGTCGTTATTATCGTCATTATCATCGTTGCTATCGTCGTTATTATCCTCATAAATATCGTTGTTAATATCGTTGTTATTATCGTTATTAACATCGTTGTTATCGTCGTTATTTCGTCGTTATTATCGTCGATATTATCGTCGTTATTATCGTCGCAATTATCGTCTTTAATATCGTCGTTATTATAGTTATTATCATCGTTGTTATCGTCGTTATTATCCTCATAATTATCGTCGTTAATAGCGTCGTTATTATCGTCATTTTCATCGATGTTATCTTTGTTATTATCCTCATAATTATCGTCGTTAATATCGTCGTTATTTCGTCATTATCATCGTTGTTATCGTCGTTATTATCGTCGTTATTATCTTCGATATAACGTTATTATCGGCGTTATAATCAACGTTAATATCATCGCTATTATCGTCGTTATTATCGGCGTTATTATCGTCGATATTATCGTCGTTATTATCGTCGATATTATCGTCGTTATTATCGTCGTTATTATCGTCGTTAAAATCGTAGATATTATTGTCATTATCATCGTTGTTATCGGCGTTAATATCGTCATTATCATAGTTATTATCGTCAAAATTATCGTCGTCAATGTCGTCGTTATTATCCTCATAATTATCGTCGTTAATATCGACGTAATTTTCTCATTATCATCGTTGTTATCATTATCATCGTTAATATCGTCATTATCATAGTTATTATCGTCAAAATTATCGTCGTCAATGTCGTCGTTATTATCCTCATAATTATCGTCGTTAATATCGACGTTATTTTGTCATTATCATCGTTTATATCGTTGTTATTATCGTCATTATTATCGTCGATGTTATCGTCGTTATTATCGTCATTTTCATCGTTGTTATCTTCGTTATTATCCTCATAATTATCGTCGTTAATATCGTCGTTATTTCGTCATTATCATCGTTGTTATCGTCGTTATTATCGTCGTTATTATCTTCGATATAACGTTATTATCGGCGTTATAATCAACGTTAATATCATCGCTATTATCGTCGTTATTATCGTCGTTATTATCGTCGATATTATCGTCGTTATTATCGTCGATATTATCGTCGTTATTATCGTCGTTATTATCGTCGTTAAAATCGTCGTTATTATTGTCATTATCATCGTTGTTATCGGCGTTAATATCGTCATTATCATAGTTATTATCGTCAAAATTATCGTCGTCAATGTCGTCGTTATTATCCTCATAATTATCGTCGTTAATATCGACGTAATTTTGTCATTATCATCGTTGTTATCGTTGTTATTATCGTCATTATTATCGTCGATATTATCGTCGTTATTATCGTCATTTTCATCGTTGTTATCTTCGTTATTATCCTCATAATTATCGTCGTTAATATCGTCGTTATTTCGTCATTATCATCGTTGTTATCGTCGTTATTATCGTCGTTATTATCTTCGATATAACGTTATTATCGGCGTTATAATCAACGTTAATATCATCGCTATTATCGTCGATATTATCGTCGTTATTATCGTCGATATTATCGTCGTTATTATCGTCGATATTATCGTCGTTATTATCGTCGTTATTATCGTCGTTAAAATCGTAGATATTATTCTCATTATCATCGTTGTTATCGGCGTTAATATCGTCATTATCATAGTTATTATCGTCAAAATTATCGTCGTCAATGTCGTCGTTATTATCGTCATTATCATCGTTGCTATCGTCGTTATTATCCTCATAAATATCGTTGTTAATATCGTTGTTATTATCGTTATTAACATCGTTGTTATCGTCGTTATTTCGTCGTTATTATCGTCGATATTATCGTCGTTATTATCGTCGCAATTATCGTCTTTAATATCGTCGTTATTATAGTTATTATCATCGTTGTTATCGTCGTTATTATCCTCATTATTATCGTCGATATTATCGTCGTTATTATCGTCATTTTCATCGTTGTTATCTTCGTTATTATCCTCATAATTATCGTCGTTAATATCGTCGTTATTTCGTCATTATCATCGTTGTTATCGTCGTTATTATCGTCGTTATTATCTTCGATATAACGTTATTATCGGCGTTATAATCAACGTTAATATCATCGCTATTATCGTCGTTATTATCGTCGTTATTATCGTCGATATTATCGTCGTTATTATCGTCGATATTATCGTCGTTATTATCGTCGTTATTATCGTCGTTAAAATCGTCGTTATTATTGTCATTATCATCGTTGTTATCGGCGTTAATAACGTCATTATCATAGTTATTATCGTCAAAATTATCGTCGTCAATGTCGTCGTTATTATCCTCATAATTATCGTCGTTAATATCGACGTAATTTTGTCATTATCATCATTGTTATCGTTGTTATTATCGTCATTATTATCGTCGATATTATCGTCGTTATTATCGTCATTTTCATCGTTGTTATCTTCGTTATTATCCTCATAATTATCGTCGTTAATATCGTCGTTATTTCGTCATTATCATCGTTGTTATCGTCGTTATTATCGTCGTTATTTTCTTCGATATAACGTTATTATCGGCGTTATAATCAACGTTAATATCAACGTTAATATCATCGCTATTATCGTCGTTATTATCGTCGATATTATCGTCGTTATTATCGTCGATATTATCGTCGTTATTATCGTCGTTATTATCGTCGTTAAAATCGTAGATATTATTCTCATTATCATCGTTGTTATCGTCGTTAATATCGTCATTATCATAGTTATTATCGTCAAAATTATCGTCGTCAATGTCGTCGTTATTATCCTCATAATTATCGTCGTTAATATCGACGTTATTTTGTCATTATCATCGTTGTTATCGTTGTTATTATCGTCATTATTATCGTCGATATTATCGTCGTTATTATCGTCATTTTCATCGTTGTTATCTTCGTTATTATCCTCATAATTATCGTCGTTAATATCGTCGTTATTTCGTCATTATCATCGTTGTTATCGTCGTTATTATCGTCGTTATTATCTTCGATATAACGTTATTATCGGCGTTATAATCAACGTTAATATCATCGCTATTATCGTCGTTATTATCGTCGTTATTATCGTCGATATTATCGTCGTTATTATCGTCGATATTATCGTCGTTATTATCGTCGTTATTATCGTCGTTAAAATCGTCGTTATTATTGTCATTATCATCGTTGTTATCGGCGTTAATATCGTCATTATCATAGTTATTATCGTCAAAATTATCGTCGTCAATGTCGTCGTTATTATCCTCATAATTATCGTCGTTAATATCGACGTTATTTTGTCATTATCATCGTTTTTATCGTTGTTATTATCGTCATTATTATCGTCGATGTTATCGTCGTTATTATCGTCATTTTGATCGTTGTTATCTTCGTTATTATCCTCATAATTATCGTCGTTAATATCGTCGTTATTTCGTCATTATCATCGTTGTTATCGTCGTTATTATCGTCGTTATTATCTTCGATATAACGTTATTATCGGCGTTATAATCAACGTTAATATCATCGCTATTATCGTCGTTATTATCGTCGTTATTATCGTCGATATTATCATCGTTATTATCGTCGATATTATCGTCGTTATTATCGTCGTTATTATCGTCGTTAAAATCGTCGTTATTATTGTCATTATCATCGTTGTTATCGGCGTTAATATCGTCATTATCATAGTTATTATCGTCAAAATTATCGTCGTCAATGTCGTCGTTATTATCCTCATAATTATCGTCGTTAATATCGACGTAATTTTGTCATTATCATCGTTGTTATCGTTGTTATTATCGTCATTATTATCGTCGATATTATCGTCGTTATTATCGTCATTTTCATCGTTGTTATCTTCGTTATTATCCTCATAATTATCGTCGTTAATATCGTCGTTATTTCGTCATTATCATCGTTGTTATCGTCGTTATTATCGTCGTTATTTTCTTCGATATAACGTTATTATCGGCGTTATAATCAACGTTAATATCATCGCTATTATCGTCGATATTATCGTCGTTATTATCGTCGATATTATCGTCGTTATTATCGTCGATATTATCGTCGTTATTATCGTCGTTATTATCGTCGTTAAAATCGTAGATATTATTCTCATTATCATCGTTGTTATCGTCGTTAATATCGTCATTATCATAGTTATTATCGTCAAAATTATCGTCGTCAATGTCGTCGTTATTATCCTCATAATTATCGTCGTTAATATCGACGTTATTTTGTCATTATCATCGTTGTTATCGTTGTTATTATCGTCATTATTATCGTCGATATTATCGTCGTTATTATCGTCATTTTCATCGTTGTTATCTTCGTTATTATCCTCATAATTATCGTCGTTAATATCGTCGTTATATCGTCATTATCATCGTTGTTATCGTCGTTATTATCGTCGTTATTATCTTCGATATAACGTTATTTTCGGCGTTATAATCAACGTTAATATCATCGCTATTATCGTCGTTATTATCGTCGTTATTATCGTCGATATTATCGTCGTTATTATCGTCGATATTATCGTCGTTATTATCGTCGTTATTATCGTCGTTAAAATCGTCGTTATTATTGTCATTATCATCGTTGTTATCGGCGTTAATATCGTCATTATCATAGTTATTATCGTCAAAATTATCGTCGTCAATGTCGTCGTTATTATCGTCATTATCATCGTTGCTATCGTCGTTATTATCCTCATAAATAGCGTCGTTAATATCGTTGTTATTATCGTTATTAACATCGTTGTTATCGTCGTTATTTCGTCGTTATTATCGTCGATATTATCGTCGTTATTATCGTCGCCATTATCGTCTTTAATATCGTCGTTATTATAGTTATTATCATCGTTGTTATCGTCGTTATTATCCTCATAATTATCGTCGTTAATATCGTCGTTATTATCGTCATTTTCATCGATGTTATCTTCGTTATTATCCTCATAATTATCGTCGTTAATATCGTCGTTATTTCGTCATTATCATCGTTGTTATCGTCGTTATTATCGTCGTTATTATCTTCGATATAACGTTATTATCGGCGTTATAATCAACGTTAATATCATCGCTATTATCGTCGTTATTATCGGCGTTATTATCGTCGATATTATCGTCGTTATTATCGTCGATATTATCGTCGTTATTATCGTCGTTATTATCGTCGTTGAAATCGTCGTTATTATTGTCATTATCATCGTTGTTATCGGCGTTAATATCGTCATTATCATAGTTATTATCGTCAAAATTATCGTCGTCAATGTCGTCGTTATTATCCTCATAATTATCGTCGTTAATATCGACGTAATTTTGTCATTATCATCGTTGTTATCGTTGTTATTATCGTCATTATTATCGTCGATATTATCGTCGTTATTATCGTCATTTTCATCGTTGTTATCTTCGTTATTATCCTCATAATTATCGTCGTTAATATCGTCGTTATTTCGTCATTATCATCGTTGTTATCGTCGTTATTATCGTCGTTATTATCTTCGATATAACGTTATTATCGGCGTTATAATCAACGTTAATATCATCGCTATTATCGACGATAATATCGTCGTTATTATCGTCGATATTATCGTCGTTATTATCGTCGATATTATCGTCGTTATTATCGTCGTTATTATCGTCGTTAAAATCGTAGATATTATTCTCATTATCATCGTTGTTATCGGCGTTAATATCGTCATTATCATAGTTATTATCGTCAAAATTATCGTCGTCAATGTCGTCGTTATTATCGTTATTATCATCGTTGCTATCGTCGTTATTATCCTCATAAATATCGTTGTTAATATCGTTGTTATTATCGTTATTAACATCGTTGTTATCGTCGTTATTTCGTCGTTATTATCGTCGATATTATCGTCGTTATTATCGTCGCAATTATCGTCTTTAATATCGTCGTTATTATAGTTATTATCATCGTTGTTATCGTCGTTATTATCCTCATTATTATCGTCGATATTATCGTCGTTATTATCGTCATTTTCATCGTTGTTATCTTCGTTATTATCCTCATAATTATCGTCGTTAATATCGTCGTTATTTCGTCATTATCATCGTTGTTATCGTCGTTATTATCGTCGTTATTATCTTCGATATAACGTTATTATCGGCGTTATAATCAACGTTAATATCATCGCTATTATCGTCGTTATTATCGTCGTTATTATCGTCGATATTATCGTCGTTATTATCGTCGATATTATCGTCGTTATTATCGTCGTTATTATCGTCGTTAAAATCGTAGATATTATTGTCATTATCATCGTTGTTATCGGCGTTAATATCGTCATTATCATAGTTATTATCGTCAAAATTTTCGTCGTCAATGTCGTCGTTATTATCCTCATAATTATCGTCGTTAATATCGACGTAATTTTGTCATTATCATCGTTGTTATCATTATCATCGTTAATATCGTCATTATTATAGTTATTATCGTCAAAATTATCGTCGTCAATGTCGTCGTTATTATCCTCATAATTATCGTCGTTAATATCGACGTTATTTTGTCATTATCATCGTTTTTATCGTTGTTATTATCGTCATTATTATAGTCGATGTTATCGTCGTTATTATCGTCATTTTCATCGTTGTTATCTTCGTTATTATCCTCATAATTATCGTCGTTAATATCGTCGTTATTTCGTCATTATCATCGTTGTTATCGTCGTTATTATCGTCGTTATTATCTTCGATATAACGTTATTATCGGCGTTATAATCAACGTTAATATCATCGCTATTATCGTCGTTATTATCGTCGTTATTATCGTCGATATTATCGTCGTTATTATCGTCGATATTATCGTCGTTATTATCGTCGTTATTATCGTCGTTAAAATCGTCGTTATTATTGTCATTATCATCGTTGTTATCGGCGTTAATAACGTCATTATCATAGTTATTATCGTCAAAATTATCGTCGTCAATGTCGTCGTTATTATCCTCATAATTATCGTCGTTAATATCGACGTAATTTTGTCATTATCATCGTTGTTATCGTTGTTATTATCGTCATTATTATCGTCGATATTATCGTCGTTATTATCGTCATTTTCATCGTTGTTATCTTCGTTATTATCCTCATAATTATCGTCGTTAATATCGTCGTTATTTCGTCATTATCATCGTTGTTATCGTCGTTATTATCGTCGTTATTTTCTTCGATATAACGTTATTATCGGCGTTATAATCAACGTTAATATCATCGCTATTATCGTCGATATTATCGTCGTTATTATCGTCGATATTATCGTCGTTATTATCGTCGATATTATCGTCGTTATTATCGTCGTTATTATCGTCGTTAAAATCGTAGATATTATTCTCATTATCATCGTTGTTATCGTCGTTAATATCGTCATTATCATAGTTATTATCGTCAAAATTATCGTCGTCAATGTCGTCGTTATTATCCTCATAATTATCGTCGTTAATATCGACGTTATTTTGTCATTATCATCGTTGTTATCGTTGTTATTATCGTCATTATTATCGTCGATATTATCGTCGTTATTATCGTCATTTTCATCGTTGTTATCTTCGTTATTATCCTCATAATTATCGTCGTTAATATCGTCGTTATTTCGTCATTATCATCGTTGTTATCGTCGTTATTATCGTCGTTATTATCTTCGATATAACGTTATTATCGGCGTTATAATCAACGTTAATATCATCGCTATTATCGTCGTTATTATCGTCGTTATTATCGTCGATATTATCGTCGTTATTATCGTCGATATTATCGTCGTTATTATCGTCGTTATTATCGTCGTTAAAATCGTCGTTATTATTGTCATTATCATCGTTGTTATCGGCGTTAATATCGTCATTATCATAGTTATTATCGTCAAAATTATCGTCGTCAATGTCGTCGTTATTATCCTCATAATTATCGTCGTTAATATCGACGTTATTTTGTCATTATCATCGTTTTTATCGTTGTTATTATCGTCATTATTATCGTCGATGTTATCGTCGTTATTATCGTCATTTTCATCGTTGTTATCTTCGTTATTATCCTCATAATTATCGTCGTTAATATCGTCGTTATTTCGTCATTATCATCGTTGTTATCGTCGTTATTATCGTCGTTATTATCTTCGATATAACGTTATTATCGGCGTTATAATCAACGTTAATATCATCGCTATTATCGTCGTTATTATCGTCGTTATTATCGTCGATATTATCATCGTTATTATCGTCGATATTATCGTCGTTATTATCGTCGTTATTATCGTCGTTAAAATCGTCGTTATTATTGTCATTATCATCGTTGTTATCGGCGTTAATATCGTCATTATCATAGTTATTATCGTCAAAATTATCGTCGTCAATGTCGTCGTTATTATCCTCATAATTATCGTCGTTAATATCGACGTAATTTTGTCATTATCATCGTTGTTATCGTTGTTATTATCGTCATTATTATCGTCGATATTATCGTCGTTATTATCGTCATTTTCATCGTTGTTATCTTCGTTATTATCCTCATAATTATCGTCGTTAATATCGTCGTTATTTCGTCATTATCATCGTTGTTATCGTCGTTATTATCGTCGTTATTTTCTTCGATATAACGTTATTATCGGCGTTATAATCAACGTTAATATCATCGCTATTATCGTCGATATTATCGTCGTTATTATCGTCGATATTATCGTCGTTATTATCGTCGATATTATCGTCGTTATTATCGTCGTTATTATCGTCGTTAAAATCGTAGATATTATTCTCATTATCATCGTTGTTATCGTCGTTAATATCGTCATTATCATAGTTATTATCGTCAAAATTATCGTCGTCAATGTCGTCGTTATTATCCTCATAATTATCGTCGTTAATATCGACGTTATTTTGTCATTATCATCGTTGTTATCGTTGTTATTATCGTCATTATTATCGTCGATATTATCGTCGTTATTATCGTCATTTTCATCGTTGTTATCTTCGTTATTATCCTCATAATTATCGTCGTTAATATCGTCGTTATATCGTCATTATCATCGTTGTTATCGTCGTTATTATCGTCGTTATTATCTTCGATATAACGTTATTTTCGGCGTTATAATCAACGTTAATATCATCGCTATTATCGTCGTTATTATCGTCGTTATTATCGTCGATATTATCGTCGTTATTATCGTCGATATTATCGTCGTTATTATCGTCGTTATTATCGTCGTTAAAATCGTCGTTATTATTGTCATTATCATCGTTGTTATCGGCGTTAATATCGTCATTATCATAGTTATTATCGTCAAAATTATCGTCGTCAATGTCGTCGTTATTATCGTCATTATCATCGTTGCTATCGTCGTTATTATCCTCATAAATAGCGTCGTTAATATCGTTGTTATTATCGTTATTAACATCGTTGTTATCGTCGTTATTTCGTCGTTATTATCGTCGATATTATCGTCGTTATTATCGTCGCCATTATCGTCTTTAATATCGTCGTTATTATAGTTATTATCATCGTTGTTATCGTCGTTATTATCCTCATAATTATCGTCGTTAATATCGTCGTTATTATCGTCATTTTCATCGATGTTATCTTCGTTATTATCCTCATAATTATCGTCGTTAATATCGTCGTTATTTCGTCATTATCATCGTTGTTATCGTCGTTATTATCGTCGTTATTATCTTCGATATAACGTTATTATCGGCGTTATAATCAACGTTAATATCATCGCTATTATCGTCGTTATTATCGGCGTTATTATCGTCGATATTATCGTCGTTATTATCGTCGATATTATCGTCGTTATTATCGTCGTTATTATCGTCGTTAAAATCGTCGTTATTATTGTCATTATCATCGTTGTTATCGGCGTTAATATCGTCATTATCATAGTTATTATCGTCAAAATTATCGTCGTCAATGTCGTCGTTATTATCCTCATAATTATCGTCGTTAATATCGTCGTTATTTCGTCATTATCATCGTTGTTATCGTCGTTATTATCGTCGTTATTATCTTCGATATAACGTTATTATCGGCATTTTAATCAACGTTAATATCATCGCTATTATCGTCGTTATTATCGGCGTTATTATCGTCGATATTATCGTCGTTATTATCGTCGTTATTATCGTCGTTATTATCGTCGTTATTATCGTCGTTAAAATCGTAGATATTATTGTCATTATCATCGTTGTTATCGGCGTTAATATCGTCATTATCATAGTTATTATCGTCAAAATTATCGTCGTCAATGTCGTCGTTATTATCCTCATAATTATCGTCGTTAATATCGACGTAATTTTGTCATTATCATCGTTGTTATCATTATCATCGTCAATATCGTCATTATCATAGTTATTATCGTCAAAATTATCGTCGTCAATGTCGTCGTTATTATCCTCATAATTATCGTCGTTAATATCGACGTTATTTTGTCATTATCATCGTTTATATCGTTGTTATTATCGTCATTATTATCGTCGATGTTATCGTCGTTATTATCGTCATTTTCATCGTTGTTATCTTCGTTATTATCCTCATAATTATCGTCGTTAATATCATCGTTATTTCGTCATTATTATCGTTGTTATCGTCGTTATTATCGTCGTTATTATCTTCGATATAACGTTATTATCGGCGTTATAATCAACGTTAATATCATCGCTATTATCGTCGTTATTATCGTCGTTATTATCGTCGATATTATCGTCGTTATTATCGTCGATATTATCGTCGTTATTATCGTCGTTATTATCGTCGTTAAAATCGTCGTTATTATTGTCATTATCATCGTTGTTATCGGCGTTAATATCGTCATTATCATAGTTATTATCGTCAAAATTATCGTCGTCAATGTCGTCGTTATTATCCTCATAATTATCGTCGTTAATATCGACGTAATTTTGTCATTATCATCGTTGTTATCGTTGTTATTATCGTCATTATTATCGTCGATATTATCGTCGTTATTATCGTCATTTTCATCGTTGTTATCTTCGTTATTATCCTCATAATTATCGTCGTTAATATCGTCGTTATTTCGTCATTATCATCGTTGTTATCGTCGTTATTATCGTCGTTATTATCTTCGATATAACGTTATTATCGGCGTTATAATCGACGTTAATATCATCGCTATTATCGTCGATATTATCGTCGTTATTATCGTCGATATTATCGTCGTTATTATCGTCGTTATTATCGTCGTTAAAATCGTAGATATTATTCTCATTATCATCGTTGTTATCGTCGTTAATATCGTCATTATCATAGTTATAATCGTCAAAATTATCGTCGTCAATGTCGTCGTTATTATCCTCATAATTATCGTCGTTAATATCGAAGTTATTTTGTCATTATCATCGTTGTTATCGTTGTTATTATCGTCATTATTATCGTCGATATTATCGTCGTTATTATCGTCATTTTCATCGTTGTTAACTTCGTTATTATCCTCATAATTATCGTCGTTAATATCGTCGTTATATCGTCATTATCATCGTTGTTATCGTCGTTATTATCGTCGTTATTATCTTCGATATAACGTTATTTTCGGCGTTATAATCAACGTTAATATCATCGCTATTATCGTCGTTATTATCGTCGTTATTATCGTCGATATTATCGTCGTTATTATCGTCGATATTATCGTCGTTATTATCGTCGTTATTATCGTCGTTAAAATCGTCGTTATTATTGTCATTATCATGGTTGTTATCGGCGTTAATATCGTCATTATCATAGTTATTATCGTCAAAATTATCGTCGTCAATGTCGTCGATATTATCCTCATAATTATCGTCGTTAATATCGACGCTATTTTGTCATTATCATCGTTGTTATCGTTGTTATTATCGTCATTATTATCGTCGATATTATCGTCGTTATTATCGTCATTTTCATCGTTGTTATCTTCGTTATTATCCTCATAATTATCGTCATTAATATCGTCGTTATTTCGTCATTATCATCGTTGTTATCGTCGTTATTATCGTCGTTATTATCTTCGATATAACGTTATTATCGGCGTTATAATCAACGTTAATATCATCGCTATTATCGTCGATATTATCGTCGTTATTATCGTCGATATTATCGTCGTTATTATCGTCGATATTATCGTCGTTATTATCGTCGTTATTATCGTCGTTAAAATCGTAGATATTATTCTCATTATCATCGTTGTTATCGTCGTTAATATCGTCATTATCATAGTTATTATCGTCAAAATTATCGTCGTCAATGTCGTCGTTATTATCCTCATAATTATCGTCGTTAATATCGACGCTATTTTGTCATTATCATCGTTGTTATCGTTGTTATTATCGTCATTATTATCGTCGATATTATCGTCGTTATTATCGTCATTTTCATCGTTGTTATCTTCGTTATTATCCTCATAATTATCGTCATTAATATCGTCGTTATTTCGTCATTATCATCGTTGTTATCGTCTTTATTATCGTCGTTATTATCTTCGATATAACGTTATTATCGTCGTTATAATCAACGTTAATATCATCGCTATTATCGTCGTTATTATCGTCGTTATTATCGTCGATATTATCGTCGTTATTATCGTCGATATTATCGGCGTTATTATCGTCGTTATTATCGTCGTTAAAATCGTCGTTCATATTGTCATTATCATCGTTGTTATCGGCGTTAATATCGTTATTATCATAGTTATTATCTTCAAAATTATCGTCGTCAATGTCGTCGTTATTATCCTCATAATTATCGTCGTTAATATCGACGTTATTTTGTCATTATCATCGTTGTTATCGTTGTTATTATCGTCATTATTATCGTCGATATTATCGTCGTTATTATCGTCATTTTCATCGTTGTTATCTTCGTTATTATCCTCATAATTATCGTCGTTAATATCGTCGTTATTTCGTCATTATCATCGTTGTTATCGTCGTTATTATCGTCGTTATTATCTTCGATATAACGTTATTATCGGCGTTATAATCAACGTTAATATCATCGCTATTATCGTCGTTATTATCGTCGTTATTATCGTCGATATTATCGTCGTTATTATCGTCGATATTATCGGCGTTATTATCGTCGTTATTATCGTCGTTAAAATCGTCGTTCTTATTGTCATTATCATCGTTGTTATCGGCGTTAATATCGTCATTATCATAGTTATTATCTTCAAAATTATCGTCGTCAATGTCGTCGTTATTATCCTCATAATTATCGTCGTTAATATCGACGTTATTTTGTCATTATCATCGTTGTTATCGTTGTTATTATCGTCATTATTATCGTCGATATTTTCGTCGTTATTATCGTCATTTTCATCGTTGTTATCTTCGTTATTATCCTCATAATTATCGTCGTTAATATCGTCGTTATTTCGTCATTATCATCGTTGTTATCGTCGTTATTATCGTCGTTATTATCTTCGATATAACGTTATTATCGGCGTTATAATCAACGTTAATATCATCGCTATTATCGTCGTTATTATCGTCGTTATTATCGTCGATATTATCGTCGTTATTATCGTCGATATTATCGTCGTTATTATCGTCGTTATTATCGTCGTTAAAATCGTCGTTATTATTGTCATTATCATCGTTGTTATCGGCGTTAATATCGTCTTTATCATAGTTATTATCGTCAAAATTATCGTCGTCAATGTCGTCGTTATTATCCTCATAATTATCGTCGTTAATATCGACGTTATTTCGTCATTATCATCGTTGTTATCGTTGTTATTATCGTCATTATTATCGTCGATATTATCGTCGTTATTATCGTCATTTTCATCGTTGTTATCTTCGTTATTATCTTCATAATTATCGTCGCTAATATCGTCGTTATTTCGTCATTATCATCGTTGTTATCGTCGTTAATATCGTTATTATCATAGTTATTATCGTCAAAATTATCGTCGTCAATGTCGTCGTTATTATCGTCATTATCATCGTTGCTATCGTCGTTATTATCCTCATAAATATCGTCGTTATTATCGTCGATATTATCGTCGTTATTATCGTCGTCATTATCGTCGTTAATATCGTCGTTATTATTGTCATTATCATAGTTATTATCGTCAAAATTATCGTCTTTAATATGGTCGTTATTATAGTTATTATCATCGTTGTTATCGTCGTTATTATCCTCATAATTATCGTCGTTAATATCGTCGTTATTATCGTCATTTTCATCGATGTTATCTGCGTTATTATCCTCATAATTATCGTCGTTATTTCGTCATTATCATCGTTGTTATCGTCGTTATTATCGTCGTTATTATCTTCGATATAACGTTATTATCGGCGTTATAATCGACGTTAATATCATCGCTATTTTCGTCGTTATTATCGTCGTTATTATCGTCGATATTATCGTCGTTATTATCGTCGATATTATCGTCGTTATTATCGTCGTTATTATCGTCGTTAAAATCGTCGTTATTATTGTCATTATCATCGTTGTTATCGGCGTTAATATCGTCATTATCATAGTTATTATCGTCAAAATTATCGTCGTCAATGTCGTCGTTATTATCCTCATAATTATCGTCGTTAATATCGACGTAATTTTGATATTATCATCGTTGTTATCGTTGTTATTATCGTCATTATTATCGTCGATATTATCGTCGTTATTATCGTCATTTTCATCGTTGTTATCTTCGTTATTATCCTCATAATTATCGTCGTTAATATCGTGGTTATTTCGTCATTATCATCGTTGTTATCGTCGTTATTATCGTCGTTATTATCTTCGATATAACGTTATTATCGGCGTTATAATCAACGTTAATATCATCGCTATTATCGTCGTTATTATCGTCGTTATTATCGTCGATATTATCGTCGTTATTATCGTCGATATTATCGTCGTTATTATCGTCGTTATTATCGTCGTTAAAATCGTCGTTATTATTGTCATTATCATCGTTGTTATCGGCGTTAATATCGTCATTATCATAGTTATTATCGTCAAAATTATCGTCGTCAATGTCGTCGTTATTATCCTCATAATTATCGTCGTTAATATCGACGTAATTTTGTCATTATCATCGTTGTTATCGTTGTTATTATCGTCTTTATTATCGTCGATCTTATCGTCGTTATTATCGTCATTTTCATCGTTGTTATCTTCGTTATTATCCTCATAATTATCGTCATTAATATCGTCGTTATTTCGTCATTATCATCGTTGTTATCGTCGTTATTATCGTCGTTATTATCTTCGATATAACGTTATTATCGGCGTTATAATCAACGTTAATATCATCGCTATTATCGTCGATATTATCGTCGTTATTATCGTCGATATTATCGTCGTTATTATCGTCGATATTATCGTCGTTATTATCGTCGTTATTATCGTCGTTAAAATCGTAGATATTATTCTCATTATCATCGTTGTTATCGTCGTTAATATCGTCATTGTCATAGTTATTATCGTCAAAATTATCGTCGTCAATGTCGTCGTTATTATCCTCATAATTATCGTCGTTAATATCGACGTTATTTTGTCATTATCATCGTTGTTATCGGCGTTAATATCGTCATTATCATAGTTATTATCTTCAGAATTATCGTCGTCAATGTCGTCGTTATTATGCTCATAATTATCGTCGTTAATATCGACGTTATTTTGTCATTATCATCGTTGTTATCGTTGTTATTATCGTCATTATTATCGTCGATATTATCGTCGTTATTATCGTCATTTTCATCGTTGTTATCTTCGTTATTATCCTCATAATTATCGTCGTTAATATCGTCGTTATTTCGTCATTATCATCGTTGTTATCGTCGTTATTATCGTCGTTATTATCTTCGATATAACGTTATTATCGGCGTTATAATCAACGTTAATATCATCGCTATTATCGTCGTTATTATCGTCGTTATTATCGTCGATATTATCGTCGTTATTATCGTCGATATTATCGTCGTTATTATCGTCGTTATTATCGTCGTTAAAATCGTCGTTATTATTGTCATTATCATCGTTGTTATCGGCGTTAATATCGTCATTATCACAGTTATTATCGTCAAAATTATCGTCGTCAATGTCGTCGCTATTATCCTCATAATTATCCTCGTTATTATCGACGTTATTTCGTCATTATCATCGTTGTTATCGTTGTTATTATCGTCATTATTATCGTCGATATTATCGTCGTTATTATCGTCATTTTCATCGTTGTTATCTTCGTTATTATCTTCATAATTATCGTCGTTAATATCGTCGTTATTTCGTCATTATCATCGTTGTTATCGTCGTTAATATTGTTATTATCATAGTTATTATCGTCAAAATTATCGTCGTCAATGTCGTCGTTATTATCGTCATTATCATCGTTGCTATCGTCGTTATTATCCTCATAAATATCGTCGTTAATATCGTTGTTATTATCGTTATTATCATCTTTGTTATCGTCGTTATTTCGTCGTTATTATCGTCGATATTATCGTCGTTATTATCGACGCAATTATCGTCTTTAATATCGTCGTTATTATAGTTATTATCATCGTTGTTATCGTCGTTATTATCCTCATAATTATCGTCGTTTATATCGTCGTTATTATCGTCATTTTCATCGATGTTATCTTCGTTATTATCCTCATAATTATCATCGTTAATATCGTCGTTATTTCGTCATTATCATCGTTGTTATCGTCGTTATTATCGTCGATATAACGTTATTATCGGCGTTATAATCAACGTTAATATCATCGCTAATATCGTCGTTATTATCGTCGTTATTATCGTCGATATTATCGTCGTTATTATCGTCGATATTATCGGCGTTATTATCGTCGTTATTATCGTCGTTAAAATCGTCGTTCATATTGTCATTATCATCGTTGTTATCGGCGTTAATATCGTCATTATCATAGTTATTATCTTCAAAATTATCGTCGTCAATGTCGTCGTTATTATCCTCATAATTATCGTCGTTAATATCGACGTTATTTTGTCATTATCATCGTTGTTATCGTTGTTATTATCGTCATTATTATCGTCGATAATATCGTCGTTATTATCGTCATTTTCATCGATGTTATCTTCGTTATTATCCTCATAATTATCGTCGTTAATATCGTCGTTATTTCGTCATTATCACCGTTGTTATCGTCGTTATTATCGTCGTTATTATCTTCGATATAACGTTATTATCGGCGTTATAATCAACGTTAATATCATCGCTATTATCGTCGTTATTATCGTCGTTATTATCGTCGATATTATCGTCGTTATTATCGTCGATATTATCGTTGTTATTATCGTCGTTATTATCGTCGTTAAAATCGTCGTTATTATTGTCATTATCATCGTTGTTATCGGCGTTAATATCGTCATTATCATAGTTATTATCGTCAAAATTATCGTCGTCAATGTCGTCGTTATTATCCTCATAATTATCATCGTTAATATCGACGTTATTTTGTCATTATCATCGTTGTTATCGTTGTTATTATCGTCATTATTATCGTCGATATTATCGTCGTTATTATCGTCATTTTCATCGTTGTTATCTTCGTCATTATCCTCATAATTATCGTCGTTAATATCGTAGTTATATCGTCATTATCATCGTTGTTATCGTCGTTATTATCGTCGTTATTATCTTCGATATAACGTTATTTTCGGCGTTATAATCAACGTTAATATCATCGCTATTATCGTCGTTATTATCGTCGTTATTATCGTCGATATTATCGTCGTTATTATCGTCGATATTATCGTCGTTATTATCGTCGTTATTATCGTCGTTAAAATCGTCGTTATTATTGTCATTATCATCGTTGTTATCGGCGTTAATATCGTCATTATCATAGTTATTATCGTCAAAATTATCGTCGTCAATGTCGTCGTTATTATCGTCATTATCATCGTTGCTATCGTCGTTATTATCCTCATAAATATCGTCGTTAATATCGTTGTTATTATCGTTATTAACATCGTTGTTATCGTCGTTATTTCGTCGTTATTATCGTCGATATTATCGTCGTTATTATCGTCGCCATTATCGTCTTTAATATCGTCGTTATTATAGTTATTATCATCGTTGTTATCGTCGTTATTATCCCCATAATTATCGTCGTTAATATCGTCGTTATTATCGTCATTTTCATCGATGTTATCTTCGTTATTATCCTCATAATTATCGTCGTTAATATCGACGTTATTACGTCATTATCATCGTTGTTATCGTCGTTATTATCGTCGTTATTATCTTCGATATAACGTTATTATCGTCGTTATAATCAGCGTTAATATCATCGCTATTATCGTCGTTATTATCGTCGTTATTATCGTCTTTATTATCGTCGTTATTATCGTCGTTATTATCGTCGTCATTATCGTCGTTAATATCGTCGTTATTATCGTCATTATCATCGTTTTTATCGTCGATATTATCCTCATAATTATCGTCGTTAATATCGTCGTTATTATCGCCATTTTCATCGATGTTATCTTCGTTATTATCCTCATAATTATCGTCGTTAATATCGTCGTTATTTCGTCATTAACATCGTTGTTATCGTCGTTATTATCGTCGTTATTATCTTCGATATAACGTTATTATCGGCGTTATAATCAACGTTAATATCATCGCTATTATCGTCGTTATTATCGTCGTTATTATCGTCGATATTATCGTCGATATTATCGTCGATATTATCGTCGTTATTATCGTCGTTATTATCGACGTTAAAATCGTCGTTATTATTGTCATTATCATGGTTGTTATCGGCGTTAATATCGTCATTATCATAGTTATTATCGTCAAAATTATCGTCGTCAATGTCGTCGATATTATCCTCATAATTATCGTCGTTAATATCGACGCTATTTTGTCATTATCATCGTTGTTATCGTTGTTATTATCGTCATTATTATCGTCGATATTATCGTCGTTATTATCGTCATTTTCATCGTTGTTATCTTCGTTATTATCCTCATAATTATCGTCGTTAATATCGTCGTTATTTCGTCATTATCATCGTTGTTATCGTCGTTATTATCGTCGTTATTATCTTCGATATTACGTTATTATCGGCGTTATAATCAACGTTAATAACATCGCTATTATCGTCGTTATTATCGTCGTTATTATCGTCCATATTATCGTCGTTATTATCGTCGATATTATCGTCGTTATTATCGTCGTTATTATCGTCGTTAAAATCGTCGTTATTATTGTCATTATCATCGTTGTTATCGGCGTTAATATCGTCGTTAATATCGTCGTTATTATCGTCATTTTCATCGATGTTATCTTCGTTATTATCCTCATAATTATCGTCGTTAATATCGTCGTTATTTCGTCATTATCACCGTTGTTATCGTCGTTAGTATCGTCGTTATTATCTTCGATATAACGTTATTATCGGCGTTATAATCAACGTTAATATCATCGCTATTATCGTCGTTATTATCGTCGTTATTATCGTCGATATTATCGTCGTTATTATCGTCGATATTATCGTCGTTATTATCGTCGTTATTATCGTCGTTAAAATCGTCGTTATTATTGTCATTATCATCGTTGTTATCGGCGTTAATATCGTCATTATCATAGTTATTATCGTCAAAATTATCGTCTTCAATGTCGTCGTTATTATCCTCATAATTATCGTCGTTAATATCGACGTTATTTCGTCATTATCATCGTTGTTATCGTTGTTATTATCGTCTTTATTATCGTCGATATTATCGTCGTTATTATCGTCATTTTCATCGTTGTTATCTTCGTTATTATCTTCATAATTATCGTCGTTAATATCGTCGTTATTTCGTCATTATCATCGTTGTTATCGTCGTTAATATCGTTATTATCATAGTTATTATCGTCAAAATTATCGTCGTCAATGTCGTCGTTATTATCGTCATTATCATCGTTGCTATCGTTGTTATTATCCTCATAAATATCGTCGTTATTATCGTCGATATTATCGTCGTTATTATCGTCGTCATTATCGTCGTTAATATCGTCGTTATTATTGTCATTATCATAGTTATTATCGTCAAAATTATCGTCTTTAATATCGTCGTTATTATAGTTATTATCATCGTTGTTATCGTCGTTATTATCCTCATAATTATCGTCGTTAATATCGTCGTTATTATCGTCATTTTCATCGATGTTATCTGCGTTATTATCCTCATAATTATCGTCGTTAATATCGTCGTTATTTCGTCATTATCATCGTTGTTATCGTCGTTATTATCGTCGTTATTATCTTCGATATAACGTTATTATCGGCGTTATAATCAACGTTAATATCATCGCTATTATCGTCGTTATTATCGTCGTTATTATCGTCGATATTATCGTCGTTATTATCGTCGATATTATCGTCGTTATTATCGTCGTTATTATCGTCGTTAAAATCGTAGATATTATTGTCATTATCATCGTTGCTATCATCGTTAATATCGTCATTATCATAGTTATTATCGTCAAAATTATCGTCGTCAATGTCGTCGTTATTATCCTCATAATTATCGTCGTTAATATCGACGTTATTTTGTCATTATCATCGTTGTTATCGTTGTTATTATCGTCATTATTATCGTCGATATTATCGTCGTTATTATCGTCATTTTCATCGTTGTTATCCTCGTTATTATCCTCATAATTATCGTCGTTAATATCGTCGTTATTTCGTCATTATCATCGTTGTTATCGTCGTTATTATCGTCGTTATTATCTTCGATATAACGTTATTATCGGCGTTATAATCAACGTTAATATCATCGCTATTATCGTCGTTATTATCGTCGTTATTATCGTCTATATTATCGTCGTTATTATCGTCGATATTATCGTCGTTATTATCGTCGTTATTATCGTCGTTAAAATCGTCGTTATTATTGTCATTATCATCGTTGTTATCGGCGTTAATATTGTCATTATCATAGTTATTATCGTCAAAATTATCGTCGTCAATGTCGTCGTTATTATCGTCATTATCATCGTTGCTATCGTCGTTATTATCCTCATAAATATCGTCGTTAATATCGTTGTTATTATCGTTATTAACATCGTTGTTATCGTCGTTATTTCGTCGTTATTATCGTCGATATTATCGTCGATATTATCGTCGCAATTATCGTCTTTAATATCGTCGTTATTATAGTTATTATCATCGTTGTTATCGTCGTTATTATCCTCATAATTATCGTCGTTAATATCGTCGTTATTATCGTCATTTTCATCGATGTTATCTTCGTTATTATCCTCATAATTATCGTCGTTAATATCGTCGTTATTTCGTCATTATCATCGTTGTTATTGTCGTTATTATAGTCGTTATTATCTTCGATATAACGTTATTATCGGCGTTATAATCAACGTTAATATCATCGCTATTATCGTCGTTATTATCGTCGTTATTATCGTCGATATTATCGTCGTTATTATCGTCGATATTATCGTCGTTATTATCGTCGTTATTATCGTCGTTAAAATCGTCGTTATTATTGTCATTATCATCGTTGTTATCGGCGTTAATATCGTCATTATCATAGTTATTATCGTCAAAATTATCGTCGTCAATGTCGTCGTTATTATCCTCATAATTATGGTCGTTAATATCGACGTTATTTCGTCATTATCATCGTTGTTATCGTTGTTATTATCGTCATTATTATCGTCGATATTATCGTCGTTATTATCGTCATTTTCATCGTTGTTATCTTCGTTATTATCTTCATAATTATCGTCGTTAATATCGTCGTTATAATCGTCGTTATTATTGTCATTATCATGGTTGTTATCGGCGTTAATATCGTTATTATCATAGTTATTATCGTCAAAATTATCGTCGTCAATGTCGTCGATATTATCCTCATAATTATCGTCGTTAATATCGACGCTATTTTGTCATTATCATCGTTGTTATCGTCGTTATTATCCTCATAATTATCGTCGTTAATATCGTCGTTATTATCGTCATTTTCATCGATGTTATCTTCGTTATTATCCTCATAATTATCATCGTTATTTCGTCATTATCATCGTTGTTATCGTCGTTATTATCGTCGTTATTATCTTCGATATAACGTTATTATCGGCGTTATAATCAACGTTAATATCATTGCTATAATCGTCGTTATTATCGTCGTTATTATCGTCGATATTATCGTCGTTATTATCGTCGATATTATCGGCGTTATTATCGTCGTTATTATCGTCGTTAAAATCGTCGTTCATATTGTCATTATCATCGTTGTTATCGGCGTTTATATCGTCATTATCATAGTTATTATCGTCAAAATTATCGTCGTCAATGTCGTCGTTATTATCCTCATAATTATCGTCGTTAATATCGACGTTATTTTGTCATTATCATCGTTGTTATCGTTGTTATTATCGTCATTATTATCCTCGATATTATCGTCGTTATTATCGTCATTTTCATCGTTGTTATCTTCGTTATTATCCTCATAATTATCGTCGTTAATATCGTCGTTATTTCGTCATTATCATCGTTGTTATCGTCGTTATTATCCTCGTTATTATCTTCGATATAACGTTATTATCGGCGTTATAATCAACGTTAATATCATCGCTATTATCGTCGTTATTATCGTCGTTATTATCGTCGATATTATCGTCGTTATTATCGTCGATAATATCGTCGTTATTATCGTCGTTATTATCGTCGTTAAAATCGTCGTTATTATTGTCATTATCATCGTTGTTATCGGCGTTAATATCGTCATTATCATAGTTATTATCGTCAAAATTATCGTCGTCAATGTCGTTGTTATTATCCTCATAATTATCGTCGTTAATATCGACGTTATTTTGTCATTATCATCGTTGTTATCGTTGTTATTATCGTCGTTATTATCTTCGATATAACGTTATTATCGGCGTTATAATCAACGTTAATATCATCGCTATTATCGTCGTTATTATCGTCGTTATTACCGTCGATATTATCGTCGTTATTATCGTCGATATTATCGTCGTTATTATCGTCGTTATTATCGTCGTTTTTATTGTCATTATCATCGTTGTTATCGTCGTTATTATCCTCATAATTATCGTCGTTAATATCGTCGTTATTATCGTCATTTTCATCGATGTTATCTGCGTTATTATCCTCATAATTATCGTCCTTAATATCTTCGTTATTTCGTCATTATCATCGTTGTTATCGTCGTTATTATCGTCGTTATTATCTTCGATATAACGTTATTATCGGCGTTATAATCAACGTTAATATCATCGCTATTATCGTCGTTATTATCGTCGATATTATCGTCGTTATTATCGTCGATATTATCGTCGTTATTATCGTCGTTATTATCGTCGTTAAAATCGTCGTTATTATTGTCATTATCATCGTTGTTATCGGCGTTAATATCGTCATTATCATAGTTATTATCGTCAAAATTATCGTCGTCAATGTCGTCGTTATTATCCTCATAATTATCGTCGTTAATATCGACGTTATTTTGTCATTATCATCGTTGTTATCGTTGTTATTATCGTCATTATTATCGTCGATATTATCGTCGTTATTATCGTCATTTTCATCGTTGTTATCTTCGTTATTATCTTCATAATTATCGTCGTTAATATCGTCGTTATTTCGTCATTATCATCGTTGTTATCGTCGTTATTATCTTCGATATAACGTTATTATCGGCGTTATAATCAACGTTAATATCATCGCTATTATCGTCGTTATATTCGTCGTTATTATCGTCGATATTATCGTCGATATTATCGTCGTTATTATCGTCGTTATTATCGTCGTTAAAATCGTCGTTATTATTGTCACTATCATCGTTGTTATCGGCATTAATATCGTCATTATCATAATTATTATCGTCAAAATTATCGTCGTCAATCTCGTCGTTATTATCCTCTTAATTATCGTCGTTAATATCCTCGTTATTTCGTCATTATCATCGTTGTTATCGTCGTTATTATCGTCGTTATTATCTTCGATATAACGTTATTATCGGCGTTATAATCAACGTTAATATCATCGCTATTATCGTCGTTATTATCGTCGTTATTATCGTCGATATTATCGTCGTTATTATCGTCGATATTATCGTCGTTATTATCGTCGTTATTATCGTCGTTAAAATCGTAGATATTATTGTCATTATCATCGTTGTTATCGTCGTTAATATCGTCATTATCATAGTTATTATCGTCAAAATTATCGTCGTCAATGTCGTCGTTATTATCGTCATTATCATCGTTGCTATCGTCGTTATTATCCACATAAATATCGTCGTTAATATCGTTGTTATTATCGTTATTATCATCGTTGTTATCGTCGTTATTTCGTTGTTATTATCGTCGATATTATCGTCGTTATTATCGTCGCCATTATCGTCTTTAATATCGTCGTTATTATAGTTATTATCATCGTTGTTATCGTCGTTATTATCCTCATAATTATCGTCGTTAATATCGTCGTTATTATCGTCATTTTCATCGATGTTATCTTCGTTATTATCCTCATAATTATCGTCCTTAATATCGTCGTTATTTCGTCATTATCATCGTTGTTATCGTCGTTATTATCGTCGTTATTATCTTCGATATAACGTTATTATCGGCGTTATAATCAACGTTAATATCATCGCTATTATCGTCGCTATTATCGTCGTTATTATCGTCGATATTATCGTCGTTATTATCGTCGATATTATCGTCTTTATTATCGTCGTTATTATCGTCGTTAAAATCGTAGATATTATTGTCATTATCATCGTTGTTATCGTCGTTAATATCGTCATTATCATAATTATTATCGTCAAAATTATCGTCGTCAATGTCGTCGTTATTATCGTCATTATCATCGTTGCTATCGTCGTTATTATCCTCATAAATATCGTCGTTAATATCGTTGTTATTATCGTTATTATCATCGTTGTTATCGTCGTTATTTCGTCGTTATTATCGTCGATATTATCGTCGTTATTATCGTCGTTATTATCGTCGCCATTATCGTCTTTAATATCGTCGTTATTATAGTTATTATCATCGTTGTTATCGTCGTTATTATCCTCATAATTATCGTCGTTAATATCGTCGTTATTATCGTCATTTTCATCGATGTTATCTTCGTTATTATCCTCATAATTATCGTCGTTAATATCGTCGTTATTTCGTCATTATCATCGTTGTTATCGTCGTTATTATCGTCGTTATTATCTTCGATATAACTTTATTATCGGCGTTATAATCAACGTTAATATCATCGCTATTATCGTCGTTATTATCGTCGTTATTATCGTCGATATTATCGTCGTTATTATCGTCGATATTATCGTCGTTATTATCGTCGTTATTATCGTCGTTAAAATCGTAGATATTATTGTCATTATCATCGTTGTTATCGTCGTTAATATCGTCATTATCATAGTTATTATCGTCAAAATTATCGTCGTCAATGTCGTCGATATTATCCTCATAATTATCGTCGTTAATATCGACGCTATTTTGTCATTATCATCGTTGTTATCGTTGTTATTATCGTCATTATTATCGTCGATATTATCGTCGTTATTATCGTCATTTCCATCGTTGTTATCTTCGTTATTATCCTCATAATTATCGTCGTTAATATCGTCGTTATTTCGTCATTATCATCGTTGTTATCGTCGTTATTATCGTCGTTATTATCTTCGATATAACGTTATTATCGGCGTTATAATCAACGTTAATATCATCGCTATTATCGTCGTTTTTATCGTCGTTATTATCGTCGATATTATCATCGTTATTATCGTCGATATTATCGTCGTTATTATCGTCGTTATTATCGTCGTTAAAATCGTAGATATTATTGTCAATATCATCGTTGTTATCGTCGTTAATATCGTCATTATCATAGTTATTATCGTCAAAATTATCGTCGTCAATGTCGTCGTTATTATCCTCATTATCATCGTTGCTATCGTCGTTATTATCCTCATAAATATCGTCGTTAATATCGTTGTTATTATCGTTATTATCATCGTTGTTATCGTCGTTATTTCGTCGTTATTATCTTCGATATAACGTTATTATCGGCGTTATAATCAACGTTAATATCATCGCTATTATCGTCGTTATTATCGTCGTTATTATCGTCGATATTATCGTCGTTATTATCGTCGATATTATCGTCGTTATTATCGTCGTTATTATCGTCGTTAAAATCGTAGATATTATTGTCATTATCATCGTTGTTATCGGCGTTAATATCGTCATTATCATAGTTATTATCGTCAAAATTATCGTCGTCAATGTCGTCGTTATTATCCTCATAATTATCGTCGTTAATATTGACGTAATTTTGTCATTATCATCGTTGTTATCATTATCATCGTTAATATCGTCATTATCATAGTTATTATCGTCAAAATTATCGTCGTCAATGTCGTCGTTATTATCCTCATAATTATCGTCGTTAATATCGACGTTATTTTGTCATTATCATCGTTTTTATCGTTGTTATTATCGTCATTATTATCGTCGATGTTATCGTCGTTATTATCGTCATTTTCATCGTTGTTATCTTCGTTATTATCCTCATAATTATCGTCCTTAATATCGTCGTTATTTCGTCATTATCATCGTTGTTATCGTCGTTATTATCGTCGTTATTATCTTCGATATAACGTTATTATCGGCGTTATAATCAACGTTAATATCATCGCTATTATCGTCGCTATTATCGTCGTTATTATCGTCGATATTATCGTCGTTATTATCGTCGATATTATCGTCTTTATTATCGTCGTTATTATCGTCGTTAAAATCGTAGATATTATTGTCATTATCATCGTTGTTATCGTCGTTAATATCGTCATTATCATAATTATTATCGTCAAAATTATCGTCGTCAATGTCGTCGTTATTATCGTCATTATCATCGTTGCTATCGTCGTTATTATCCTCATAAATATCGTCGTTAATATCGTTGTTATTATCGTTATTATCATCGTTGTTATCGTCGTTATTTCGTCGTTATTATCGTCGATATTATCGTCGTTATTATCGTCGTTATTATCGTCGTCATTATCGTCGTTAATATCGTCGTTATTATCGTCATTATCATCGTTTTTATCGTCGATATTATCCTCATAATTATCGTCGTTAATATCGTCGTTATTATCGTCATTTTCATCGATGTTATCTTCGTTATTATCCTCATAATTATCGTCGTTAATATCGTCGTTATTTCGTCATTATCATCGTTGTTATCGTCGTTATTATCGTCGTTATTATCTTCGATATAACGTTATTATCGGTGTTATAATCAACGTTAATATCATCGCTATTATCGTCGTTATTATCGTCGTTATTATCGTCGATATTATCGTCGTTATTATCGTCGATATTATCGTCGTTATTATCGTCGTTATTATCGTCGTTAAAATCGTCGTTATTATTGTCATTATCATGGTTGTTATCGGCGTTAATATCGTCATTATCATAGTTATTATCGTCAAAATTATCGTCGTCAATGTCGTCGATATTATCCTCATAATTATCGTCGTTAATATCGACGCTATTTTGTCATTATCATCGTTGTTATCGTTGTTATTATCGTCATTATTATCGTCGATATTATCGTCGTTATTATCGTCATTTTCATCGTTGTTATCTTCGTTATTATCCTCATAATTATCGTCGTTAATATCGTCGTTATTTCGTCATTATCATCGTTATTATCGTCGTTATTTCGTCATTATCATCGTTGTTATCGTCGTTATTATCGTCGTTATTATCTTCGATAATACGTTATTATCGGCCTTATAATCAACGTTAATAACATCGCTATTATCGTCGATATTATCGTCGTTATTATCGTCCATATTATCGTCGTTATTATCGTCGATATTATCGTCGTTATTATCGTCGTTATTATCGTCGTTAAAATCGTCGTTATTATTGTCATTATCATCGTTGTTATCGGCGTTAATATCGTCGTTAATATCGTCGTTATTATCGTCATTATCATCGTTGCTATCGTCGTTATTATCCTCATAAATATCGTCGTTAATATCGTTGTTATTATCGTTATTAACATCGTTGTTATCGTCGTTATTTCGTCGTTATTATCGTCGATATTATCGTCGTTATTATCGTCGCCATTATCGTCTTTAATATCGTCGTTATTATAGTTATTATCATCGTTGTTATCGTCGTTATTATCCCCATCATTATCGTCGTTAATATCGTCGTTATTATCGTCATTTTCATCGATGTTATCTTCGTCATTATCCTCATAATTATCGTCGTTAATATCGACGTTATTTCGTCATTATCATCGTTGTTATCGTCGTTATTATCGTCGTTATTATCTTCGATATAACGTTATTATCGTCGTTATAATCAGCGTTAATATCATCGCTATTATCGTCGTTATTATCGTCGTTATTATCGTCGTTATTATCGTCGTTATTATCGTCGTTATTATCGTCGTCATTATCGTCGTTAATATCGTCGTTATTATCGTCATTATCATCGTTTTTATCGTCGATATTATCCTCATAATTATCGTCGTTAATATCGTCGTTATTATCGTCATTTTCATCGATGTTATCTTCGTTATTATCCTCATAATTATCGTCGTTAATATCGTCGTTATTTCGTCATTATCATCGTTGTTATCGTCGTTATTATCGTCGTTATTATCTTCGATATAACGTTATTATCGGTGTTATAATCAACGTTAATATCATCGCTATTATCGTCGTTATTATCGTCGTTATTATCGTCGATATTATCGTCGTTATTATCGTCGATATTATCGTCGTTATTATCGTCGTTATTATCGTCGTTAAAATCGTCGTTATTATTGTCATTATCATGGTTGTTATCGGCGTTAATATCGTCATTATCATAGTTATTATCGTCAAAATTATCGTCGTCAATGTCGTCGATATTATCCTCATAATTATCGTCGTTAATATCGACAATATTTTGTCATTATCATCGTTGTTATCGTTGTTATTATCGTCATTATTATCGTCGATATTATCGTCGTTATTATCGTCATTTTCATCGTTGTTATCTTCGTTATTATCCTCATAATTATCGTCGTTAATATCGTCGTTATTTCGTCATTATCATCGTTGTTATCGTCGTTATTATCCTCGTTATTATCTTCGATATAACGTTATTATCGGCGATATAATCAACGTTAATATCATCGCTATTATCGTCGTTATTATCGCCGTTATTATCGTCGATATTATCGTCGTTATTATCGTCGATAATATCGTCGTTATTATCGTCGTTATTATCGTCGTTAAAATCGTCGTTATTATTGTCATTATCATCGTTGTTATCGGCGTTAATATCGTCATTATCATAGTTATTATCGTCAAAATTATCGTCGTCAATGTCGTCGTTATTATCGCCATTATCATCGTTGCTATCGTCGTTATTATCCTCATAAATATCGTCGTTAATATCGTTGTTATTATCATATTAACATCGTTGTAATCGTCGTTATTTCGTCGTTATTATCGTCGATATTATCGTCGTTATTATCATCGCCATTATCGTCTTTAATATCGTCGTTATTATAGTTATTATCATCGTTGTTATCGTCGTTATTATCCCCATAATTATCGTCGTTAATATCGTCGTTATTATCGTCATTTTCATCGATGTTATCTTCGTTATTATCCTCATAATTATCGTCGTTAATATCGACGTTATTTCGTCATTATCATCGTTGTTATCGTCGTTATTATCGTCGTTATTATCTTCGATATAACGTTATTATCGTCGTTATAATCAGCGTTAATATCATCGCTATTATCGTCGTTATTATCGTCGTTATTATCGTCGTTATTATCGTCGCTATTATCGTCGTTATTATCGTCGTCATTATCGTCGTTAATATCGTCGTTATTATCGTCATTATCATCGTTTTTATCGTCGATATTACCCTCATTATTATCGTCGTTAATATCGTCGTTATTATCGTCATTTTCATCGATGTTATCTTCGTTATTATCCTCATAATTATCGTCGTTAATATCGTCGTTATTTCGTCATTATCATCGTTGTTATCGTCGTTATTTCGTCATTATCATCGTTGTTATCGTCGTTATTATCGTCGTTATTATCTTCGTTATAATCATATAATACGTTATTATCGGCGTTATAATCAACGTTAATAACATCGCTATTATCGTCGTTATTATCGTCGTTATTATCGTCCATATTATCGTCGTTATTATCGTCGATATTATCGTCGTTATTATCGTCGTTATTATCGTCGTTAAAATCGTCGTTATTATTGTCATTATCATCGTTGTTATCGGCGTTAATATCGTCGTTAATATCGTCGTTATTATCGTCATTTTCATCGATGTTATCTTCGTTATTATCCTCATAATTATCGTCGTTAATATCGTCGTTATTTCGTCATTATCACCGTTGTTATCGTCGTTATTATCGTCGTTATTATCTTCGATATAACGTTATTATCGGCGTTATAATCAACGTTAATATCATCGCTATTATCGTCGTTATTATCGTCGTTATTATCGTCGATATTATCGTCGTTATTATCGTCGATATTATCGCCGTTATTATCGTCGTTATTATCGTCGTTAAAATCGTCGTTATTATTGTCATTATCATCGTTGTTATCGGCGTTAATATCGTCATTATCATAGTTATTATCGTCAAAATTATCGTCGTCAATGTCGTCGATATTATCCTCATAATTATCGTCGTTAATATCGACAATATTTTGTCATTATCATCGTTGTTATCGTTGTTATTATCGTCATTATTATCGTCGATATTATCGTCGTTATTATCGTCATTTTCATCGTTGTTATCTTCGTTATTATCCTCATAATTATCGTCGTTAATATCGTCGTTATTTCGTCATTATCATCGTTGTTATCGTCGTTATTATCCTCGTTATTATCTTCGATATAACGTTATTATCGGCGATATAATCAACGTTAATATCATCGCTATTATCGTCGTTATTATCGCCGTTATTATCGTCGATATTATCGTCGTTATTATCGTCGATAATATCGTCGTTATTATCGTCGTTATTATCGTCGTTAAAATCGTCGTTATTATTGTCATTATCATCGTTGTTATCGTCGTTAATATCGTCATTATCATAGTTATTATCGTCAAAATTATCGTCGTCAATGTCGTCGTTATTATCCTCATAATTATCGTCGTTAATATCGACGTTATTTTGTCATTATCATTGTTGTTATCGTAGTTATTATCGTCATTATTATCGTCGATATTATCGTCGTTATTATCGTCATTTTCATCGTTGTTATCTTCGTTATTATCCTCATAATTATCGTCGTTAATATCGTCGTCATTTCGTCATTATCACCGTTGTTATCGTCGTTATTATCGTCGTTATTATCTTCGATATAACGTTATTATCGGCGTTATAATCAATGTTAATATCATCGCTATTATCGTCGTTATTATCGTTTATATTATCGATGTTATTATCGTCGATATTATCGTCGTTATTATTGTCGTTATTATCGTCGTTAAAATCGTCGTTATTATTGTCATTATCATCGTTGTTATCGGCGTTAATATCGTCATTATCATAGTTATTATCGTCAAAATTATCGTCGTCAATGTCGTCGTTATTATCCTCATAATTATCGTCGTTAATATCGACGTTATTTTGTCATTATCATCGTTGTTATCGTTGTTATTATCGTCATTATTATCGTCGATATTATCGTCGTTATTATCGTCATTTTCATCGTTGTTATCTTCGTCATTATCCTCATAATTATCGTCGTTAATATCGTCGTTATTTCGTCATTATCATCGTTGTTATCGTCGTTATTATCCTCGTTATTATCTTCGATATAACGTTATTATCGGCGATATAATCAACGTTAATATCATCGCTATTATCGTCGTTATTATCGCCGTTATTATCGTCGATATTATCGTCGTTATTATCGTCGATATTATCGTCGTTATTATCGTCGTTATTATCGTCGTTAAAATCGTCGTTATTATTGTCATTATCATCGTTGTTATCGGCGTTAATATCGTCATTATCATAGTTATTATCGTCAAAATTATCGTCGTCAATGTCGTCGTTATTATCGTCATTATCATCGTTGCTATCGTCGTTATTATCCTCATAAATATCGTCGTTAATATCGTTGTTATTATCGTTATTAACATCGTTGTTATCGTCGTTATTTCGTCGTTATTATCGTCGATATTATCGTCGTTATTATCGTCGCCATTATCGTCTTTAATATCGTCGTTATTATAGTTATTATCATCGTTGTTATCGTCGTTACTATCCCCATAATTATCGTCGTTAATATCGTCGTTATTATCGTCATTTTCATCGATGTTATCTTCGTTATTATCCTCATAATTATCGTCGTTAATATCGACGTTATTTCGTCATTATCATCGTTGTTATCGTCGTTATTATCGTCGTTATTATCTTCGATATAACGTTATTATCGTCGTTATAATCAGCGTTAATATCATCGCTATTATCGTCGTTATTATCGTCGTTATTATCGTCGTTATTATCGTCGTTATTATCGTCGTTATTATCGTCGTCATTATCGTCGTTAATATCGTCGTTATTATCGTCATTATCATCGTTTTTATCGTCGATATTATCCTCATAATTATCGTCGTTAATATCGTCGTTATTATCGTCATTTTCATCGATGTTATCTTCGTTATTATCCTCATAATTATCGTCGTTAATATCGTCGTTATTTCGTCATTATCACCGTTGTTATCGTCGTTAGTATCGTCGTTATTATCTTCGATATAACGTTATTATCGGCGTTATAATCAACGTTAATATCATCGCTATTATCGTCGTTATTATCGTCGTTATTATCGTCGATATTATCGTCGTTATTATCGTCGATATTATCGTCGTTATTATCGTCGTTATTATCGTCGTTAAAATCGTCGTTATTATTGTCATTATCATCGTTGTTATCGGCGTTAATATCGTCATTATCATAGTTATTATCGTCAAAATTATCGTCGTCAATGTCGTCGTTATTATCCTCATAATTATCGTCGTTAATATCGACGTTATTTCGTCATTATCATCGTTGTTATCGTTGTTATTATCGTCTTTATTATCGTCGATATTATCGTCGTTATTATCGTCATTTTCATCGTTGTTATCTTCGTTATTATCTTCATAATTATCGTCGTTAATATCGTCGTTATTTCGTCATTATCATCGTTGTTATCGTCGTTAATATCGTTATTATCATAGTTATTATCGTCAAAATTATCGTCGTCAATGTCGTCGTTATTATCGTCATTATCATCGTTGCTATCGTTGTTATTATCCTCATAAATATCGTCGTTATTATCGTCGATATTATCGTCGTTATTATCGTCGTCATTATCGTCGTTAATATCGTCGTTATTATTGTCATTATCATAGTTATTATCGTCAAAATTATCGTCTTTAATATCGTCGTTATTATAGTTATTATCATCGTTGTTATCGTCGTTATTATCCTCATAATTATCGTCGTTAATATCGTCGTTATTATCGTCATTTTCATCGATGTTATCTGCGTTATTATCCTCATAATTATCGTCGTTAATATCGTCGTTATTTCGTCATTATCATCGTTGTTATCGTCGTTATTATTGTCGTTATTATCTTCGATATAACGTTATTATCGGCGTTATAATCAACGTTAATATCATCGCTATTATCGTCGTTATTATCGTCGTTATTATCGTCGATATTATCGTCGTTATTATCGTCGATATTATCGTCGTTATTATCGTCGTTATTATCGTCGTTAAAATCGTAGATATTATTGTCATTATCATCGTTGCTATCATCGTTAATATCGTCATTATCATAGTTATTATCGTCAAAATTATCGTCGTCAATGTCGTCGTTATTATCCTCATAATTATCGTCGTTAATATCGACGTTATTTTGTCATTATCATCGTTGTTATCGTTGTTATTATCGTCATTATTATCGTCGATATTATCGTCGTTATTATCGTCATTTTCATCGTTGTTATCCTCGTTATTATCCTCATAATTATCGTCGTTAATATCGTCGTTATTTCGTCATTATCATCGTTGTTATCGTCGTTATTATCGTCGTTATTATCTTCGATATAACGTTATTATCGGCGTTATAATCAACGTTAATATCATCGCTATTATCGTCGTTATTATCGTCGTTATTATCGTCGATATTATCGTCGTTATTATCGTCGATATTATCGTCGTTATTATCGTCGTTATTATCGTCGTTAAAATCGTCGTTATTATTGTCATTATCATCGTTGTTATCGGCGTTAATATTGTCATTATCATAGTTATTATCGTCAAAATTATCGTCGTCAATGTCGTCGTTATTATCGTCATTATCATCGTTGCTATCGTCGTTATTATCCTCATAAATATCGTCGTTAATATCGTTGTTATTATCGTTATTAACATCGTTGTTATCGTCGTTATTTCGTCGTTATTATCGTCGATATTATCGTCGTTATTATCGTCGCCATTATCGTCTTTAATATCGTCGTTATTATAGTTATTATCATCGTTGTTATCGTCGTTAGTATCCCCATAATTATCGTCGTTAATATCGTCGTTATTATCGTCATTTTCATCGATGTTATCTTCGTTATTATCCTCATAATTATCGTCGTTAATATCGACGTTATTTCGTCATTATCATCGTTGTTATTGTCGTTATTATCGTCGTTATTATCTTCGATATAACGTTATTACCGTCGTTATAATCAACGTTAATATCATCGCTATTATCGTCGTTATTTCGTCGTTATTATCGTCGATATTATCGTCGTTATTATCGTCGCCATTATCGTCTTTAATATCGTCGTTATTATAGTTATTATCATCGTTGTTATCGTCGTTACTATCCCCATAATTATCGTCGTTAATATCGTCGTTATTATCGTCATTTTCATCGATGTTATCTTCGTTATTATCCTCATAATTATCGTCGTTAATATCGACGTTATTTCGTCATTATCATCGTTGTTATCGTCGTTATTATCGTCGTTATTATCTTCGATATAACGTTATTATCGTCGTTATAATCAGCGTTAATATCATCGCTATTATCGTCGTTATTATCGTCGTTATTATCGTCGTTATTATCGTCGTTATTATCGTCGTTATTATCGTCGTCATTATCGTCGTTAATATCGTCGTTATTATCGTCATTATCATCGTTTTTATCGTCGATATTATCCTCATAATTATCGTCGTTAATATCGTCGTTATTATCGTCATTTTCATCGATGTTATCTTCGTTATTATCCTCATAATTATCGTCGTTAATATCGTCGTTATTTCGTCATTATCACCGTTGTTATCGTCGTTAGTATCGTCGTTATTATCTTCGATATAACGTTATTATCGGCGTTATAATCAACGTTAATATCATCGCTATTATCGTCGTTATTATCGTCGTTATTATCGTCGATATTATCGTCGTTATTATCGTCGATATTATCGTCGTTATTATCGTCGTTATTATCGTCGTTAAAATCGTCGTTATTATTGTCATTATCATCGTTGTTATCGGCGTTAATATCGTCATTATCATAGTTATTATCGTCAAAATTATCGTCGTCAATGTCGTCGTTATTATCCTCATAATTATCGTCGTTAATATCGACGTTATTTCGTCATTATCATCGTTGTTATCGTTGTTATTATCGTCTTTATTATCGTCGATATTATCGTCGTTATTATCGTCATTTTCATCGTTGTTATCTTCGTTATTATCTTCATAATTATCGTCGTTAATATCGTCGTTATTTCGTCATTATCATCGTTGTTATCGTCGTTAATATCGTTATTATCATAGTTATTATCGTCAAAATTATCGTCGTCAATGTCGTCGTTATTATCGTCATTATCATCGTTGCTATCGTTGTTATTATCCTCATAAATATCGTCGTTATTATCGTCGATATTATCGTCGTTATTATCGTCGTCATTATCGTCGTTAATATCGTCGTTATTATTGTCATTATCATAGTTATTATCGTCAAAATTATCGTCTTTAATATCGTCGTTATTATAGTTATTATCATCGTTGTTATCGTCGTTATTATCCTCATAATTATCGTCGTTAATATCGTCGTTATTATCGTCATTTTCATCGATGTTATCTGCGTTATTATCCTCATAATTATCGTCGTTAATATCGTCGTTATTTCGTCATTATCATCGTTGTTATCGTCGTTATTATTGTCGTTATTATCTTCGATATAACGTTATTATCGGCGTTATAATCAACGTTAATATCATCGCTATTATCGTCGTTATTATCGTCGTTATTATCGTCGATATTATCGTCGTTATTATCGTCGATATTATCGTCGTTATTATCGTCGTTATTATCGTCGTTAAAATCGTAGATATTATTGTCATTATCATCGTTGCTATCATCGTTAATATCGTCATTATCATAGTTATTATCGTCAAAATTATCGTCGTCAATGTCGTCGTTATTATCCTCATAATTATCGTCGTTAATATCGACGTTATTTTGTCATTATCATCGTTGTTATCGTTGTTATTATCGTCATTATTATCGTCGATATTATCGTCGTTATTATCGTCATTTTCATCGTTGTTATCCTCGTTATTATCCTCATAATTATCGTCGTTAATATCGTCGTTATTTCGTCATTATCATCGTTGTTATCGTCGTTATTATCGTCGTTATTATCTTCGATATAACGTTATTATCGGCGTTATAATCAACGTTAATATCATCGCTATTATCGTCGTTATTATCGTCGTTATTATCGTCGATATTATCGTCGTTATTATCGTCGATATTATCGTCGTTATTATCGTCGTTATTATCGTCGTTAAAATCGTCGTTATTATTGTCATTATCATCGTTGTTATCGGCGTTAATATTGTCATTATCATAGTTATTATCGTCAAAATTATCGTCGTCAATGTCGTCGTTATTATCGTCATTATCATCGTTGCTATCGTCGTTATTATCCTCATAAATATCGTCGTTAATATCGTTGTTATTATCGTTATTAACATCGTTGTTATCGTCGTTATTTCGTCGTTATTATCGTCGATATTATCGTCGTTATTATCGTCGCCATTATCGTCTTTAATATCGTCGTTATTATAGTTATTATCATCGTTGTTATCGTCGTTAGTATCCCCATAATTATCGTCGTTAATATCGTCGTTATTATCGTCATTTTCATCGATGTTATCTTCGTTATTATCCTCATAATTATCGTCGTTAATATCGACGTTATTTCGTCATTATCATCGTTGTTATTGTCGTTATTATCGTCGTTATTATCTTCGATATAACGTTATTACCGTCGTTATAATCAACGTTAATATCATCGCTATTATCGTCGTTATTATCGTCGTTATTATCGTCGTTATTATCGTCGTTATTATCGTCGTTATTATCGTCGTCATTATCGTCGTTAATATCGTCGTTATTATCGTCATTATCATCGTTGTTTTCGTCGATATTATCCTCATAATTATCGTCGTTAATATCGTCGTTATTATCGTCAATTTCATCGATGTTATCTTCGTTATTATCCTCATAATTATCGTCGTTAATATCGTCGTTATTTCGTCATTATCATCGTTGTTATTGTCGTTATTATCGTCGTTATTATCTTCGATATAACGTTATTATCGGCGTTATAATCAACGTTAATATCATCGCTATTATCGTCGTTATTATCGTCGTTATTATCGTCGATATTATCGTCATTTTCATCGATGTTATCTTCGTTATTATCTTCATAATTATCGTCGTTAATATCGTCGTTATTTCGTCATTATCATCGTTGTTATCGTCGTTAATATCGTCATTATCATAGTTATTATCGTCAAAATTATCGTCGTCAATGTCGTCGTTATTATCGTCATTATCATCGTTGCTATCGTCGTTATTATCCTCATAAATATCGTCGTTAATATCGTTGTTATTATCGTTATTATCATCGTTGTTATCGTCGTTATTTCGTCGTTATTATCGTCGATATTATCGTCGATATTATCGTCGCAATTATCGTCTTTAATATCGTCGTTATTATAGTTATTATCATCGTTGTTATCGTCGTTATTATCCTCATAATTATCGTCGTTAATATCGTCGTTATTATCGTCATTTTCATCGATGTTATCTTCGTTATTATCCTCATAATTATCGTCGTTAATATCGTCGTTATTTCGTCATTATCATCGTTGTTATTGTCGTTATTATCGTCGTTATTATCTTCGATATAACGTTATTATCGGCGTTATAATCAACGTTAATATCATCGCTATTATCGTCGTTATTATCGTCGTTATTATCGTCGATATTATCGTCGTTATTATCGTCGATATTATCGTCGTTATTATCGTCGTTATTATCGTCGTTAAAATCGTCGTTATTATTGTCATTATCATCGTTGTTATCGGCGTTAATATCGTCATTATCATAGTTATTATCGTCAAAATTATTGTCGTCAATGTCGTCGTTATTATCCTCATAATTATGGTCGTTAATATCGACGTTATTTCGTCATTATCATCGTTGTTATCGTTGTTATTATCGTCATTATTATCGTCGATATTATCGTCGTTATTATCGTCATTTTCATCGTTGTTATCTTCGTTATTATCTTCATAATTATCGTCGTTAATATCGTCGTTATAATCGTCGTTATTATTGTCATTATCATGGTTGTTATCGGCGTTAATATCGTTATTATCATAGTTATTATCGTCAAAATTATCGTCGTCAATGTCGTCGATATTATCCTCATAATTATCGTCGTTAATATCGACGCTATTTTGTCATTATCATCGTTGTTATCGTCGTTATTATCCTCATAATTATCGTCGTTAATATCGTCGTTATTATCGTCATTTTCATCGATGTTATCTTCGTTATTATCCTCATAATTATCATCGTTATTTCGTCATTATCATCGTTGTTATCGTCGTTATTATCGTCGTTATTATCTTCGATATAACGTTATTATCGGCGTTATAATCAACGTTAATATCATTGCTATAATCGTCGTTATTATCGTCGTTATTATCGTCGATATTATCGTCGTTATTATCGTCGATATTATCGGCGTTATTATCGTCGTTATTATCGTCGTTAAAATCGTCGTTCATATTGTCATTATCATCGTTGTTATCGGCGTTAATATCGTCATTATCATAGTTATTATCGTCAAAATTATCGTCGTCAATGTCGTCGTTATTATCCTCATAATTATCGTCGTTAATATCGACGTTATTTTGTCATTATCATCGTTGTTATCGTTGTTATTATCGTCATTATTATCCTCGATATTATCGTCGTTATTATCGTCATTTTCATCGTTGTTATCTTCGTTATTATCCTCATAATTATCGTCGTTAATATCGTCGTTATTTCGTCATTATCATCGTTGTTATCGTCGTTATTATCGTCGTTATTATCTTCGATATAACGTTATTATCGGCGTTATAATCAACGTTAATATCATCGCTATTATCGTCGTTATTATCGTCGTTATTATCGTCGATATTATCGTCGTTATTATCGTCGATATTATCGTCGTTATTATCGTCGTTATTATCGTCGTTAAAATCGTAGATATTATTGTCATTATCATCGTTGTTATCGTCGTTAATATCGTCATTATCATAGTTATTATCGTCAAAATTATCGTCGTCAATGTCGTTGTTATTATCCTCATAATTATCGTCGTTAATATCGACGTTATTTTGTCATTATCATCGTTGTTATCGTTGTTATTATCGTCGTTATTATCTTCGATATAACGTTATTATCGGCGTTATAATCAACGTTAATATCATCGCTATTATCGTCGTTATTATCGTCGTTATTACCGTCGATATTATCGTCGTTATTATCGTCGATATTATCGTCGTTATTATCGTCGTTATTATCGTCGTTTTTATTGTCATTATCATCGTTGTTATCGTCGTTATTATCCTCATAATTATCGTCGTTAATATCGTCGTTATTATCGTCATTTTCATCGATGTTATCTGCGTTATTATCCTCATAATTATCGTCCTTAATATCTTCGTTATTTCGTCATTATCATCGTTGTTATCGTCGTTATTATCGTCGTTATTATCTTCGATATAACGTTATTATCGGCGTTATAATCAACGTTAATATCATCGCTATTATCGTCGTTATTATCGTCGATATTATCGTCGTTATTATCGTCGATATTATCGTCGTTATTATCGTCGTTATTATCGTCGTTAAAATCGTCGTTATTATTGTCATTATCATCGTTGTTATCGGCGTTAATATCGTCATTATCATAGTTATTATCGTCAAAATTATCGTCGTCAATGTCGTCGTTATTATCCTCATAATTATCGTCGTTAATATCGACGTTATTTTGTCATTATCATCGTTGTTATCGTTGTTATTATCGTCATTATTATCGTCGATATTATCGTCGTTATTATCGTCATTTTCATCGTTGTTATCTTCGTTATTATCCTCATAATTATCGTCGTTAATATCGTCGTTATTTCGTCATTATCATCGTTGTTATCGTCGTTATTATCTTCGATATAACGTTATTATCGGCGTTATAATCAACGTTAATATCATCGCTATTATCGTCGTTATATTCGTCGTTATTATCGTCGATATTATCGTCGTTATTATCGTCGATATTATCGTCGTTATTATCGTCGTTATTATCGTCGTTAAAATCGTCGTTATTATTGTCACTATCATCGTTGTTATCGGCATTAATATCGTCATTATCATAATTATTATCGTCAAAATTATCGTCGTCAATCTCGTCGTTATTATCCTCTTAATTATCGTCGTTAATATCCTCGTTATTTCGTCATTATCATCGTTGTTATCGTCGTTATTATCGTCGTTATTATCTTCGATATAATGTTATTATCGGCGTTATAATCAACGTTAATATCATCGCTATTATCGTCGTTATTATCGTCGTTATTATCGTCGATATTATCGTCGTTATTATCGTCGATATTATCGTCGTTATTATCGTCGTTATTATCGTCGTTAAAATCGTAGATATTATTGTCATTATCATCGTTGTTATCGTCGTTAATATCGTCATTATCATAGTTATTATCGTCAAAATTATCGTCGTCAATGTCGTCGTTATTATCGTCATTATCATCGTTGCTATCGTCGTTATTATCCACATAAATATCGTCGTTAATATCGTTGTTATTATCGTTATTATCATCGTTGTTATCGTCGTTATTTCGTTGTTATTATCGTCGATATTATCGTCGTTATTATCGTCGCCATTATCGTCTTTAATATCGTCGTTATTATAGTTATTATCATCGTTGTTATCGTCGTTATTATCCTCATAATTATCGTCGTTAATATCGTCGTTATTATCGTCATTTTCATCGATGTTATCTTCGTTATTATCCTCATAATTATCGTCCTTAATATCGTCGTTATTTCGTCATTATCATCGTTGTTATCGTCGTTATTATCGTCGTTATTATCTTCGATATAACGTTATTATCGGCGATATAATCAACGTTAATATCATCGCTATTATCGTCGTTATTATCGTCGTTATTATCGTCGATATTATCGTCGTTATTATCGTCGATATTATCGTCGTTATTATCGTCGTTATTATCGTCGTTAAAATCGTCGTTATTATTGTCATTATCATCGTTGTTATCGGCGTCAATATCGTCATTATCATAGTTATTATCGTCAAAATTATCGTCGTCAATGTCGTCGTTATTATCGTCATTATCATCGTTGCTATCGTCGTTATTATCCTCATAAATATCGTCGTTAATATCGTTGTTATTATCGTTATTATCATCGTTGTTATCGTCGTTATTTCGTCGTTATTATCGTCGATATTATCGTCGTTATTATCGTCGCCATTATCGTCTTTAATATCGTCGTTATTATAGTTATTATCATCGTTGTTATCGTCGTTATTATCCTCATAATTATCGTCGTTAATATCGTCGTTATTATCGTCATTTTCGTCGATGTTATCTTCGTTATTATCCTCATAATTATCGTCGTTAATATCGTCGTTATTTCGTCATTATCATCGTTGTTATCGTCGTTATTATCGTCGTTATTATCTTCGTTATTATCGTAGTTATTATCGTCGTTGTTATCGTCGTCATTATCGTCGTTAATATCGTCGTTATTATCGTCATTATCATCGTTGTTATCGTCGTTATTATCCTCATAATTATCGTCATCAATATCGTCGTTATTGTCGTCAATTTCATCGATGTTATCTTTGTTATTATCCTCATAATTATCGTCGTTAATATCGTCGTTTTTTCGTCATTATCATCGTTGTTATCGTCCTTAATATCGTCGTTATTTCGTCATTATCATCGTTATTATCGTCGTTATTATCGTCGTTATTATCTTCGATATAACGTTATTATCGGCGTTATAATCAACGTTAATATCATCGCTATTATCGTCGTTATTATCGTCGTTATTATCGTCGATATTATCGTCGTTATTATCGTCGTTATTATCCTCATAATTATCGTCGTTAATATCGACGTTATTTTGTCATTATCATCGTTGTTATCGTCGTTATTATCGTCGTTATTATCTTCGATATAACGTTATTATCGGCGATATAATCAACGTTAATATCATCGCTATTATCGTCGTTATTATCGTCGTTATTATCGTCGATATTATCGTCGTTATTATCGTCGATATTATCGTCGTTATTATCGTCGTTATTATCGTCGTTAAAATCGTCGTTATTATTGTCATTATCATCGTTGTTATCGGCGTCAATATCGTCATTATCATAGTTATTATCGTCAAAATTATCGTCGTCAATGTCGTCGTTATTATCGTCATTATCATCGTTGCTATCGTCGTTATTATCCTCATAAATATCGTCGTTAATATCGTTGTTATTATCGTTATTATCATCGTTGTTATCGTCGTTATTTCGTCGTTATTATCGTCGATATTATCGTCGTTATTATCGTCGCCATTATCGTCTTTAATATCGTCGTTATTATAGTTATTATCATCGTTGTTATCGTCGTTATTATCCTCATAATTATCGTCGTTAATATCGTCGTTATTATCGTCATTTTCGTCGATGTTATCTTCGTTATTATCCTCATAATTATCGTCGTTAATATCGTCGTTATTTCGTCATTATCATCGTTGTTATCGTCGTTATTATCGTCGTTACAATCTTCGATATAACGTTATTATCGTCGTTATAATCAACGTTAATATCATCGCTATTATCGTCCTTATTATCGTCGTTATTATCGTCGTTATTATCGTCGTTATTATCGTCGTCATTATCGTCGTTAATATCGTCGTTATTATCGTCATTATCATCGTTGTTATCGTCGTTATTATCCTCATAATTATCGTCGTTAATATCGTCGTTATTATCGTCATTTTCATCGATGTTATCTTCGTTATTATCCTCATAATTATCGTCGTTAATATCGTCGTTATTTCGTCATTATCATCGTTGTTATCGTCGTTATTATCGTCGTTATTATCTTCGATATAACGTTATTATCGTCGTTATAATCAACGTTAATATCATCGCTATTATCGTCGTTATTATCGTCGTTATTATCGTCGTTATTATCGTCGTTATTATCCTCGTTATTATCGTCGTCATTATCGTCTTTAATATCGTCGTTATTATCGTCAATATCATCGTTGTTATCGTCGTTATTATCCTCATAATTATCGTCGTTAATATCGTCGTTATTGTCGTCATTTTCATCGATGTTATCTTTGTTATTATCCTCATAATTATCGTCGTTAATATCGTCGATTTTTCGTCATTATCATCGTTGTTATCGTCCTTAATATTGTCGTTATTTCGTCATTATCATCGTTGTTATCGTCGTTATTATCGTCGTTAATATCTTCGATATAACGTTATTATCGGCGTTATAATCAACGTTAATATCATCGCTATTATCGTCGTTATTGTCGTCGATATTATCGTCGTTATTATCGTCGATATTATCGTCGTTATTATCGTCGTCATTATCGTCGTTAATATCGTCGTTATTATTGTCATTATCATCGTTGTTATCGTCGTTAATATCGTCATTATCATAGTTATTATCGTCAAAATTATCGTCGTTAATGTCGTCGTTATTATCGTCGATATTATCGTCATTATCATCGTTGTTATCGTCGTAATTATCCTTATAATTATCGTCGTTAATATGGTTGTTATTATCGTTATTATCGTCGTTATTATCGTCGATATTATCGTCGTTATTATCGTCGATATTATCGTCGTTATTATCGTCGTTATTATCGTCGTTAAAATCGTCGTTATTATTGTCATTATCATCGTTGTTATCGGCGTTAATATCGTCATTATCATAGTTATTATCGTCAAAATTATCGTCGTCAATGTCGTCGTTATTATCCTCATAATTATCGTCGTTAATATCGACGTTATTTTGTCATTATCATCGTTGTTATCGTTGTTATTATCGTCATTATTATCGTCGATATTATCGCCGTTATTATCGTCATTTTCATCGTTGTTATCTTCGTTATTATCCTTATAATTATCGTCGTTAATATCGTCGTTATTTCGTCATTATCATCGTTGTTATCGTCGTTTATATCGTCGTTATTATCTTCGATATAACGTTATTTTCGACGTTATAATCAACGTTAATATCATCGCTATTATCGTCGTTATTATCGTCGTTATTATCTTCGTTATTATCGTAGTTATTATCGTCGTTGTTATCGTCGTCATTATCATCGTTAATATCGTCGTTATTATCGTCATTATCATCGTTGTTATCGTCGTTATTATCCTCATATTTATCGTCGTTAATATCGTCGTTATTGTCGTCATTTTCATCGATGTTATCTTTGTTATTATCCTCATATATATCGTCGTTAATATCGTCGTTTTTTCGTCATTATCATCGTTGTTATCGTCCTTAATATCGTCGTTATTTCGTCATTATCATCGTTGTTATAGTCGTTATTATCGTCGTTATTATCTTCGATATAACGTTATTATCGGCGTTATAATCAACGTTAATATCATCGCTATTATCGTCGTTATTATCGTCGTTATTATCGTCGATATTATCGTCGTTATTATCGTCGATATTATCGTCGTTATTATCGTCGTTATTATCGTCGTTAAAATCGTCGTTATTATTGTCACTATCATCGTTGTTATCGGCATTAATATCGTCATTATCATAGTTATTATCGTCAAAATTATCGTCGTCAATGTCGTCGTTATTATCGTCATTATCATCGTTGCTATCGTCGTTATTATCCTCATAAATATCGTCGTTAATATCGTTGTTATTATCGTTATTATCATCGTTGTTATCGTCGTTATTTCGTCGTTATTATCGTCGATATTATCGTCGTTATTATCGTCGCCATTATCGTCTTTAATATCGTCGTTATTATAGTTATCATCATCGTTGTTATTATCCTCATAATTATCGTCGTTAATATCGTCGTTATTATTGTCATTTTCATAGATGTTATCTTCGTTATTATCCTCATAATTATCGTCGTTAATATCGTCGTTATTTTGTCATTATCATCGTTGTTATCGTCGTTATTATCGTCGTTATTATCTTCGATATAACGTTATTATCGTCGTTATAATCAACGTTAACATCATCGCTATTATCGTCGTTATTATCGTCGTTATTATCGTCGTTATTATCGTCGTTATTATCGTCGTTATTATCGTCGTCATTATCGTCTTTAATATCGTCGTTATTATCGTCATTATCATCGTTGTTATCGTCGTCATTATCCTAATAATTATCGTCGTTAATATCGTCGTTATTGTCGTCATTTTCATCGATGTTATCTTTGTTATTATCCTCATAATTATCGTCGTTAATATCGTCGTTTTTTCGTCATTATCATCGTTGTTATCGTCCTTAATATCGTCGTTATTTCGTCATTATCATCGTTGTTATCGTCGTTATTATCGTCGTTATTATCTTCGATATAACGTTATTATCGGCGTTATAATCAACGTTAATATCATCGCTATTATCGTCGTTATTATCGTCGTTATTATCGTCGATATTATCGTCGTTATTATCGTCGATATTATCGTCGTTATTATCGTCGTTATTATCGTCGTTAAAATCGTCGTTATTATTGTCCTTATCATAGTTGTTATCGGCGTTAATATCGTCATTATCATAGTTATTATCGTCAAAATTACCGTCGTCAATGTCGTCGTTATTATCCTCATAATTATCGTCGTTAATATCGTCGTTATTGTCGTCATTTTCATCGATGTTATCTTTGTTATTATCCTCATAATTATCGTCGTTAATATCGTCGTTTTTTCGTCATTATCATCGTTGTTATCGTCCTTAATATCGTCGTTATTTCGTCATTATCATCGTTGTTATCGTCGTTATTATCGTCGTTATTATCTTCGATATAACGTTATTATCGGCGTTATAATCAACGTTAATATCATCGCTATTATCATCGTTAATATCGTCGTTATTATCGTCGATATTATCGTCGTTATTATCGTCGATATTATCGTCGTTATTATCGTCGTTATTATCGTCGTTAAAATCGTCGTTATTATTGTCCTTATCATCGTTGTTATCGGCGTTAATATCGTCATTATCATAGTTATTATCGTCAAAATTATCGTCGTCAATGTCGTCGTTATTATCCTCATAATTATCGTCGTTAATATCGACGTTATTTTGTCATTATCATCGTTGTTATCGTTGTTATTATCGTCATTATTATCGTCGATATTATCGTTGTTATTATCGTCATTTTCATCGTTGTTATCTTCGTTATTATCCTCATAATTATCGTCGTTAATATCGTCGTTATTTCGTCATTATCATCGTTGTTATCGTCGTTATTATCGTCGTTATTATCTTCGATATAACGTTATTATCGGCGTTCTAATCAACGTTAATGTCATCGCTATTATCGTCGTTATTATCGTCGTTATTATCGTCGATATTATCGTCGTTATTTTCGTCGATATTATCGTCGTTATTATCGTCGTTATTATCGTCGTTAAAATCGTCGTTATTATTGTCACTATCATCGTTGTTATCGGCGTTAATATCGTCATTATCATAGTTATTATCGTCAAAATTATCGTCGTCAATGTCGTCGTTATTATCGTCATTATCATCGTTGCTATCGTCGTTATTATCCTCATAAATATCGTCGTTAATATCGTTGTTATTATCGTTATTATCATCGTTGTTATCGTCGTTATTTCGTCGTTATTATCGTCGATATTATCGTCGTTATTATCGTCGCCATTATCGTCTTTAATATCGTCGTTATTATAGTTATCATCATCGTTGTTATTATCCTCATAATTATCGTCGTTAATATCGTCGTTATTATTGTCATTTTCATCGATGTTATCTTCGTTATTATCCTCATAATTATCGTCGTTAATATCGTCGTTATTTCGTCATTATCATCGTTGTTATCGTCGTTATTATCGTCGTTATTATCTTCGATATAACGTTATTATCGGCGTTATAATCAACGTTAATATCATCGCTATTATCGTCGTTATTATCGTCGTTATTATCGTCGATATTATCGTCGTTATTATCGTCGTTATTATCGTCGTTATTATCGTCGATATTATCGTCGTTATTATCGTCGTTATTATCGTCGTTATTATCGTCGTTAAAATCGTCGTTATTATTGTCATTATCATCGTTGTTATCGGCGTTAATATCGTCATTATCATAGTTTTTATCGTCAAAATTATCGTCGTCAATGTCGTCGTTATTATCGTCATTATCATCGTTGCTATCGTCGTTATTATTCTCATAAATATCGTCGTTAATATCGTTGTTATTATCGTTATTATCATCGTTGTTATCGTCGTTATTTCGTCGTTATTATCGTCGATATTATCGTCGTTATTATCGTCGCCATTATCGTCTTTAATATCGTCGTTATTATAGTTATCATCATCGTTGTTATTATCCTCATAATTATCGTCGTTAATATCGTCGTTATTATTGTCATTTTCATCGATGTTATCTTCGTTATTATCCTCATAATTATCGTCGTTAATATCGTCGTTATTTCGTCATTATCATCGTTGTTATCGTCGTTATTATCGTCGTTATTATCTTCGATATAACGTTATTATCGTCGTTATAATCAACGTTAATATCATCGCTATTATCGTCGTTATTATCGTCGATATTATCGTCGTTATTATCGTCGATATTATCGTCGTTATTATCGTCGATATTATCGTCGTTATTATCGTCGTTATTATCGTCGTTAAAATCGTAGATATTATTGTCATTATCATCGTTGTTATCGGCGTTAATATCGTCATTATCATAGTTATTATCGTCAAAATTATCGTCGTCAATGTCGTCGTTATTATCCTCATAATTATCGTCGTTAATATCGACGTTATTTTGTCATTATCATCGTTGTTATCGTTGTTATTATCGTCATTATTATCGTCGATATTATCGCCGTTATTATCGTCATTTTCATCGTTGTTATCTTCGTTATTATCCTCATAATTATCGTCGTTAATATCGTCGTTATTTCGTCATTATCATCGTTGTTATCGTCGTTTATATCGTCGTTATTATCTTCGATATAACGTTATTTTCGACGTTATAATCAACGTTAATATCATCGCTATTATCGTCGTTATTATCGTCGTTATTATCTTCGTTATTATCGTAGTTATTATCGTCGTTGTTATCGTCGTCATTATCATCGTTAATATCGTCGTTATTATCGTCATTATCATCGTTGTTATCGTCGTTATTATCCTCATAATTATCGTCGTTAATATCGTCGTTATTGTCGTCATTTTCATCGATGTTATCTTTGTTATTATCCTCATATATATCGTCGTTAATATCGTCGTTTTTTCGTCATTATCATCGTTGTTATCGTCCTTAATATCGTCGTTATTTCGTCATTATCATCGTTGTTATAGTCGTTATTATCGTCGTTATTATCTTCGATATAACGTTATTATCGGCGTTATAATCAACGTTAATATCATCGCTATTATCGTCGTTATTATCGTCGTTATTATCGTCGATATTATCGTCGTTATTATCGTCGATATTATCGTCGTTATTATCGTCGTTATTATCGTCGTTAAAATCGTCGTTATTATTGTCACTATCATCGTTGTTATCGGCATTAATATCGTCATTATCATAGTTATTATCGTCAAAATTATCGTCGTCAATGTCGTCGTTATTATCGTCATTATCATCGTTGCTATCGTCGTTATTATCCTCATAAATATCGTCGTTAATATCGTTGTTATTATCGTTATTATCATCGTTGTTATCGTCGTTATTTCGTCGTTATTATCGTCGATATTATCGTCGTTATTATCGTCGCCATTATCGTCTTTAATATCGTCGTTATTATAGTTATCATCATCGTTGTTATTATCCTCATAATTATCGTCGTTAATATCGTCGTTATTATTGTCATTTTCATAGATGTTATCTTCGTTATTATCCTCATAATTATCGTCGTTAATATCGTCGTTATTTTGTCATTATCATCGTTGTTATCGTCGTTATTATCGTCGTTATTATCTTCGATATAACGTTATTATCGTCGTTATAATCAACGTTAATATCATCGCTATTATCGTCGTTATTATCGTCGTTATTATCGTCGTTAATATCGTCGTTTTTTCGTCATTATCATCGTTGTTATCGTCCTTAATATCGTCGTTATTTCGTCATTATCATCGTTGTTATCGTCGTTATTATCGTCGTTATTATCTTCGATATAGAGTTATTATAGGCGTTATAATCAACGTTAATATCATCGCTATTATCGTCGTTATTATCGTCGTTATTATCGTCGATATTATCGTCGTTATTATCGTCGATATTATCGTCGTTATTATCGTCGTTATTATCGTCGTTAAAATCGTCTTTATTATTGTCCTTATCATAGTTGTTATCGGCGTTAATATCGTCATTATCATAGTTATTATCGTCAAAATTACCGTCGTCAATGTCGTCGTTATTATCCTCATAATTATCGTCGTTAATATCGTCGTTATTGTCGTCATTTTCATCGATGTTATCTTTGTTATTATCCTCATAATTATCGTCGTTAATATCGTCGTTTTTTCGTCATTATCATCGTTGTTATCGTCCTTAATATCGTCGTTATTTCGTCATTATCATCGTTGTTATCGTCGTTATTATCGTCGTTATTATCTTCGATATAACGTTATTATCGGCGTTATAATCAACGTTAATATCATCGCTATTATCATCGTTAATATCGTCGTTATTATCGTCGATATTATCGTCGTTATTATCGTCGATATTATCGTCGTTATTATCGTCGTTATTATCGTCGTTAAAATCGTCGTTATTATTGTCCTTATCATCGTTGTTATCGGCGTTAATATCGTCATTATCATAGTTATTATCGTCAAAATTATCGTCGTCAATGTCGTCGTTATTATCCTCATAATTATCGTCGTTAATATCGTCGTTATTGTCGTCATTTTCATCGATGTTATCTTTGTTATTATCCTCATAATTATCGTCGTTAATATCGTCGTTTTTTCGTCATTATCATCGTTGTTATCGTCCTTAATATCGTCGTTATTTCGTCATTATCATCGTTGTTATCGTCGTTATTATCGTCGTTATTATCTTCGATATAACGTTATTATCGGCGTTATAGTCAACGTTAATATCATCGCTATTATCATCGTTATTATCGTCGTTATTATCGTCGATATTATCGTCGTTATTATCGTCGATATTATCGTCGTTATTATCGTCGTTATTATCGTCGTTAAAATCGTCGTTATTATTGTCCTTATCATCGTTGTTATCGGCGTTAATATCGTCATTATCATAGTTATTATCGTCAAAATTATCGTCGTCAATGTCGTCGTTATTATCCTCATAATTATCGTCGTTAATATCGACGTTATTTTGTCATTATCATCGTTGTTATCGTTGTTATTATCGTCATTATTATCGTCGATATTATCGCCGTTATTATCGTCATTTTCATCGTTGTTATCTTCGTTATTATCCTCATATTTATCGTCGTTAATATCGTCGTTATTTCGTCATTATCATCGTTGTTATCGTCGTTATTATCGTCGTTATTATCTTCGAGATAACGTTATTTTCGACGTTATAATCAACGTTAATATCATCGCTATTATCGTCGTTATTATCGTCGTTATTATCTTCGTTATTATCGTAGTTATTATCGTCGTTGTTATCGTCGTCATTATCGTCGTTAATATCGTCGTTATTATCGTCATTATCATCGTTGTTATCGTCGTTATTATCCTCATAATTATCGTCGTTAATAACGTCATATTGTCGTCATTTTCATCGATGTTATCTTTGTTATTATCCTCATAATTATCGTAGTTAATATCGTCGTTTTTTCGTCATTATCATCGTTGTTATCGTCCTTAATATCGTCGTTATTTCGTCATTATCATCGTTGTTATCGTCGTTATTATCGTCGTTATTATCTTCGATATAACGTTATTATCGGCGTTATAATCAACGTTAATATCATCGCTATTATCGTCGTTATTATCGTCGTTATTATCTTCGATATTATCGTCGTTATTATCGTCGATATTATCGTCGTTATTATCGTCGTTATTATCGTCGTTAAAATCGTCGTTATTATTGTCACTATCATCGTTGTTATCGGCATTAATATCGTCATTATCATAGTTATTATCGTCAAAATTATCGTCTTCAATGTCGTCGTTATTATCCTCTTAATTATCGTCGTTAATATCGTCGTTATTTCGTCATTATCATCGTTGTTATCGTCGTTATTATCGTCGTTATTATCTTCGATATAACGTTATTATCGGCGTTATAATCAACGTTAATATCATCGCTATTATCGTCGTTATTATCGTCGTTATTATCGTCGATATTATCGTCGTTATTATCGTCGATATTATCGTCGTTATTATCGTCGTTATTATCGTCGTTAAAATCGTCGTTATTATTGTCCTTATCATCGTTGTTATCGGCGTTAATATCGTCATTATCATAGTTATTATCGTCAAAATTATCGTCGTCAATGTCGTCGTTATTATCGTCATTATCATCGTTGCTATCGTCGTTATTATCCTCATAATTATCGTCGTTAATATCGACGTTATTTTGTCATTATCATCGTTGTTATCGCTGTTATTATCGTCATTAATATCGTCGTTATTATCGTCGTTATTATCGTCATTTTCATCGTTGTTATCTTCGTTATTATCCTCATAATTATCGTCGTTAATATCGTCGTTATTTCGTCATTATCATCGTTGTTATCGTCGTTATTATCGTCGTTATTATCTTCGATATAACGTTATTATCGGCGTTATAATCAACGGTAATATCATCGCTATTATCGTCGTTATTATCGTCGTTATTATCGTCGATATTATCGTCGTTATTATCGTCGATATTATCGTCGTTATTATCGTCGTTATTATCGTCGTTAAAATCGTAGATATTATTGTCATTATAATCGTTGTTATCGTCGTTAATATCGTCATTATCATAGTGTTTATCGTCAAAATTATCGTCGTCAATGTCGTCGTTATTATCCTCATAATTATCGTCGTTAATATCGACGTTATTTTGTCATTATCATCGTTGTTATCGTTGTTATTATCGTCATTATTATCGTCGATATTATCGCCGTTATTATCGTCATTTTCATCGTTGTTATCTTCGTTATTATCCTCATAATTATCGTCGTTAATATCGTCGTTATTTCGTCATTATCATCGTTCTTATCGTCGTTATTATCGTCGTTATTATCTTCGATATAACGTTATTTTCGACGTTATAATCAACGTTATTATCTTCGTTATTATCGTAGTTATTATCGTCGTTGTTATCGTCGTCATTATCGTCGTTAATATCGTCGTTATTATCGTCATTATCATCGTTGTTATCGTCGTTATTATCCTCATAATTATCGTCGTTAATATCGTCGTTATTGTCGTCATTTTCATCGATGTTATCTTTGTTATTATCCTCATAATTATCGTCGTTAATATCGTCGTTTTTTCGTCATTATCATCGTTGTTATCGTCCTTAATATCGTCGTTATTTCGTCATTATCATCGTTGTTATCGTCGTTATTATCGTCGTTATTATCTTCGATATAACGTTATTATCGGCGTTATAATCAACGTTAATATCATCGCTATTATCGTCGTTATTATCGTCGTTATTATCGTCGATATTATCGTCGTTATTATCGTCGATATTATCGTCGTTATTATCGTCGTTATTATCGTCGTTAAAATCGTCGTTATTATTGTCACTATCATCGTTGTTATCGGCATTAATATCGTCATTATAATAATTATTATCGTCAAAATTATCGTCGTCAATGTCGTCGTTATTATCCTCTTAATTATCGTCGTTAATATCGTCGTTATTTCGTCATTATCATCGTTGTTATCGTCGTTATTATCGTCGTTATTATCTTCGATATAACGTTATTATCGGCGTTATAATCAACGTTAATATCATCGCTATTATCGTCGTTATTATCGTCGTTATTATCGTCGATATTATCGTCGTTATTATCGTCGATATTATCGTCGTTATTATCGTCGTTATTATCGTCGTTAAAATCGTAGATATTATTGTCATTATCATCGTTGTTATCGTCGTTAATATCGTCATTATCATAGTTATTATCGTCAAAATTATCGTCGTCAATGTCGTCGTTATTATCGTCATTATCATCGTTGCTATCGTCGTTATTATCCTCATAATTATCGTCGTTAATATCGTCGTTATTATCGTTATTATCATCGTTGATATCGTCGTTATTTCGTCGTTATTATCGTCGATATTATCGTCGTTATTATCGTCGCCATTATCGTCTTTAATATCGTCGTTATTATAGTTATTATCATCGTTGTTATCGTCGTTATTATCCTCATAATTATCGTCGTTAATATCGTCGTTATTATCGTCATTTTCATCGATGTTATCTTCGTTATTATCCTCATAATTATCGTCGTTAATATCGTCGTTATTTCGTCATTATCATCGTTGTTATCGTCGTTATTATCGTCGTTATTATCTTCGATATAACGTTATTATCGTCGTTATAATCAACGTTAATATCATCGCTGTTATCGTCGTTATTATCGTCGTTATTTTCGTCGTTATTATCGTCGTTATTATCGTCGTCATTATCGTCGTTAATATCGTCGTTATTATCGTCATTATCATCGTTGTTATCGTCGTTATTATCCTCATAATTATCGTCGTTAATATCGTATTTATTGTCGTCATTTTCATCGATGTTATCTTTGTTATTATCCTCATAATTATCGTCGTTAATATCGTCGTTTTTTCGTCATTATCATCGTTGTTAGCGTCCTTAATATCGTCGTTATTTCGTCATTATCATCGTTGTTATCGTCGCTATTATCGTCGTTATTATCTTCGATATAACGTTATTATCGGCGTTATAATCAACGTTAATATCATCGCTATTATCGTCGTTATTATCGTCGTTATTATCGTCGATATTATCGTCGTTATTATCGTCGATATTATCGTCGTTATTATCGTCGTTATTATCGTCGTTAAAATCGTAGATATTATTGTCATTATCATCGTTGTTATCGTCGTTAATATCGTCATTATCATAGTTATTATCTTCAAAATTATCGTCGTCAATGTCGTCGTTATTATCAATATAATTATCGTCGTTAATATCGACGTTATTTTGTCATTATCATCGTTGTTATCGTTGTTATTATCGTCATTATTATCGTCGATATTATCCTCGTTATTATCGTCATTTTCATCGTTGTTATCTTCGTTATTATCCTCATAATTATCGTCGTTAATATCGTCGTTATTTCGTCATTATCACCGTTGTTATCGTCGTTATTATCGTCGTTATTATCTTCGATATAACGTTATTATCGGCGTTATAATCAACGTTAATATCATCGCTATTATCGTCGTTATTATCGTCGTTATTATCGTCGATATTATCGTCGTTATTATCGTCGATATTATCGTCGTTATTATCGTCGTTATTATCGTCGTTAAAATCGTAGATATTATTGTCATTATCATCGTTGTTATCGTCGTTAATATCGTCATTATCATAGTTATTATCGTCAAAATTATCGTCGTCAATGTCGTCGTTATTATCGTCATTATCATCGTTGCTATCGTCGTTATTATCCTCATAAATATCGTCGTTAATATCGTTGTTATTATCGTTATTATCATCGTTGTTATCGTCGTTATTTCGTCGTTATTATCGTTGTTATCGTCGTTATTATCGTCGTTATTATCTTCGATATAACGTTATTATCGTCGTTATAATCAACGTTAATATCATCGCTATTATCGTCGTTATTATCGTCGTTATTATCGTCGATATTATCGTCGTTATTATCGTCGATATTATCGTCGATATTATCGTCGTTATTATCGTCGTTAAAATCGTCGTTATTATTGTCATTATCATCGTTGTTATCGGCGTTAATATCGTCATTATCATAGTTATTATCGTCAAAATTATCGTCGTCAATGTCGTCGTTATTATCGTCATTATCATCGTTGCTATCGTCGTTATTATCCTCATAAATATCGTCGTTAATATCGTTGTTATTATCGTCATTATTATCGTCGATATTATCGTCGTTATTTTCGTCATTTTCATCGTTGTTATCTTCGTTATTATCCTCATAATTATCGTCGTTAATATCGTCGTTATTTCGTCATTATCATCGTTGTTATCGTCGTTATTATCGTCGTTATTATCTTCGATATAACGTTATTATCGGCGTTATAATCAACGTTAATATCATCGCTATTATCGTCGTTATTATCGTCGTTATTATCGTCGATATTATCGTCGTTATTATCGTCGATATTATCGTCGTTATTATCGCCGTTATTATCGTCGTTAAAATCGTCGTTATTATTGTCACTATCATCGTTGTTATCGGCGTTAATATCGTCGTTATCATAGTTATTATCGTCAAAATTATCGTCGTCAATGTCGTCGTTATTATCGTCATTATCATCGTTGCTATCGTCGTTATTATCCTCATAAATATCGTCGTTAATATCGTTGTTATTATCGTTATTATCATCGTTGTTATCGTCGTTATTTCGTCGTTATTATCGTCGATATTATCGTCGTTATTATCGTCGCCATTATCGTCTTTAATATCGTCGTTATTATAGTTATTATCATCGTTGTTATCGTCGTTATTATCCTCATAATTATCGTCGTTAATATCGTCGTTATTATCGTCATTTTCATCGATGTTATCTTCGTTATTATCCTCATAATTATCGTCGTTAATATCGTCGTTATTTCGTCATTATCATCGTTGTTATCGTCGTTATTATCGTCGTTATTATCTTCGATATAACGTTATTATCGTCGTTATAATCAACGTTAATATCATCGCTATTATCGTCGTTATTATCGTCGTTATTATCGTCGTTATTATCGTCGTTATTATCGTCGTTGTTATCGTCGTCATTATCGTCGTTAATATCGTCGTTATTATCGTCATTATCATCGTTGTTATCGTCGTTATTATCCTCATAATTATCGTCGTTAATATCGTCGTTATTGTCGTCATTTTCATCGACGTTATCTTTGTTATTATCCTCATAATTATCGTCGTTAATATCGTCGTTTTTTCGTTATTATCTTCGTTGTTATCGTTCTTAATATCGTCGTTATTTCGTCATTATCATCGTTGTTATCGTCGTTATTATCGTCGTTATTATCTTCGATATAACGTTATTATCGGCGTTATAATCAACGTTATTATCATTGCTATTATCGTCGTTATTATCGTCGTTATTATCGTCGATATTATCGTCGTTATCATCGTCGATATTATCGTCGTTATTATCGTCGTTATTATCGTCGTTAAAATCGTCGTTATTATTGTCATTATCATCGTTGTTATCGGCGTTAATATCGTCATTATCATAGTTATTATCGTCAAAATTATCGTCGTCAATGTCGTCGTTATTATCGTCATTATCATCGTTGCTATCGTCGTTATTATCCTCATAATTATCGTCGTTAATATCGTCGTTATTTTCGTTATTATCATCGTTGTTATCGTCGTTATTTCGTCGTTATTATCGTCGATATTATCGTCGTTATTATCGTCGCCATTATCGTCTTTAATATCGTCGTTATTATAGTTATTATCATCGTTGTTATCGTCGTTATTATCCTCATAATTATCGTCGTTAATATCGTCGTTATTATCGTCATTTTCATCGATGTTATCTTCGTTATTATCCTCATAATTATCGTCGTTAATATCGTCGTTATTTCGTCATTATCATCGTTGTTATCGTCGTTATTATCGTCGTTATTATCTTCGATATAACGTTATTATCGTCGTTATAATCAACGTTAATATCATCGCTGTTATCGTCGTTATTATCGTCGTTATTTTCGTCGTTATTATCGTCGTTATTATCGTCGTCATTATCGTCGTTAATATCGTCGTTATTATCGTCATTATCATCGTTGTTATCGTCGTTATTATCCTCATAATTATCGTCGTTAATATCGTATTTATTGTCGTCATTTTCATCGATGTTATCTTTGTTATTATCCTCATAATTATCGTCGTTAATATCGTCGTTTTTTCGTCATTATCATCGTTGTTAGCGTCCTTAATATCGTCGTTATTTCGTCATTATCATCGTTGTTATCGTCGCTATTATCGTCGTTATTATCTTCGATATAACGTTATTATCGGCGTTATAATCAACGTTATTATCATCGCTATTATCGTCGTTATTATCGTCGTTATTATCGTCGATATTATCGTCGTTATTATCGTCGATATTATCGTCGTTATTATCGTCGTTATTATCGTCGTTAAAATCGTAGATATTATTGTCATTATCATCGTTGTTATCGTCGTTAATATCGTCATTATCATAGTTATTATCTTCAAAATTATCGTCGTCAATGTCGTCGTTATTATCCATATAATTATCGTCGTTAATATCGACGTTATTTTGTCATTATCATCGTTGTTATCGTTGTTATTATCGTCATTATTATCGTCGATATTATCCTCGTTATTATCGTCATTTTCATCGTTGTTATCTTCGTTATTATCCTCATAATTATCGTCGTTAATATCGTCGTTATTTCGTCATTATCACCGTTGTTATCGTCGTTATTATCGTCGTTATTATCTTCGATATAACGTTATTATCGGCGTTATAATCAACGTTAATATCATCGCTATTATCGTCGTTATTATCGTCGTTATTATCGTCGATATTATCGTCGTTACTATCGTCGTTAAAATCGTAGATATTATTGTCATTATCATCGATGTTATCGTCGTTAATATCGTCATTATCATAGTTATTATCGTCAAAATTATCGTCGTCAATGTCGTCGTTATTATCGTCATTATCATCGTTGCTATCGTCGTTATTATCCTCATAAATATCGTCGTTAATATCGTTGTTATTATCGTTATTATCATCGTTGTTATCGTCGTTATTTCGTCGTTATTATCGTTGTTATCGTCGTTATTATCGTCGTTATTATCTTCGATATAACGTTATTATCGTCGTTATAATCAACGTTAATATCATCGCTATTATCGTCGTTATTATCGTCGTTATTATCGTCGATATTATCGTCGTTATTATCGTCGATATTATCGTCGATATTATCGTCGTTATTATCGTCGTTAAAATCGTCGTTATTATTGTCATTATCATCGTTGTTATCGGCGTTAATATCGTCATTATCATAGTTATTATCGTCAAAATTATCGTCGTCAATGTCGTCGTTATTATCGTCATTATCATCGTTGCTATCGTCGTTATTATCCTCATAAATATCGTCGTTAATATCGTTGTTATTATCGTTATTATCATCGTTGTTATCGTCGTTATTTCGTCGTTATTATCGTTGTTATCGTCGTTATTATCGTCGTTATTATCTTCGATATAACGTTATTATCGTCGTTATAATCAACGTTAATATCATCGCTATTATCGTCGTTATTATCGTCGTTATTATCGTCGATATTATCGTCGTTATTATCGTCGATATTATCGTCGATATTATCGTCGTTATTATCGTCGTTAAAATCGTCGTTATTATTGTCATTATCATCGTTGTTATCGGCGTTAATATCGTCATTATCATAGTTATTATCGTCAAAATTATCGTCGTCAATGTCGTCGTTATTATCGTCATTATCATCGTTGCTATCGTCGTTATTATCCTCATAAATATCGTCGTTAATATCGTTGTTATTATCGTCATTATTATCGTCGATATTATCGTCGTTATTTTCGTCATTTTCATCGTTGTTATCTTCGTTATTATCCTCATAATTATCGTCGTTAATATCGTCGTTATTTCGTCATTATCATCGTTGTTATCGTCGTTATTATCGTCGTTATTATCTTCGATATAACGTTATTATCGGCGTTATAATCAACGTTAATATCATCGCTATTATCGTCGTTATTATCGTCGTTATTATCGTCGATATTATCGTCGTTATTATCGTCGATATTATCGTCGTTATTATCGCCGTTATTATCGTCGTTAAAATCGTCGTTATTATTGTCACAATCATCGTTGTTATCGGCGTTAATATCGTCGTTATCATAGTTATTATCGTCAAAATTATCGTCGTCAATGTCGTCGTTATTATCGTCATTATCATCGTTGCTATCGTCGTTATTATCCTCATAAATATCGTCGTTAATATCGTTGTTATTATCGTTATTATCATCGTTGTTATCGTCGTTATTTCGTCGTTATTATCGTCGATATTATCGTCGTTATTATCGTCGCCATTATCGTCTTTAATATCGTCGTTATTATAGTTATTATCATCGTTGTTATCGTCGTTATTATCCTCATAATTATCGTCGTTAATATCGTCGTTATTATCGTCATTTTCATCGATGTTATCTTCGTTATTATCCTCATAATTATCGTCGTTAATATCGTCGTTATTTCGTCATTATCATCGTTGTTATCGTCGTTATTATCGTCGTTATTATCTTCGATATAACGTTATTATCGTCGTTATAATCAACGTTAATATCATCGCTATTATCGTCGTTATTATCGTCGTTATTATCGTCGTTATTATCGTCGTTATTATCGTCGATATTATCGTCGTTATTATCGTCGTTATTATCGTCGTTAAAATCGTCGTTATTATTGTCATTATCATCGTTGTTATCGGCGTTAATATCGTCATTATCATAGCTATTATCGTCAAAATTATCGTCGTCAATGTCGTCGTTATTATCCTCATAATTATCGTCGTTAATATCGACGTTATTTTGTCATTATCATCGTTGTTATCGTTGTTATTATCCTCATTATTATCGTCGATATTATCGTCGTTATTATCGTCATTTTCATCGTTGTTATCTTCGTTATTATCCTCATAATTATCGTCGTTAATATCGTCGTTATTTTGTCATTATCATCGTTGTTATCGTCGTTATTATCGTCGTTATTATCTTCCATATAACGTTATTATCGGCGTTATAATCAACGTTAATATCATCGCTATTATCGTCGCTATGATCGTCGTTATTATCGTCGATATTATCGTCGTTATTATCGTCGATATTATCGTCGTTATTATCGTCGTTATTATCGTCGTTAAAATCGTCGTTATTATTGTCACTATCATCGTTGTTATCGGCGTTAATATCGTCATTATCATAGTTATTATCATCAAAATTATCGTCGTCAATGTCGTCGTTATTATCCTCATAATTATCGTCGTTAATATCGTCGTTATTTCGTCATTATCATCGTTGTTATCGTCGTTATTATCGTCGTTATTATCTTCGATATAACGTTATTATCGGCGTTATAATCAACGTTAATATCATCGCTATTATCGTCGTTATTATCGTCGTTATTATCGTCGATATTATCGTCGTTATTATCGTCGATATTATCGTCGTTATTATCGTCGTTATTATCGTCGTTAAAATCGTAGATATTATTGTCATTATCATCGTTGTTATCGTCGTTAATATCGTCATTATCATAGTTATTATCGTCAAAATAATCGTCGTCAATGTCGTCGTTATTATCGTCATTATCATGGTTGCTATCGTCGTTATTATCCTCATAAATATCGTCGTTAATATCGTTGTTATTATCGTTATTATCATCGTTGTTATCGTCGTTATTCCGTCGTTATTATCTTCGATATAACGTTATTATCGGTGTTATAATCAACGTTAATATCATCGCTATTATCGTCGTTATTATCGTCGTTATTATCGTCGATATTATCGTCGTTATTATCGTCGATATTATCGTCGTTATAATCGTCGTTATTATCGTCGTTAAAATCGTAGATATTATTGTCATTATCATCGTTGTTATCGTCGTTAATATCGTCATTATCATAGTTATTATCGTCAAAATTATCGTCGTCAATGTCGTCGTTATTATCGTCATTATCATCGTTGCTATCGTCGTTATTATCCTCATAAATATCGTCGTTAATATCGTTGTTATTATCGTTATTATCATCGTTGTTATCGTCGTTATTCCGTCGTTATTATCTTCGATATAACGTTATTATCGGCGTTATAATCAACGTTAATATCATTGCTATTATCGTCGTTATTATCGTCGTTATTATCGTCGATATTATCGTCGTTATTATCGTCGATATTATCGTCGTTATTATCGTCGTTATTATCGTCGTTAAAATCGTAGATATTATTGTCATTATCATCGTTGTTATCGTCGTTAATATCGTCATTATCATAGTTATTATCGTCAATATTATCGTCGTCAATGTCGTCGTTATTATCGTCATTATCATCGTTGCTATCGTCGTTATTATCCTCATAAATATCGTCGTTAATATCGTTGTTATTATCGTCATTATTATCGTCGATATTATCGTCGTTATTTTCGTCATTTTCATCGTTGTTATCTTCGTTATTATCCTCATAATTATCGTCGTTAATATCGTCGTTATTTCGTCATTATCATCGTTGTTATTGTCGTTATTATCGTCGTTATTATCTTCGATATAACGTTATTATCGGCGTTATAATCAACGTTAATATCATCGCTATTATCGTCGTTATTATCGTCGTTATTATCGTCGATATTATCGTCGTTATTATCGTCGATATTATCGTCGTTATTATCGCCGTTATTATCGTCGTTAAAATCGTCGTTATTATTGTCACTATCATCGTTGTTATCGGCGTTAATATCGTCGTTATCATAGTTATTATCGTCAAAATTATCGTCGTCAATGTCGTCGTTATTATCGTCATTATCATCGTTGCTATCGTCGTTATTATCCTCATAAATATCGTCGTTAATATCGTTGTTATTATCGTTATTATCATCGTTGTTATCGTCGTTATTTTTTCGTTATTATCGTCGATATTATCGTCGTTATTATCGTCGCCATTATCGTCTTTAATATCGTCGTTATTATAGTTATTATCATCGTTGTTATCGTCGTTATTATCCTCATAATTATCGTCGTTAATATCGTCGTTATTATCGTCATTTTCATCGATGTTATCTTCGTTATTATCCTCATAATTATCGTCGTTAATATCGTCGTTATTTCGTCATTATCATCGTTGTTTTCGTCGTTATTATCGTCGTTATTATCTTCGATATAACGTTATTATCGTCGTTATAATCAACGTTAATATCATCGCTATTATCGTCGTTATTATCGTCGTTATTATCGTCGTTATTATCGTCGTTATTATCGTCGTTGTTATCGTCGTCATTATCGTCGTTAATATCGTCGTTATTATCGTCATTATCATCGTTGTTATCGTCGTTATTATCCTCATAATTATCGTCGTTAATATCGTCGTTATTGTCGTCATTTTCATCGATGTTATCTTTGTTATTATCCTCATAATTATCGTCGTTAATATCGTCGTTTTTTCGTCATTATCTTCGTTGTTATCGTCCTTAATATCGTCGTTATTTCGTCATTAACATCGTTGTTATCGTCGTTATTATCGTCGTTATTATCTTCGATATAACGTTATTATCGGCGTTATAATCAACGTTATTATCATCGCTATTATCGTCGTTATTATCGTCGATATTATCGTCGTCATTATCATAGCTATTATCGTCGTCAATGTCGTCGTTATTATCCTCATAATTATCGTCGTTAATATCGACGTTATTTCGTCATTATCATCGTTGTTATCGTTGTTATTATCCTCATTATTATCGTCGATATTATCGTCGTTATTATCGTCATTTTCATCGTTGTTATCTTCGTTATTATCCTCATAATTATCGTCGTTAATATCGTCGTTATTTTGTCATTATCATCGTTGTTATCGTCGTTATTATCGTCGTTATTATCTTCAATATAACGTTATTATCGGCGTTATAATCAACGTTAATATCATCGCTATTATCGTCGTTATTATCGTCGTTATTATCGTCGATATTATCGTCGTTATTATCGTCGATATTATCGTCGTTATTATCGTCGTTATTATCGTCGTTAAAATCGTCGTTATTATTGTCACTATCATCGTTGTTATCGGCGTTAATATCGTCATTATCATAGTTATTATCGTCAAAATTATCGTCGTCAATGTCGTCGTTATTATCCTCATAATTATCGTCGTTAATATCGTCGTTATTTCGTCATTATCATCGTTGTTATCGTCGTTATTATCGTCGTTATTATCTTCGATATAACGTTATTATCGGCGTTATAATCAACGTTATTATCATCGCTATTATCGTCGTTATTATCGTCGATATTATCGTCGTCATTATCATAGCTATTATCGTCAAAATTATCGTCGTCAATGTCGTCGTTATTATCCTCATAATTATCGTCGTTAATATCGACGTTATTTCGTCATTATCATCGTTGTTATCGTTGTTATTATCCTCATTATTATCGTCGATATTATCGTCGTTATTATCGTCATTTTCATCGTTGTTATCTTCGTTATTATCCTCATAATTATCGTCGTTAATATCGTCGTTATTTTGTCATTATCATCGTTGTTATCGTCGTTATTATCGTCGTTATTATCTTCAATATAACGTTATTATCGGCGTTATAATCAACGTTAATATCATCGCTATTATCGTCGTTATTATCGTCGTTATTATCGGCGATATTATCGTCGTTATTATCGTCGATATTATCGTCGTTATAATCGTCGTTATTATCGTCGTTAAAATCGTCGTTATTATTGTCATTATCATCGTTGTTATCGGCGTTAATATCGTCATTATCATAGTTATTATCGTCAAAATTATCGTCGTCAATGTCGTCGTTATTATCCTCATAATTATCGTCGTTAATATCGACGTTATTTAGTCATTATCATCGTTGTTATCGTTGTTATTATCGTCATTATTATCGTCGATATTATCGTCGTTATTATCGTCATTTTCATCGTTGTTATCTTCGTTATTATCCTCATAATTATCGTCGTTAATATCGTTGTTATTATCTTCGATATAACGTTATTATCGGCGTTATAATCAACGTTAATATCATCGCTATTATCGTCGTTATTATCGTCGTTATTATCGTCGATATTAATGTCGTTATTATCGTCGATATTATCGTCGTTATTATCGTCGTTATTATCGTCGTTAAAATCGTAGATATTATTGTCATTATCATCGTTGTTATCGTCGTTAATATCGTCATTATCATAGTTATTATCGTCAAAATTATCGTCGTCAATGTCGTCGTTATTATCCTCATAATTATCGTCGTTAATATCGACGTTATTTTGTGATTATCATCGTTGTTATCGTTGTTATTATCGTCATTATTATCGTCGATATTATCGTCGTTATTATCGTCATTTTCATCGTTGTTATCTTCGTTATTATCCTCATAATTATCGTCGTTAATATCGTCGTTATTTCGTCATTATCATCGTTGTTATCGTCGTTATTATCGTCGTTATTATCTTCGATATAACGTTATTATCGGCGTTATAATCAACGTTAATATCATCGCTATTATCGTCGTTTTTATCGTCGTTATTATCGTCGATATTATCATCGTTATTATCGTCGATATTATCGTCGTTATTATCGTCGTTATTATCGTCGTTAAAATCGTAGATATTATTGTCAATATCATCGTTGTTATCGTCGTTAATATCGTCATTATCATAGTTATTATCGTCAAAATTATCGTCGTCAATGTCGTCGTTATTATCGTCATTATCATCGTTGCTATCGTCGTTATTATCCTCATAAATATCGTCGTTAATATCGTTGTTATTATCGTTATTATCATCGTTGTTATCGTCGTTATTTCGTCGTTATTATCTTCGATATAACGTTATTATCGGCGTTATAATCAACGTTAATATCATCGCTATTATCGTCGTTATTATCGTCGTTATTATCGTCGATATTATCGTCGTTATTATCGTCGTTATTATCGTCGTTAAAATCGTAGATATTATTGTCATTATCATCGTTGTTATCGTCGTTAATATCGTCATTATCATAGTTATTATCGTCAAAATTATCGTCGTCAATGTCGTCGTTATTATCCTCATAATTATCGTCGTTAATATCGACGTTATTTTGTGATTATCATCGTTGTTATCGTTGTTATTATCGTCATTATTATCGTCGATATTATCGTCGTTATTATCGTCATTTTCATCGTTGTTATCTTCGTTATTATCCTCATAATTATCGTCGTTAATATCGTCGTTATTTCGTCATTATCATCGTTGTTATCGTCGTTATTATCGTCGTTATTATCTTCGATATAACGTTACTATCGGCGTTATAATCAACGTTAATATCATCGCTATTATCGTCGTTTTTATCGTCGTTATTATCGTCGATATTATCATCGTTATTATCGTCGATATTATCGTCGTTATTATCGTCGTTATTATCGTCGTTAAAATCGTAGATATTATTGTCAATATCATCGTTGTTATCGTCGTTAATATCGTCATTATCATAGTTATTATCGTCAAAATTATCGTCGTCAATGTCGTCGTTATTATCGTCATTATCATCGTTGCTATCGTCGTTATTATCCTCATAAATATCGTCGTTAATATCGTTGTTATTATCGTTATTATCATCGTTGTTATCGTCGTTATTTCGTCGTTATTATCTTCGATATAACGTTATTATCGGCGTTATAATCAACGTTAATATCATCGCTATTATCGTCGTTATTATCGTCGTTATTATCGTCGATATTATCGTCGTTATTATCGTCGATATTATCGTCGTTATTATCGTCGTTATTATCGTCGTTAAAATCGTAGATATTATTGTCATTATCATCGTTGTTATCGTCGTTAATATCGTCATTATCATAGTTATTATCGTCAAAATTATCGTCGTCAATGTCGTCGTTATTATCCTCATAATTATCGTCGTTAATATCGACGTTATTTTGTGATTATCATCGTTGTTATCGTTGTTATTATCGTCATTATTATCGTCGATATTATCGTCGTTATTATCGTCATTTTCATCGTTGTTATCTTCGTTATTATCCTCATAATTATCGTCGTTAATATCGTCGTTATTTCGTCATTATCATCGTTGTTATCGTCGTTATTATCGTCGTTATTATCTTCCATATAACGTTATTATCGGCGTTATAATCAACGTTAATATCATCGCTATTATCGTCGTTATTATCGTCGTTATTATCGTCGATATTATCGTCGTTATTATCGTCGATATTATCGTCGTTATTATCGTCGTTATTATCGTCGTTAAAATCGTCGTTATTATTGTCACTATCATCGTTGTTATCGGCGTTAATATCGTCATTATCATAGTTATTATCGTCAAAATTATCGTCGTCAATGTCGTCGTTATTATCCTCATAATTATCGTCGTTAATATCGTCGTTATTTCGTCATTATCATCGTTGTTATCGTCGTTATTATCGTCGTTATTATCTTCGATATAACGTTATTATCGGCGTTATAATCAACGTTAATATCATCGCTATTATCGTCGTTATTATCGTCGTTATTATCGTCGATATTATCGTCGTTATTATCGTCGATATTATCGTCGTTATTATCGTCGATATTATCGTCGTTATTATCGTCGATATTATCGTCGTTATTATCGTCGTTATTATCGTCGTTAAAATCGTCGTTATTATTGTCACTATCATCGTTGTTATCGGCGTTAATATCGTCATTATCATAGTTATTATCGTCAAAATTATCGTCGTCAATGTCGTCGTTATTATCCTCATAATTATCGTCGTTAATATCGTCGTTATTTCGTCATTATCATCGTTGTTATCGTCGTTATTATCGTCGTTATTATCTTCGATATAACATTATTATCGGCGTTATAATCAACGTTAATATCATCGCTATTATCGTCGTTATTATCGTCGTTATTATCGTCGATATTATCGTCGTTATTATCGTCGATATTATCGTCGTTATTATCGTCGTTATTATCGTCGTTAAAATCGTAGATATTATTGTCATTATCATCGTTGTTATCGTCGTTAATATCGTCATTATCATAGTTATTATCGTCAAAATAATCGTCGTCAATGTCGTCGTTATTATCGTCATTATCATCGTTGCTATCGTCGTTATTATCCTCATAAATATCGTCGTTAATATCGTTGTTATTATCGTCATTATCATCGTTGTTATCGTCGTTATTCCGTCGTTATTATCTTCGATATAACGTTATTATCGGTGTTATAATCAACGTTAATATCATCGCTATTATCGTCGTTATTATCGTCGTTATTTTCGTCGATATTATCGTCGTTATTATCGTCGATATTATCGTCGTTATAATCGTCGTTATTATCGTCGTTAAAATCGTCGTTATTATTGTCATTATCATCGTTGTTATCGGCGTTAATATCGTCATTATCATAGTTATTATCGTCAAAATTATCGTCGTCAATGTCGTCGTTATTATCCTCATAATTATCGTCGTTAATATCGACGTTATTTTGTCATTATCATCGTTGTTATCGTTGTTATTATCGTCATTATTATCGTCGATATTATCGTCGTTATTATCGTCATTTTCATCGTTGTTATCTTCGTTATTATCCTCATAATTATCGTCGTTAATATCGTTGTTATTTCGACATTATCATCGTTGTTATCGTCGTTATTATCGTCGTTATTATCTTCGATATAACGTTATTATCGGCGTTATAATCAACGTTAATATCATCGCTATTATCGTCGTTATTATCGTCGTTATTATCGTCGATATTAATGTCGTTATTATCGTCGATATTATCGTCGTTATTATCGTCGTTATTATCGTCGTTAAAATCGTAGATATTATTGTCATTATCATCGTTGTTATCGTCGTTAATATCGTCATTATCATAGTTATTATCGTCAAAATTATCGTCGTCAATGTCGTCGTTATTATCCTCATAATTATCGTCGTTAATATCGACGTTATTTTGTGATTATCATCGTTGTTATCGTTGTTATTATCGTCATTATTATCGTCGATATTATCGTCGTTATTATCGTCATTTTCATCGTTGTTATCTTCGTTATTATCCTCATAATTATCGTCGTTAATATCGTCGTTATTTCGTCATTATCATCGTTGTTATCGTCGTTATTATCGTCGTTATTATCTTCGATATAACGTTATTATCGGCGTTATAATAAACGTTAATATCATCGCTATTATCGTCGTTTTTATCGTCGTTATTATCGTCGATATTATCATCGTTATTATCGTCGATATTATCGTCGTTATTATCGTCGTTATTATCGTCGTTAAAATCGTAGATATTATTGTCAATATCATCGTTGTTATCGTCGTTAATATCGTCATTATCATAGTTATTATCGTCAAAATTATCGTCGTCAATGTCGTCGTTATTATCGTCATTATCATCGTTGCTATCGTTGTTATTATCCTCATAAATATCGTCGTTAATATCGTTGTTATTATCGTTATTATCATCGTTGTTATCGTCGTTATTTCGTCGTTATTATCTTCGATATAACGATATTATCGGCGTTATAATCAACGTTAATATCATCGCTATTATCGTCGTTATTATCGTCGTTATTATCGTCGATATTATCGTCGTTATTATCGTCGATATTATCGTCGTTATTATCGTCGTTATTATCGTCGTTAAAATCGTAGATATTATTGTCATTATCATCGTTGTTATCGTCGTTAATATCGTCATTATCATAGTTATTATCGTCAAAATTATCGTCGTCAATGTCGTCGTTATTATCCTCATAATTATCGTCGTTAATATCGACGTTATTTTGTGATTATCATCGTTGTTATCGTTGTTATTATCGTCATTATTATCGTCGATATTATCGTCGTTATTATCGTCATTTTCATCGTTGTTATCTTCGTTATTATCCTCATAATTATCGTCGTTAATATCGTCGTTATTTCGTCATTATCATCGTTGTTATCGTCGTTATTATCGTCGTTATTATCTTCGATATAACGTTATTATCGGCGTTATAATCAACGTTAATATCATCGCTATTATCGTCGTTTTTATCGTCGTTATTATCGTCGATATTATCATCGTTATTATCGTCGATATTATCGTCGTTATTATCGTCGTTATTATCGTCGTTAAAATCGTAGATATTATTGTCATTATCATCGTTGTTATCGTCGTTAATATCGTCATTACCATAGTTATTATCGTCAAAATTATCGTCGTCAATGTCGTCGTTATTATCGTCATTATCATCGTTGCTATCGTCGTTATTATCCTCATAAATATCGTCGTTAATATCGTTGTTATTATCGTTATTATCATCGTTGTTATCGTCGTTATTTCGTCGTTATTATCTTCGATATAACGTTATTATCGGCGTTATAATCAACGTTAATATCATCGCTATTATCGTCGTTATTATCGTCGTTATTATCGTCGATATTATCGTCGTTATTATCGTCGATATTATCGTCGTTATTATCGTCGTTATTATCGTCGTTAAAATCGTAGATATTATTGTCATTATCATCGTTGTTATCGTCGTTAATATCGTCATTATCATAGTAATTATCGTCAAAATTATCGTCGTCAATGTCGTCGTTATTATCGTCATTATCATCGTTGCTATCGTCGTTATTATCCTCATAAATATCGTCGTTAATATCGTTGTTATTATCGTTATTATCATCGTTGTTATCGTCGTTATTTCGTCGTTATTATCTTCGATATAACGTTATTATCGGCGTTATAATCAACGTTAATATCATCGCTATTATCGTCGTTATTATCGTCGTTATTGTCGTCGATATTATCGTCGTTATTATCGTCGATATTATCGTCGTTATTATCGTCGTTATTATCGTCGTTAAAATCGTCGTTATTATTGTCATTATCATCGTTCTTATCGGCGTTAATATCGTCATTATCATAGTTATTATCGTCAAAATTATCGTCGTCAATGTCGTCGTTATTATCCTCATAATTATCGTCGTTAATTTCGACGTTATTTCGTCATTATCATCGTTGTTATCGTTTGTTATTATCCTCATTATTATCGTCGATATTATCGTCGTTATTATCGTCATTTTCATCGTTGTTATCTTCGTTATTATCCTCATAATTATCGTCGTTAATATCGTCGTTATTTTGTCATTATCATCGTTGTTATCGTCGTTATTATCGTCGTTATTATCTTCAATATAACGTTATTATCGGCGTTATAATCAACGTTAATATCATCGCTATTATCGTCGTTATTATCGTCGTTATTATCGTCGTTATTATCGTCGTTATTATCGTCGTTGTTATCGTCGTCTTTATCGTCGTTAATATCGTCGTTATTATCGTCATTATCATCGTTGTTATCGTCGTTATTATCCTCATAATTATCGTCGTTAATATCGTCGTTATTTCGTCATTATCATCGTAGTTATCGTCGTTATTATCGTCGTTATTATCTTCGATATAACGTTATTATCGGCGTTATAATCAACGTTAGTATCATCGCTATTATCGTCGTTTTTATCGTCGTTATTTCGTCGTTATTATCGTTGTTATTATCGTCGTTATTATCGTCGTCATTATCGTCGTTAATATCGTCGTTATTATCGTCATTATCATCGTTGTTATCGTCGTTATTATCCTCATAATTATCGTCGTTAATATCGTCGTTATTGTCGTCATTTTCATCGATGTTATCTTTGTTATTATCCTCATAATTATCGTCGTTAATATCGTCGTTTTTTCGTCATTATCATCGTTGTTATCGTCCTTAATATTGTCGTTATTTCGTCATTATCATCGTTGTTATCGTCGTTATTATCGTCGTTATTATCTTCGATATAACGTTATTATCGGCGTTATAATCAACGTTAATATCATCGCTATTGTCGTCGTTATTATCGTCGTTATTATCCTCATAATTATCGTCGTTAATATCGACGTTATTTTGTCATTATCATCGTTGTTATCGTCGTTATTATCGTCGTTATTATCTTCGATATAACGTTATTAACGGCGTTATAATCAACGTTAATATCATCGCTATTATCGTCGTTATTATCGTCGTTATTATCGTCGATATTATCGTCGTTATTATCGTCGATATTATCGTCGTTATTATCGTCGTTATTATCGTCGTTAAAATCGTAGATATTATTGTCATTATCATCGTTGTTATCGTCGTTAATATCGTCATTATCATAGTTATTATCGTCAAAATTATCGTCGTCAATGTCGTCGTTATTATCCTCATAATTATCGTCGTTAATATCGACGCTATTTTGTCATTATCATCGTTGTTATCGTTGTTATTATCGTCATTATTATCGTCGATATTATCGTCGTTATTATCGTCATTTTCATCGTTGTTATCTTCGTTATTATCCTCATAATTATCGTCGTTAATATCGTCGTTATTTCGTCATTATCATCGTTGTTATCGTCGTTATTATCGTCGTTATTATCTTCGATATAACGTTATTATCGTCGTTATAATCAACGTTAATATCATCGCTATTATCGTCGTTAATATCGTCGTTATTATCGTCGATATTATCGTCGTTATTATCGTCGATATTATCGTCGTTATTATCGTCGTCATTATCGTCGTTAATATCGTCGTTATTATTGTCATTATCATCGTTGTTATCGTCGTTAATATCGTCATTATCATAGTTATTATCGTCAGAATTATCGTCGTCAATGTCGTCGTTATTAGCGTCGTTATTATCATCGTTGTTATCGTCGTTATTATCGTCGTTATTATCTTCGATATAACGTTATTATCGTCGTTATAATCAACGTTAATATCATCGCTATTATTGTCGTTATTATCGTCGTTATTATCGTCGATATTATCGTCGTTATTATCGTCGATATTATCGTCGTTATTATCGTCGTTATTATCGTCGTTAAAATCGTCGTTATTATTGTCATTATCATCGTTGTTATCGGCGTTAATATCGTCATTATCATAGTTATTATCGTCAAAATTATCGTCGTCAATGTCGTCGTTATTATCCTCATAATTATCGTCGTTAATATCGACGTTATTTTGTCATTATCATCGTTGTTATCGTCGCTATAAATCCTCATAATTATCGTCGTTAATATCGTCGTTATTGTCGTCATTTTCATCGTTGTTATCTTCGTTATTATCCTCATAATTATCGTCGTTAATATCGTCGTTATTTCGTCATTATCATCGTTGTTATCGTCGTTATTATCGTCGTTATTATCTTCGATATAACGTTATTATCGGTGTTATAATCAACGTTAATATCATCGCTATTATCGTCGGTTTTATCGTCGTTATTATCGTCGATATTATCATCGTTATTATCGTCGATATTATCGTCGTTATTATCGTCGTTATTATCGTCGTTAAAATCGTAGATATTATTGTCATTATCATCGTTGTTATCGTCGTTAATATCGTCATTATCATAGTTATTATCGTCAAAATTATAGTCGTCAATGTCGTCGTTATTATCGTCATTATCATCGTTGCTATCGTCGTTATTATCCTCATAAATATCATCGTTAATATCGTTGTTATTTTCGTTATTATCATCTTTGTTATCGTCGTTATTTCGTCGTAATTATCGTCGATATTATCGTCGTTATTATCGTCGCCATTATCGTCTTTAATATCGTCGATATTATAGTTATTATCATCGTTGTTATCGTCGTTATTATCCTCATAATTATCGTCGTTAATATCGTCGTTATTATCGTCATTTTCATCGATGTTATCTTCGTTATTATCCTCATAATTATCGTCGTTAATATCGTCGTTATTCGTCATTATCATCGTTGTTATCGTCGTTATTATCGTCGTTATTATCTTCGATATAACGTTATTATCGTCGTTATAATCAACGTTAATATCATCGCTATTATCGTCGTTATTATCGTCGTTATTTTCGTCGTTATTATCGTCGTTATTATCGTCGTCATTATCGTCGTTAATATCGTCGTTATTATTGTCATTATCATCTTTGTTATCGTCGTTAATATCGTCATTATCATAGTTATTATCCTCAAAATTATCGTCGTCAATGTCGTCGTTATTATCGTCATTATCATCGTTGTTATCGTCGTTATTATCCTCATAATTATCGTCGTTAATATCGTTGTTATTATCGTTATTATCATCGTTGTTATCGTCGTTATTTCGTCGTTATTATCGTCGATATTATCGTCGTTATTATCGTCGCCATTATCGTCTTTTATATCGTCGTTATTATAGTTATTATCATCGTTGTTATCGTCGTTATTATTTTCATAATTATCGTCGTTAATATCGTCGTTATTATCGTCATTTTCATCGATGTTATCTTCGTTATTATCCTCATAATTATCGTCCTTAATATCGTCGTTATTTCGTCATTATCATCGTTGTTATCGTCGTTATTATCGTCGTTATTATCTTCGATATAAGGTTATTATCGGCGTTATAATCAACGTTAATATCATCGCTATTATCGTCGTTATTATCGTCGTTATTATCGTCGATATTATCGTCGTTATTATCGTCGATATTATCGTTATTATCGTCGTTATTATCGTCGTTGAAATCGTCGTTATTATTGTCATTATCATCGATGTTATCGGCGTTAATATCGTCATTATCATAGTTATTAGCGTCAAAATTATCGTCGTCAATGTCGTCGTTATTATCCTCATAATTATCGTCGTTAATATCGTCGTTATTGTCGTCATTTTCATCGATGTTATCTTTGTTATTATCCTCATAATTATCGTCGTTAATATCGTCGTTTTTTCGTCATTATCATCGTTGTTATCGTCCTTAATATCGTCGTTATTTCGTCATTATCATCGTTTTTATCGTCGTTATTATCGTCGTTATTATCTTCGATATAAGGTTATTATCGGCGTTATAATCAACGTTAATATCATCGCTATTATCGTCGTTATTATCGTCGTTATTTTCGTCGTTATTATCGTCGTTATTATCGTCGTCATTATCGTCGTTAATATCGTCGTTATTATTGTCATTATCATCTTTGTTATCGTCGTTAATATCGTCATTATCATAGTTATTATCCTCAAAATTATCGTCGTCAATGTCGTCGTTATTATCGTCATTATCATCGTTGTTATCGTCGTTATTATCCTCATAATTATCGTCGTTAATATCGTTGTTATTATCGTTATTATCATCGTTGTTATCGTCGTTATTTCGTCGTTATTATCGTCGATATTATCGTCGTTATTATCGTCGCCATTATCGTCTTTAATATCGTCGTTATTATAGTTATTATCATCGTTGTTATCGTCGTTATTATTTTCATAATTATCGTCGTTAATATCGTCGTTATTATCGTCATTTTCATCGATGTTATCTTCTTATTATCCTCATAATTATCGTCGTTAATATCGTCGTTTTTTCGTCATTATCATCGTTGTTATCGTCGTTATTATCGTCGTTATTATCTTCGATATAAGGTTATTATCGGCGTTATAATCAACGTTAATATCATCGCTATTATCGTCGTTATTATCGTCGTTATTATCGTCGATATTATCGTCGTTATTATCGTCGATATTATCGTTATTATCGTCGTTATTATCGTCGTTGAAATCGTCGTTATTATTGTCATTATCATCGTTGTTATCGGCGTTAATATCGTCATTATCATAGTTATTATCGTCAAAATTATCGTCGTCAATGTCGTCGTTATTATCCTCATAATTATCGTCGTTAATATCGTCGTTATTGTCGTCATTTTCATCGATGTTATCTTTGTTATTATCCTCATAATTATCGTCGTTAATATCGTCGTTTTTTCGTCATTATCATCGTTGTTATCGTCCTTAATATCGTCGTTATTTCGTCATTATCATCGTTGTTATCGTCGTTATTATCGTCGTTATTATCTTCGATATAAGGTTATTATCGGAGTTATAATCAACGTTATTATCATCGCTATTATCGTCGTTCTTATCGTCGTTATTATCGTTTATATTATCGATGTTATTATCGTCGATATTATCGTCGTTATTATCGTCGTTATTATCGTCGTTAAAATCGTCGTTATTATTGTCATTATCATCGTTGTTATCGGCGTTAATATCGTCATTATCATAGTTATTATCGTCAAAATTATCGTCGTCAATGTCGTCGTTATTATCCTCATAATTATCGTCGTTATTATCGACGTTATTTTGTCATTATCATCGTTGTTATCGTTGTTATTATCGTCATTATTATCGTCGATATTATCGTCGTTATTATCGTCATTTTCATCGTTGTTATCTTCGTTATTATCCTCATAATTATCGTCGTTAATATCGTCGTTATTTCGTCATTATCATCGTTGTTATCGTCGTTATTATCGTCGTTATTAACTTCGATATAACGTTATTATCGGCGTTATAATCAACGTTAATATCATCGCTATTATCGTCGTTATTATCGTCGTTATTATCGTCGATATTATCGTCGTTATTATCGTCGATATTATCGTCGTTATTATCGTCGTTATTATCGTCGTTAAAATCGTCGTTATTATTGTCATTATCATCGTTGTTATCGGCGTTAATATCGTCATTATCATAGTTATTATCGTCAAAATTATCGTCGTCAATGTCGTCGTTATTATCCTCATAATTATCGTCGTTAATATCGACGTTATTTTGTCATTATCATCGTTGTTATCTTTGTTATTATCGTCATTATTATCGTCGATATTATCGTCGTTATTATCGTCATTTTCATCGTTGTTATCTTCGTTATTATCCTCATATTTATCGTCGTTAATATCGTCGTTATTTCGTCATTATCATCGATGTTATCGTCGTTATTATCGTCGTTATTATCTTCGATATAACGTTATTATCGGCGTTATAATCAACGTTAATATCATCGCTATTATCGTCGTTATTATCGTCGTTATCGTCGATATTATCGTCGTTATTATCGTCGATATTATCGTCGTTATTATCGTCGTTATTATCGTCTTTAAAATCGTAGATATTATCGTCGTTATTATCGTCCATATTATCGTCGTTATTATCGTCGTTATTATCGTCGTTAAAATCGTAGATATTATTGTCATTATCATCGTTGTTATCGTCGTTAATTTCGTCATTATCATAGTTATTATCGTCAAAATTATCGTCGTCAATGTCGTCGTTATTATCCTCATAATTATCGTCGTTAATATCGACGCTATTATGTCATTATCATCGTTGTTATCGTTGTTATTATCGTCATTATTATCGTCGATATTATCGTCGTTATTATCGTCATTTTCATCGTTGTTATCTTCGTTTTTATCCTCATAATTATCGTCGTTAATATCGTCGTTATTTCGTCATTATCATCGTCGTTATCGTCGTTATTATCGTCGTAATTATCTTCGATATAACGTTATTATCGGCGTTATAATCAACGTAAATGTCATCGCTATTATCGTCGTTATTATCGTCGTTATTATCGTCGATATTATCGTCGTTATTATCGTCGATATTATCGTCGTTATTATCGTCGTTATTATCGTCGTTAAAATCGTAGATTTTATTGTCATTATCATCGTTGTTATCGTCGTTAATATCGTCATTATCATAGTTATTATCGTCAAAATTATCTTCGTCAATGTCGTCGTTATTATCGTCATTATCATCGTTGCTATCGTCGTTATTATCCTCATAAATATCGTCGTTAATATCGTTGTTATTATCGTTATTATCATCGTTGTTATCGTCGTTATTATCGTCGTTATTATCTTCGATATAACGTTATTATCGGCGTTATAATCAACGTTATTATCATCGCTATTATCGTCGTTCTTATCGTCGTTATTATCGTTTATATTATCGATGTTATTATCGTCGATATTATCGTCGTTATTATCGTCGTTATTATCGTCGTTAAAATCGTCGTTATTATTGTCATTATCATCTTTGTTATCGGCGTTAATATCGTCATTATCATAGTTATTATCGTCAAAATTATCGTCGTCAATGTCGTCGTTATTATCCTCATAATTATCGTCGTTATTATCGACGTTATTTTGTCATTATCATCGTTGTTATCGTTGTTATTATCGTCATTATTATCGTCGATATTATCGTCGTTATTATCGTCATTTTCATCGTTGTTATCTTCGTTATTATCCTCATAATTATCGTCGTTAATATCGTCGTTATTTCGTCATTATCATCGTTGTTATCGTCGTTATTATCGTCGTTATTATCTTCGATATAACGTTATTAACGGCGTTATAATCAACGTTAATATCATCGCTATTATCGTCGTTATTATCGTCGTTATTATCGTCGATATTATCGTCGTTATTATCGTCGATATTATCGTTGTTATTATCGTCGTTATTATCGTCGTTATTATCGTCGTTATTATCGTCGTTATTATCGTCGTTATTATCGTCGTCATTATCGTCGTTAATATCGTCGTTATTATCGTCATTATCATCGTTGTTATCGTCGTTATAAATCCTCATAATTATCGTCGTTAATATCGTCGTTATTGTCGTCATTTTCATCGTTGTTATCTTCGTTATTATCCTCATAATTATCGTCGTTAATATCGTCGTTATTTCGTCATTATCATCGTTGTTATCGTCGTTATTATCGTCGTTATTAACTTCGATATAACGTTATTATCGGCGTTATAATCAACGTTAATATCATCGATATTATCGTCGTTATAATCGTCGATATTATCGTCGTTATTATCGTCGTTATTATCGTCGTTAAAATCGTAGATATTATTGTCATTATCATCGTTGTTATCGTCGTTAATATCGTCATTATCATAGTTATTATCGTCAAAATTATCGTCGTCAATGTCGTCGTTATTATCCTCATAATTATCGTCGTTAATATCGACGCTATTTTGTCATTATCATCGTTGTTATCGTTGTTATTATCGTCATTATTATCGTCGATATTATCGTCGTTATTATCGTCATTTTCATCGTTGTTATCTTCGTTATTATCCTCATAATTATCGTCGTTAATATCGTCGTTATTTCGTCATTATCATCGTTGTTATCGTCGTTATTATCGTCGTAATTATCTTTGATATAACGTTATTATCGGCGTTATAATCAACGTCAATGTCATCGCTATTATCGTCGTTATTATCGTCGTTATTATCGTCGATATTATCGTCGTTATTATCGTCGATATTATCGTCGTTATTATCGTCGTTATTATCGTCGTTAAAATCGTAGATTTTATTGTCATTATCATCGTTGTTATCGTCGTTAATATCGTCATTATCATAGTTATTATCGTCAAAATTATCTTCGTCAATGTCGTCGTTATTATCGTCATTATCATCGTTGCTATCGTCGTTATTAGCCTCATAAATATCGTCGTTAATATCGTTGTTATTATCGTTATTATCATCGTTGTTATCGTCGTTATTATCGTCGTTATTATCTTCGATATAACGTTATTATCGGCGTTATAATCAACGTTATTATCATCGCTATTATCGTCGTTCTTATCGTCGTTATTATCGTTTATATTATCGTTGTTATTATCGTCATTATTATCGTCGATATTATCGTCGTTATTATCGTCATTTTCATCGTTGTTATCTTCGTTATTATCCTCATAATTATCGTCGTTAATATCGTCGTTATTTCGTCATTATCATCGTAGTTATCGTCGTTATTATCGTCGTTATTATCTTCGATATAACGTTATTATCGGCGTTATAATCAACGTTAATATCATCGCTATTATCGTCGTTTTTATCGTCGTTATTATCGTCGATATTATCATCGTTATTATTGTCGATATTATCGTCGTTATTATCGTCGTTATTATCGTCGTTAAAATCGTAGATATTATTGTCAATATCATCGTTGTTATCGTCGTTAATATCGTCATTATCATAGTTATTATCGTCAAAATTATCGTCGTCAATGTCGTCGTTATTATCGTCATTATCATCGTTGCTATCGTCGTTATTATCCTCATAAATATCGTCGTTAATATCGTTGTTATTATCGTTATTATCATCGTTGTTATCGTCGTTATTTCGTCGTTATTATCTTCGATATAACGTTATTATCGGCGTTATAATCAACGTTAATATCATCGCTATTATCGTCGTTATTATCGTCGTTATTATCGTCGATATTATCGTCGTTATTATCGTCGTTATTATCGTCGATATTATCGTTATTATCGTCGTTATTATCGTCGTTAAAATCGTCGTTATTATTGTCATTATCATCGTTGTTATCGGCGTTAATATCGTCATTATCATAGTTATTATCGTCAAAATTATCGTCGTCAATGTCGTCGTTATTATCCTCATAATTATCGTCGTTAATATCGACGTTATTTTGTCATTATCATCGTTGTTATCGTTGTTATTATCGTCATTATTATCGTCGATATTATCGTCGTTATTATCGTCATTTTCATCGTTGTTATCTTCGTTATTATCCTCATAATTATCGTCGTTAATATCGTCGTTATTTCGTCATTATCATCGTTGTTATCGTCGTTATTATCGTCGTTATTATCTTCGATATAACGTTATTATCGTCGTTATAATCAACGTTAATATCATCGCTATTATCGTCGTTAATATCGTCGTTATTATCGTCGATATTATCGTCGTTATTATCGTCGATATTATCGTCGTTATTATCGTCGTCATTATCGTCGTTAATATCGTCGTTATTATTGTCATTATCATCGTTGTTATCGTCGTTAATATCTTCATTATCATAGTTATTATCGTCAGAATTATCGTCGTCAATGTCGTCGTTATTAGCGTCGTTATTATCATCGTTGTTATCGTCGTTATTATCGTCGTTATTATCTTCGATATAACGTTATTATCGGCGTTATAATCAACGTTAATATCATCGCTATTATCGTCGTTATTATCGTCGTTATTATCGTCGATATTATCGTCGTTATTATCGTCGATATTATCGTCGTTATTATCGCCGTTATTATCGTCGTTAAAATCGTCGTTATTATTGTCACTATCATCGTTGTTATTGGCGTTAATATCGTCGTTATCATAGTTATTATCGTCAAAATTATCGTCGTCAATGTCGTCGTTATTATCGTCATTATCATCGTTGCTATCGTCGTTATTATCCTCATAAATATCGTCGTTAATATCGTTGTTATTATCGTTATTATCATCGTTGTTATCGTCGTTATTTCGTCGTTATTATCGTCGATATTATCGTCGTTATTATCGTCGCCATTATCGTCTTTAATATCGTCGTTATTATAGTTATTATCATCGTTGTTATCGTCGTTATTATCCTCATAATTATCGTCGTTAATATCGTCGTTATTATCGTCATTTTCATCGATGTTATCTTCGTTATTATCCTCATAATTATCGTCGTTAATATCGTCGTTATTTCGTCATTATCATCGTTGTTATCGTCGTTATTATCGTCGTTATTATCTTCGATATAACGTTATTATCGTCGTTATTATCGTCGTTATAATCAACGTTAATTTCATCGCTATTATCGTCGTTATTATCGTCGTTATTATCGTCGTCATTATCGTCGTTAATATAATCGTTATTATCGTCATTATCATCGTTGTTATCGTCGTTATTATCCTCATAATTATCGTTGTTAATATCGTCGTTATTGTAGTCATTTTCATCGATGTTATCTTTGTTATTATCCTCATAATTATCGTCGTTAATATCGTCGTTTTTTCGTCATTATCATCGTTGTTATCGTTGTTATTATCGTCATTATTATCGTCGATATTATCGTCGTTATTATCGTCATTTTCATCGTTGTTATCTTCGTTATTATCCTCATAATTATCGTCGTTAATATCGTCGTTATTTCGTCATTATCATCGTTGTTATCGTCGTTATTATCGTCGTTATTATCTTCGATATAACGTTATTATCGTCGTTATAATCAACGTTAATATCATCGCTATTATCGTCGTTAATATCGTCGTTATTATCGTCGATATTATCGTCGTTATTATCGTCGATATTATCGTCGTTATTATCGTCGTCATTATCGTCGTTAATATCGTCGTTATTATTGTCATTATCATCGTTGTTATCGTCGTTAATATCGTCATTATCATAGTTATTATCGTCAGAATTATCGTCGTCAATGTCGTCGTTATTAGCGTCGTTATTATCATCGTTGTTATCGTCGTTATTATCGTCGTTATTATCTTCGATATAACGTTATTATCGTCGTTATAATCAACGTTAATATCATCGCTATTATCGTCGTTATTATCGTCGTTATTATCGTCGATATTATCGTCGTTATTATCGTCGATATTATCGTCGTTATTATCGTCGTCATTATCGTCGTTAATATCGTCGTTATTATTGACATTATCATCGTTGTTATCGTCGTTAATATCGTCATTATCATAGTTATTATCGTCAAAATTATCGTCGTCAATGTCGTCGTTATAATCGTCATTATCATCGTTGCTATCGTCGTTATTATCCTCATAAATATCGTCGTAAATACCGTTGTTATTATCGTTATTATCATCGTTGTTATCGTCGTTATTTCGTCGTTATTATCGTCGATATTATCGTCGTTATTATCGTCGCCATTATCGTCTTTAATATCGTCGTTATTATAGTTATTATCATCGTTGTTATCGTCGTTATTATCCTCATAATTATCGTCGTTAATATCGTCGTTATTATCGTCATTTTCATCGATATTATCTTCGTTATTATCCTCATAATTGTCGTCGTTAATATCGTCGTTATTTCGTCATTATCATCGTTGTTATCGTCGTTATTATCGTCGTTATTATCTTCGATATAACGTTATTATCGTCGTTATTATCGTCGTTATAATCAACGTTAATATCATCGCTATTATCGTCGTTATTATCGTCGTTATTATCGTCGTCATTATCGTCGTTAATATAATCGTTATTATCGTCATTATCATCGTTGTTATCGTCGTTATTATCCTCATAATTATCGTTGTTAATATCGTCGTTATTGTAGTCATTTTCATCGATGTTATCTTTGTTATTATCCTCATAATTATCGTCGTTAATATCGTCGTTTTTTCGTCATTATCATCGTTGTTATCTTCCTTAATATCGTCGTTATTTCGTCATTATCATCGTTGTTATCGTCGTTATTATCGTCGTTATTATCTTCGATATAACGTTATTATCGGCGTTATAATCAACGTTAATATCATCGCTATTGTCGTCGTTATTATCGTCGTTATTATCCTCATAATTATGATCGTTAATATCGACGTTATTTTGTCATTATCATCGTTGTTATCGTTGTTATTATCGTCATTAATATCTTCGATATAACGTTATTATCGGCGTTATAATCAACGTTAATATCATCGCTATTATCGTCGTTATTATCGTCGTTATTATCGTCGATATTATCGTCATTATTATCGTCGTTATTATCGTCGTTATTATCGTCGTTATTATCGTCGTTATTATCGTCGTTATTATCGTCGTCATTATCGTCGTTAATATCGTCGTTATTATCGTCATTATCATCGTTGTTATCGTCGTTATTATCCTCATAATTATCGTCGTTAATATCGTCGTTATTGTCGTCATTTTCATCGTTGTTATCTTCGTTATTATCCTCATAATTATCGTCGTTAATATCGTCGTTATTTCGTCATTATCATCGTTGTTATCGTCGTTATTATCGTCGTTATTAACTTCGATATAACGTTATTATCGGCGTTATAATCAACGTTAATATCATCGCTATTATCGTCGTTATTATCGTCGTTATTATCGTCGATATTATCGTCGTTATTATCGTCGATATTATCGTCGTTATTATCGTCGTTATTATCGTCGTTAAAATCGTCGTTATTATTGTCATTATCATCGTTGTTATCGGCGTTAATATCGTCATTATCATAGTTATTATCGTCAAAATTATCGTCGTCAATGTCGTCGTTATTATCCTCATAATTATCGTTGTTAATATCGACGTTATTTTGTCATTATCATCGTTGTTATCTTTGTTATTATCGTCATTATTATCGTCGATATTATCGTCGTTATTATCGTCATTTTCATCGTTGTTATCTTCGTTATTATCCTCATATTTATCGTCGTTAATATCGTCGTTATTTCGTCATTATCATCGTTGTTATCGTCGTTATTATCGTCGTAATTATCTTCGATATAACGTTATTATCGGCGTTATAATCAACGTTAATATCATCGCTATTATCGTCGTTATTATCGTCGTTATCGTCGATATTATCGTCGTTAATATCGTTGTTATTATAGTTATTATCATCGTTGTTATCGTCGTTATTTCGTCGTTATTATCGTTGTTATTATCGTCGTTATTATCGTCGTCATTATCGTCGTTAATATCGTCGTTATTATCGTCATTATCATCGTTGTTATCGTCGTTATTATCCTCATAATTATCGTCGTTAATATCGTCGTTATTGTCGTCATTTTCATCGATGTTATCTTTGTTATTATCCTCATAATTATCGTCGTTAATATCGTCGTTTTTTCGTCATTATCATCGTTGTTATCGTCCTTAATATTGTCGTTATTTCGTCATTATCATCGTTGTTATCGTCGTTATTATCGTCGTTATTATCTTCGATATAACGTTATTATCGGCGTTATAATCAACGTTAATATCATCGCTATTGTCGTCGTTATTATCGTCGTTATTATCCTCATAATTATCGTCGTTAATATCGACGTTATTTTGTCATTATCATCGTTGTTATCGTCGTTATTATCGTCGTTATTATCTTCGATATAACGTTATTAACGGCGTTATAATCAACGTTAATATCATCGCTATTATCGTCGTTATTATCGTCGTTATTATCGTCGATATTATCGTCGTTATTATCGTCGATATTATCGTCGTTATTATCGTCGTTATTATCGTCGTTAAAATCGTAGATATTATTGTCATTATCATCGTTGTTATCGTCGTTAATATCGTCATTATCATAGTTATTATCGTCAAAATTATCGTCGTCAATGTCGTCGTTATTATCCTCATAATTATCGTCGTTAATATCGACGCTATTTTGTCATTATCATCGTTGTTATCGTTGTTATTATCGTCATTATTATCGTCGATATTATCGTCGTTATTATTGTCATTTTCATCGTTGTTATCTTCGTTATTATCCTCATAATTATCGTCGTTAATATCGTCGTTATTTCGTCATTATCATCGTTGTTATCGTCGTTATTATCTTCGATATAACGTTAGTATCGCCGTTATAATCAACGTTAATATCATCGCTATTATCGTCGTTATTATCGTCGTTATTATCGTCGATATTATCGTCGTTATTATCGTCGATATTATCGCCGTTATTATCGTCGTCATTATCGTCGTTAATATCGTCGTTATTATTGTCAATATCATCGTTGTTATCGTCGTTAATATCGTCATTATCATAGTTATTATCGTCAAAATTATCGTCATCAATGTCGTCGTTATTATCGTCGTTATTATCATCGTTGTTATCGTCGTTATTATCCTCATAAATATCGTCGTTAATATCGACGTTATTTTGTCATTTTCATCGTTGTTATCGTCGTTATTATCGTCGTTATTATCGTCGTTATTATCATCGTTGTTATTGTCGTTTTTATCCTCATAAATATCGTCGTTAATATCGACGTTATTTTGTCATTATCATCGTTGTTATCGTTGTTATTATCGTCATTATTATCGTCGATATTATCGTCGTTATTATCGTCATTTTCATCGTTGTTATCTTCGTTATTATCCTCATAATTTCGTCGTTAATATCGTCGTTATTTCGTCATTATCATCGTTGTTATCGTCGTTATTATCGTCGTTATTATCTTCGATATAACGTTATTATCGGCGTTATAATCAACGTTAATATCATCGCTATTATCGTCGTTATTATCGTCGTTATTATCGTCGATATTATCGTCGTTATTATCGTCGATATTTTCGTCGTTATTATCGTCGTTATAATCGTCGTTAAAATCGTAGATATTATTGTCATTATCATCGTTTTTATCGTCGTTAATATCGTCATTATCATAGTTATTATCGTCAAAATTATCGTCGTCAATGTCGTCGTTATTATCGTCGTTATTATCCTCATAATTATCGTCGTTAATATCGACGTTATTTTGTCATTATCATCGTTGTTATCGTTGTTATTATCGTCATTAATATCTTCGATATAACGTTATTATCGGCGTTATAATCAACGTTAATATCATCGCTATTATCGTCGTTATTATCGTCGTTATTATCGTCGATATTATCGTCGTTATTATCGTCGATATTATCGTCGTTATTATCGTCGTTATTATCGTCGTTAAAATCGTCGTTATTTTTGTCATTATCATCGTTGTTATCGTCGTTAATATCGTCATTATCATAGTTATTATCGTCAAAATTATCGTCGTCAATGTCGTCGTTATTATCCTCATAATTATCGTCGTTAATATCGACGTTATTTTGTCATTATCATCGTTGTTATCGTCGTTATAAATCCTCATAATTATCGTCGTTAATATCGTCGTTATTGTCGTCATTTTCATCGTTGTTATCTTCGTTATTATCCTCATAATTATCGTCGTTAATATCGTCGTTATTTCGTCATTATCATCGTTGTTATCGTCGTTATTATCGTCGTTATTATCTTCGATATAACGTTATTATCGGTGTTATAATCAACGTTAATATCATCGCTATTATCGTCGGTTTTATCGTCGTTATTATCGTCGATATTATCATCGTTATTATCGTCGATATTATCGTCGTTATTATCGTCGTTATTATCGTCGTTAAAATCGTAGATATTATTGTCATTATCATCGTTGTTATCGTCGTTAATATCGTCATTATCATAGTTATTATCGTCAAAATTATAGTCGTCAATGTCGTCGTTATTATCGTCATTATCATCGTTGCTATCGTCGTTATTATCCTCATAAATATCATCGTTAATATCGTTGTTATTTTCGTTATTATCATCTTTGTTATCGTCGTTATTTCATCGTTATTATCGTCGATATTATCGTCGTTATTATCGTCGCCATTATCGTCTTTAATATCGTCGATATTATAGTTATTATCATCGTTGTTATCGTCGTTATTATCCTCATAATTATCGTCGTTAATATCGTCGTTATTATCGTCATTTTCATCGATGTTATCTTCGTTATTATCCTCATAATTATCGTCGTTAATATCGTCGTTATTCGTCATTATCATCGTTGTTATCGTCGTTATTATCGTCGTTATTATCTTCGATATAACGTTATTATCGTCGTTATAATCAACGTTAATATCATCGCTATTATCGTCGTTATTATCGTCGTTATTTTCGTCGTTATTATCGTCGTTATTATCGTCGTCATTATCGTCGTTAATATCGTCGTTATTATTGTCATTATCATCTTTGTTATCGTCGTTAATATCGTCATTATCATAGTTATTATCCTCAAAATTATCGTCGTCAATGTCGTCGTTATTATCGTCATTATCATCGTTGTTATCGTCGTTATTATCCTCATAATTATCGTCGTTAATATCGTTGTTATTATCGTTATTATCATCGTTGTTATCGTCGTTATTTCGTCGTTATTATCGTCGATATTATCGTCGTTATTATCGTCGCCATTATCGTCTTTAATATCGTCGTTATTATAGTTATTATCATCGTTGTTATCGTCGTTATTATTTTCATAATTATCGTCGTTAATATCGTCGTTATTATCGTCATTTTCATCGATGATATCTTCGTTATTATCCTCATAATTATCGTCCTTAATATCGTCGTTATTTCGTCATTATCATCGTTGTTATCGTCGTTATTATCGTCGTTATTATCTTCGATATAAGGTTATTATCGGCGTTATAATCAACGTTAATATCATCGCTATTATCGTCGTTATTATCGTCGTTATTATCGTCGATATTATCGTCGTTATTATCGTCGATATTATCGTTATTATCGTCGTTATTATCGTCGTTGAAATCGTCGTTATTATTGTCATTATCATCGATGTTATCGGCGTTAATATCGTCATTATCATAGTTATTAGCGTCAAAATTATCGTCGTCAATGTCGTCGTTATTATCCTCATAATTATCGTCGTTAATATCGTCGTTATTGTCGTCATTTTCATCGATGTTATCTTTGTTATTATCCTCATAATTATCGTCGTTAATATCGTCGTTTTTTCGTCATTATCATCGTTGTTATCGTCCTTAATATCGTCGTTATTTCGTCATTATCATCGTTTTTATCGTCGTTATTATCGTCGTTATTATCTTCGATATAAGGTTATTATCGGCGTTATAATCAACGTTAATATCATCGCTATTATCGTCGTTATTATCGTTGTTATTTTCGTCGTTATTATCGTCGTTATTATCGTCGTCATTATCGTCGTTAATATCGTCGTTATTATTGTCATTATCATCTTTGTTATCGTCGTTAATATCGTCATTATCATAGTTATTATCCTCAAAATTATCGTCGTCAATGTCGTCGTTATTATCGTCATTATCATCGTTGTTATCGTCGTTATTATCCTCATAATTATCGTCGTTAATATCGTTGTTATTATCGTTATTATCATCGTTGTTATCGTCGTTATTTCGTCGTTATTATCGTCGATATTATCGTCGTTATTATCGTCGCCATTATCGTCTTTAATATCGTCGTTATTATAGTTATTATCATCGTTGTTATCGTCGTTATTATTTTCATAATTATCGTCGTTAATATCGTCGTTATTATCGTCATTTTCATCGATGTTATCTTCGTTATTATCCTCATAATTATCGTCCTTAATATCGTCGTTATTTCGTCATTATCATCGTTGTTATCGTCGTTATTATCGTCGTTATTATCTTCGATATAAGGTTATTATCGGCGTTATAATCAACGTTAATATCATCGCTATTATCGTCGTTATTATCGTCGTTATTATCGTCGATATTATCGTCGTTATTATCGTCGATATTATCGTTATTATCGTCGTTATTATCGTCGTTGAAATCGTCGTTATTATTGTCATTATCATCGTTGTTATCGGCGTTAATATCGTCATTATCATAGTTATTATCGTCAAAATTATCGTCGTCAATGTCGTCGTTATTATCCTCATAATTATCGTCGTTAATATCGTCGTTATTGTCGTCATTTTCATCGATGTTATCTTTGTTATTATCCTCATAATTATCGTCGTTAATATCGTCGTTTTTTCGTCATTATCATCGTTGTTATCGTCCTTAATATCGTCGTTATTTCGTCATTATCATCGTTGTTATCGTCGTTATTATCGTCGTTATTATCTTCGATATAAGGTTATTATCGGAGTTATAATCAACGTTATTATCATCGCTATTATCGTCTTTCTTATCGTCGTTATTATCGTTTATATTATCGATGTTATTATCGTCGATATTATCGTCGTTATTATCGTCGTTATTATCGTCGTTAAAATCGTCGTTATTATTGTCATTATCATCGTTGTTATCGGCGTTAATATCGTCATTATCATAGTTATTATCGTCAAAATTATCGTCGTCAATGTCGTCGTTATTATCCTCATAATTATCGTCGTTATTTTCGACGTTATTTTGTCATTATCATCGTTGTTATCGTTGTTATTATCGTCATTATTATCGTCGATATTATCGTCGTTATTATCCTCATAATTATCGTCGTTAATATCGTCGTTATTTCGTCATTATCATCGTTGTTATCGTCGTTATTATCGTCGTTATTAACTTCGATATAACGTTATTATCGGCGTTATAATCAACGTTAATATCATCGCTATTATCGTCGATATTATCGTCGTTATTATCGTCGATATTATCGTCGTTATTATCGTCGATATTATCGTCGTTATTATCGTCGTTATTATCGTCGTTAAAATCGTCCTTATTATTGTCATTATCATCGTTGTTATCGGCGTTAATATCGTCATTATCATAGTTATTATCGTCAAAATTATCGTCGTCAATGTCGTCGTTATTATCCTCATAATTATCGTCGTTAATATCGACGTTATTTTGTCATTATCATCGTTGTTATCTTTGTTATTATCGTCATTATTATCGTCGATATTATCGTCGTTATTATCGTCATTTTCATCGTTGTTATCTTCGTTATTATCCTCATATTTATCGTCGTTAATATCGTCGTTATTTCGTCATTATCATCGATGTTATCGTCGTTATTATCGTCGTTATTATCTTCGATATAACGTTATTATCGGCGTTATAATCAACGTTAATATCATCGCTATTATCGTCGTTATTATCGTCGTTATCGTCGATATTATCGTCGTTATTATCGTCGATATTATCGTCGTTATTATCGTCGTTATTATCGTCTTTAAAATCGTAGATATTATCGTCGTTATTATCGTCGATATTATCGTCGTTATTATCGTCGTTATTATCGTCGTTAAAATCGTAGATATTATTGTCATTATCATCGTTGTTATCGTCGTTAATTTCGTCATTATCATAGTTATTATCGTCAAAATTATCGTCGTCAATGTCGTCGTTATTATCCTCATAATTATCGTCGTTAATATCGACGCTATTATGTCATTATCATCGTTGTTATCGTTGTTATTATCGTCATTATTATCGTCGATATTATCGTCGTTATTATCGTCATTTTCATCGTTGTTATCTTCGTTTTTATCCTCATAATTATCGTCGTTAATATCGTCGTTATTTCGTCATTATCATCGTTGTTATCGTCGTTATTATCGTCGTAATTATCTTCGATATAACGTTATTATCGGCGTTATAATCAACGTCAATGTCATCGCTATTATCGTCGTTATTATCGTCGTTATTATCGTCGATATTATCGTCGTTATTATCGTCGATATTATCGTCGTTATTATCGTCGTTATTATCGTCGTTAAAATCGTAGATTTTATTGTCATTATCATCGTTGTTATCGTCGTTAATATCGTCATTATCATAGTTATTATCGTCAAAATTATCTTCGTCAATGTCGTCGTTATTATCGTCATTATCATCGTTGCTATCGTCGTTATTATCCTCATAAATATCGTCGTTAATATCGTTGTTATTATCGTTATTATCATCGTTGTTATCGTCGTTATTATCGTCGTTATTATCTTCGATATAACGTTATTATCGGCGTTATAATCAACGTTAATATCATCGCTATTATCGTCGTTCTTATCGTCGTTATTATCGTTTATATTATCGATGTTATTATCGTCGATATTATCGTCGTTATTATCGTCGTTATTATCGTCGTTAAAATCGTCGTTATTATTGTCATTATCATCGTTGTTATCGGCGTTAATATCGTCATTATCATAGTTATTATCGTCAAAATTATCGTCGTCAATGTCGTCGTTATTATCCTCATAATTATCGTCGTTATTATCGACGTTATTTTGTCATTATCATCGTTGTTATCGTTGTTATTATCGTCATTATTATCGTCGATATTATCGTCGTTATTATCGTCATTTTCATCGTTGTTATCTTCGTTATTATCCTCATAATTATCGTCGTTAATATCGTCGTTATTTCGTCATTATCATCGTTGTTATCGTCGTTATTATCGTCGTTATTATCTTCGATATAACGTTATTAACGGCGTTATAATCAACGTTAATATCATCGCTATTATCGTCGTTATTATCGTCGTTATTATCGTCGATATTATCGTCGTTATTATCGTCGATATTATCGTCGTTATTATCGTCGTTATTATCGTCGTTATTATCGTCGTTATTATCGTCGTTATTATCGTCGTTATTATCGTCGTCATTATCGTCGTTAATATCGTCGTTATTATCGTCATTATCATCGTTGTTATCGTCGTTATAAATCCTCATAATTATCGTCGTTAATATCGTCGTTATTGTCGTCATTTTCATCGTTGTTATCTTCGTTATTATCCTCATAATTATCGTCGTTAATATCGTCGTTATTTCGTCATTATCATCGTTGTTATCGTCGTTATTATCGTCGTTATTAACTTCGATATAACGTTATTATCGGCGTTATAATCAACGTTAATATCATCGCTATTATCGTCGTTATAATCGTCGATATTATCGTCGTTATTATCGTCGTTATTATCGTCGTTAAAATCGTAGATATTATTGTCATTATCATCGTTGTTATCGTCGTTAATATCGTCATTATCATAGTTATTATCGTCGAAATTATCGTCGTCAATGTCGTCGTTATTATCCTCATAATTATCGTCGTTAATATCGACGCTATTTTGTCATTATCATCGTTGTTATCGTTGTTATTATCGTCATTATTATCGTCGATATTATCGTCGTTATTATCGTCATTTTCATCGTTGTTATCTTCGTTATTATCCTCATAATTATCGTCGTTAATATCGTCGTTATTTCGTCATTATCATCGTTGTTATCGTCGTTATTATCGTCGTAATTATCTTTGATATAACGTTATTATCGGCGTTATAATCAACGTCAATGTCATCGCTATTATCGTCGTTATTATCGTCGTTATTATCGTCGATATTATCGTCGTTATTATCGTCGATATTATCGTCGTTATTATCGTCGTTATTATCGTCGTTAAAATCGTAGCTTTTATTGTCATTATCATCGTTGTTATCGTCGTTAATATCGTCATTATCATAGTTATTATCGTCAAAATTATCTTCGTCAATGTCGTCGTTATTATCGTCATTATCATCGTTGCTATCGTCGTTATTAGCCTCATAAATATCGTCGTTAATATCGTTGTTATTATCGTTATTATCATCGTTGTTATCGTCGTTATTATCGTCGTTATTATCTTCGATATAACGTTATTATCGGCGTTATAATCAACGTTATTATCATCGCTATTATCGTCGTTCTTATCGTCGTTATTATCGTTTATATTATCGATGTTATTATCGTCGATATTATCGTCGTTATTATTGTCGTTATTATCGTCGTTAAAATCGTCGTTATTATTGTCATTATCATCGTTGTTATCGGCGTTAATATCGTCATTATCATAGTTATTATCGTCAAAATTATCGTCGTCAATGTCGTCGTTATTATCCTCATAATTATCGTCGTTATTATCGACGTTATTTTGTCATTATCATCGTTGTTATCGTTGTTATTATCGTCATTATTATCGTCGATATTATCGTCGTTATTATCGTCATTTTCATCGTTGTTATCTTCGTTATTATCCTCATAATTATCGTCGTTAATATCGTCGTTATTTCGTCATTATCATCGTTGTTATCGTCGTTATTATCGTCGTTATTATCTTCGATATAACGTTATTAACGGCGTTATAATCAACGTTAATATCATCGCTATTATCGTCGTTATTATCGTCGTTATTATCGTCGATATTATCGTCGTTATTATCGTCGATATTATCGTCGTTATTATCGTCGTTATTATCGTCGTTATTATCGTCGTTATTATCGTCGTTATTATCGTCGTTATTATCGTCGTCATTATCGTCGTTAATATCGTCGTTATTATCGTCATTATCATCGTTGTTATCGTCGTTATAAATCCTCATAATTATCGTCGTTAATATCGTCGTTATTGTCGTCATTTTCATCGTTGTTATCTTCGTTATTATCCTCATAATTATCGTCGTTAATATCGTCGTTATTTCGTCATTATCATCGTTGTTATCGTCGTTATTATCGTCGTTATTAACTTCGATATAACGTTATTATCGGCGTTATAATCAACGTTAATATCATCGCTATTATCGTCGTTATTATCGTCGTTATTTTCGTCGATATTATCGTCGTTATTATCGTCGATATTATCGTCGTTATTATCGTCGTTATTATCGTCGTTAAAATCGTAGATATTATTGTCATTATCATCGTTGTTATCGTCGTTAATATCGTCATTATCATAGTTATTATCGTCAAAATTATCGTCGTCAATGTCGTCGTTATTATCCTCATAATTATCGTCGTTAATATCGACGTTATTTTGTCATTATCATTGTTGTTATCGTTGTTATTATCGTCATTATTATCGTCGATATTATCGTCGTTATTATCGTCATTTTCATCGTTGTTATCTTCGTTATTATCCTCATAATTATCGTCGTTAATATCGTCGTTATTTCGTCATTATCATCGTTGTTATCGTCGTTATTATCGTCGTTATTATCTTCGATATAACGTTATTAACGGCGTTATAATCAACGTTAATATCATCGCTATTATCGTCGTTATTATCGTCGTTATTATCGTCGTTATTATCGTCGATATTATCGTCGTTATTATCGTCGTTATTATCGTCGTTATTATCGTCGTTATTATCGTCGTTATTATCGTCGTTATTATCGTCGTCATTATCGTCGTTAATATCGTCGTTATTATCGTCATTATCATCGTTGTTATCGTCGTTATAAATCCTCATAATTATCGTCGTTAATATCGTCGTTATTGTCGTCATTTTCATCGTTGTTATCTTCGTTATTATCCTCATAATTATCGTCGTTAATATCGTCGTTATTTCGTCATTATCATCGTTGTTATCGTCGTTATTATCGTCGTTATTAACTTCGATATAACGTTATTATCGGCGTTATAATCAACGTTAATATCATCGCTATTATCGTCGTTATTATCGTCGTTATTATCGTCGATATTATCGTCGTTATTATCGTCGATATTATCGTCGTTATTATCGTCGTTATTATCGTCGTTAAAATCGTCGTTATTATTGTCATTATCATCGTTGTTATCGGCGTTAATATCGTCATTATCATAGTTATTATCGTCAAAATTATCGTCGTCAATGTCGTCGTTATTATCCTCATAATTATCGTCGTTAATATCGACGTTATTTTGTCATTATCATCGTTGTTATCTTTGTTATTATCGTCATTATTATCGTCGATATTATCGTCGTTATTATCGTCATTTTCATCGATGTTATCTTCGTTATTATCCTCATAATTATCGTCGTTAATATCGTCGTTATTCGTCATTATCATCGTTGTTATCGTCGTTATTATTGTCGTTATTATCTTCGATATAACGTTATTATCGTCGTTATAATCAACGTTAATATCATCGCTATTATCGTCGTTATTATCGTCGTTATTTTCGTCGTTATTATCGTCGTTATTATCGTCGTCATTATCGTCGTTAATATCGTCGTTATTATTGTCATTATCATCTTTGTTATCGTCGTTAATATCGTCATTATCATAGTTATTATCCTCAAAATTATCGTCGTCAATGTCGTCGTTATTATCGTCATTATCATCGTTGTTATCGTCGTTATTATCCTCATAATTATCGTCGTTAATATCGTTGTTATTATCGTTATTATCATCGTTGTTATCGTCGTTATTTCGTCGTTATTATCGTCGATATTATCGTCGTTATTATCGTCGCCATTATCGTCTTTAATATCGTCGTTATTATAGTTATTATCATCGTTGTTATCGTCGTTATTATTTTCATAATTATCGTCGTTAATATCGTCCTTATTATCGTCATTTTCATCGAAGTTATCTTCGTTATTATCCTCATAATTATCGTCCTTAATATCGTCGTTATTTCGTCATTATCATCGATGTTATCGTCGTTATTATCGTCGTTATTATCTTCGATATAAGGTTATTATCGGCGTTATAATCAACGTTAATATCATCGCCTTTATCGTCGTTATTATCGTCGTTATTATCGTCGATAGTATCGTCGTTATTATCGTCGATATTATCGTTATTATCGTCGTTATTATCGTCGTTAAAATCGTCGTTATTATTGTCATTATCATCGTTGTTATCGGCGTTAATATCGTCATTATCATAGTTATTATCGTCAAAATTATCGTCGTCAATGTCGTCGTTATTATCCTCATAATTATCGTCGTTAATATCGACGCTATTTTGTCATTATCATCGTTGTTATCGTTGTTATTATCGTCATTATTATCGTCGATATTATCGTCGTTATTATCGTCATTTTCATCGTTGTTATCTTCGTTATTATCCTCATAATTGTCGTCGTTAATATCGTCGTTATTTCGTCATTATCATCGTTGTTATCGTCGTTATTATCGTCGTTATTATCTTCGATATAACGTTATTATCGTCGTTATTATCGTCGTTATAATCAACGTTAATATCATCGCTATTATCGTCGTTATTATCGTCGTTATTATCGTCGTTATTATCGTCGATATTATCGTCGTTATTATCGTCGTTATTATCGTCGTTAAAATCGTCGTTATTATTGTCATTATCATCGTTGTTATCGGCGTTAATATCGTCATTATCATAGTTATTATCGTCAAAATTATCGTCGTCAATGTCGTCGTTATTATCCTCATAATTATCGTCGTTAATATCGACGTTATTTTGTCATTATCATCGTTGTTATCTTTGTTATTATCGTCATTATTATCGTCGATATTATCGTCGTTATTATCGTCATTTTCATCGATGTTATCTTCGTTATTATCCTCATAATTATCGTCGTTAATATCGTCGTTATTCGTCATTATCATCGTTGTTATCGTCGTTATTATTGTCGTTATTATCTTCGATATAACGTTATTATCGTCGTTATAATCAACGTTAATATCATCGCTATTATCGTCGTTATTATCGTCGTTATTTTCGTCGTTATTATCGTCGTTATTATCGTCGTCATTATCGTCGTTAATATCGTCGTTATTATTGTCATTATCATCTTTGTTATCGTCGTTAATATCGTCATTATCATAGTTATTATCCTCAAAATTATCGTCGTCAATGTCGTCGTTATTATCGTCATTATCATCGTTGTTATCGTCGTTATTATCCTCATAATTATCGTCGTTAATATCGTTGTTATTATCGTTATTATCATCGTTGTTATCGTCGTTATTTCGTCGTTATTATCGTCGATATTATCGTCGTTATTATCGTCGCCATTATCGTCTTTAATATCGTCGTTATTATAGTTATTATCATCGTTGTTATCGTCGTTATTATTTTCATAATTATCGTCGTTAATATCGTCCTTATTATCGTCATTTTCATCGAAGTTATCTTCGTTATTATCCTCATAATTATCGTCCTTAATATCGTCGTTATTTCGTCATTATCATCGTTGTTATCGTCGTTATTATCGTCGTTATTATCTTCGATATAAGGTTATTATCGGCGTTATAATCAACGTTAATATCATCGCCTTTATCGTCGTTATTATCGTCGTTATTATCGTCGATAGTATCGTCGTTATTATCGTCGATATTATCGTTATTATCGTCGTTATTATCGTCGTTAAAATCGTCGTTATTATTGTCATTATCATCGTTGTTATCGGCGTTAATATCGTCATTATCATAGTTATTATCGTCAAAATTATCGTCGTCAATGTCGTCGTTATTATCCTCATAATTATCGTCGTTAATATCGTCGTTATTTCGTCATTATCATCGTTGTTATCGTCGTTATTATCGTCGTTATTATCTTCGATATAACGTTATTAACGGCGTTATAATCAACGTTAATATCATCGCTATTATCGTCGTTATTATCGTCGTTATTATCGTCGATATTATCGTCGTTATTATCGTCGATATTATCGTCGTTATTATCGTCGTTATTATCGTCGTTAAAATCGTAGATATTATTGTCATTATCATCGTTGTTATCGTCGTTAATATCGTCATTATCATAGTAATTATCGTCAAAAATATCGTCGTCAATGTCGTCGTTATTATCCTCATAATTATCGTCGTTAATATCGACGCTATTTTGTCATTATCATCGTTGTTATCGTTGTTATTATCGTCATTATTATCGTCGATATTATCGTCGTTATTATCGTCATTTTCATCGTTGTTATCTTCGTTATTATCCTCATAATTATCGTCGTTAATATCGTCGTTATTTCGTCATTATCATCGTTGTTATCGTCGTTATTATCGTCGTTATTATCTTCGATATAACGTTATTATCGTCGTTATAATCAACGTTAATATCATCGCTATTATCGTCGTTAATATCGTCGTTATTATCGTCGACATTATCGTCGTTATTATCGTCGATATTATCGTCGTTATTATCGTCGTCATTATCGTCTTTAATATCGTCGTTATTATTGTCATTATCATCGTTGTTATCGTCGTTAATATCGTCATTATCATAGTTATTATCGTCAGAATTATCGTCGTCAATGTCGTCGTTATTAGCGTCGTTATTATCATCGTTGTTATCGTCGTTATTATCGTCGTTATTATCTTCGATATAACGTTATTATCGTCGTTATAATCAACGTTAATATCATCGCTATTATCGTCGTTATTATCGTCGTTATTATCGTCGATATTATCGTCGTTATTATCGTCGATATTATCGTCGTTATTATCGTCGTCATTATCGTCGTTAATATCGTCGTTATTATTGACATTATCATCGTTGTTATCGTCGTTAATATCGTCATTATCATAGTTATTATCGTCAAAATTATCGTCGTCAATGTCGTCGTTATTATCGTCATTATCATCGTTGCTATCGTCGTTATTATCCTCATAAATATCGTCGTAAATACCGTTGTTATTATCGTTATTATCATCGTTGTTATCGTCGTTATTTCGTCGTTATTATCGACGATATTATCGTCGTTATTATCGACGCCATTATCGTCTTTAATATCGTCGTTATTATAGTTATTATCATCGTTGATATCGTCGTTATTATCCTCATAATTATCGTCGTTAATATCGTCGTTATTATCGTCATTTTCATCGATATTATCTTCGTTATTATCCTCATAATTGTCGTCGTTAATATCGTCGTTATTTCGTCATTATCATCGTTGTTATCGTCGTTATTATCGTCGTTATTATCTTCGATATAACGTTATTATCGTCGTTATTATCGTCGTTATAATCAACGTTAATATCATCGCTATTATCGTCGTTATTATCGTCGTTATTATCGTCGTTATTATCGTCGTCATTATCGTCGTTAATATAATCGTTATTATCGTCATTATCATCGTTGTTATCGTCGGTATTATCCACATAATTATCGTCGTTAATATCGTCGTTTTTTCGTCATTATCATCGTTGTTATCGTCCTTAATATCGTCGTTATGTCGTCATTATCATCGTTGTTATCGTCGTTATTATCGTCGTTATTATCTTCGATATAACGTTATTATCGGCGTTATAATCAACGTTAATATCATCGCTATTATCGTCGTTATTATCGTCGTTATTATCCTCATAATTATCGTCGTTAATATCGACGTTATTTTGTCATCATCATCGTTGTTATCGTTGTTATTATCGTCATTAATATCTTCGATATAACGTTATTATCTGCGTTATAATCAACGTTATTATCATCGCTATTATCGTCGTTCTTATCGTCGTTATTATCGTTTATATTATCGATGTTATTATCGTCGATTATATCGTCGTTATTATCGTCGTTATTATCGTCGTTAAAATCGTCGTTATTATTGTCATTATCATCGTTGTTATCGGCGTTAATATCGTCATTATCATAGTTATTATCGTCAAAATTATCGTCGTCAATGTCGTCGTTATTATCCTCATAATTATCGTCGTTAATATCGACGTTATTTTGTCTTTTTCATCGTTGTTATCGTCGTTATTATCGTCGTTATTATCGTCGTTATTATCATCGTTGTTATTGTCGTTTTTATCCTCATAAATATCGTCGTTAATATCGACGTTATTTTGTCATTATCATCGTTGTTATCGTTGTTATTATCGTCATTATTATCGTCGATATTATCGTCGTTATTATCGTCATTTTCATCGTTGTTATCTTCGTTATTATCCTCATAATTATCGACGTTAATATCGTCGTTATTTCGTCATTATCATCGTTGTTATGGTCGTTATTATCGTCGTTATTATCTTCGATATAACGTTATTATCGGCGTTATAATCAACGTTAATATCATCGCTATTATCGTCGTTATTATCGTCGTTATTATCGTCGATATTATCGTCGTTATTATCGTCGATATTTTCGTCGTTATTATCGTCGTTATTATCGTCGTTAAAATCGTAGATATTATTGTCATTATCATCGTTTTTATCGTCGTTAATATCGTCATTATCATAGTTATTATCGTCAAAATTATCGTCGTCAATGTCGTCGTTATTATCGTCGTTATTATCCTCATAATTATCGTCGTTAATATCGACGTTATTTTGTCATTATCATTGTTGTTATCGTTGTTATTATCGTCATTATTATCGTCGATATTATCGTCGTTATTATCGTCATTTTCATCGTTGTTATCTTCGTTATTATCCTTATAATTATCGTCGTTAATATCGTCGTTATTTCGTCATTATCATCGTTGTTATCGTCGTTATTATCGTCGTTATTATCTTCGATATAACGTTATTAACGGCGTTATAATCAACGTTAATATCATCGCTATTATCGTCGTTATTATCGTCGTTATTATCGTCGATATTATCGTCGTTATTATCGTCGATATTATCGTCGTTATTATCGTCGTTATTATCGTCGTTATTATCGTCGTTATTATCGTCGTTATTATCGTCGTTATTATCGTCGTCATTATCGTCGTTAATATCGTCGTTATTATCGTCATTATCATCGTTGTTATCGTCGTTATAAATCCTCATAATTATCGTCGTTAATATCGTCGTTATTGTCGTCATTTTCATCGTTGTTATCTTCGTTATTATCCTCATAATTATCGTCGTTAATATCGTCGTTATTTCGTCATTATCATCGTTGTTATCGTCGTTATTATCGTCGTTATTAACTTCGATATAACGTTATTATCGGCGTTATAATCAACGTTAATATCATCGCTATTATCGTCGTTATTATCGTCGTTATTATCGTCGATATTATCGTCGTTATTATCGTCGATATTATCGTCGTTATTATCGTCGTTATTATCGTCGTTAAAATCGTCGTTATTATTGTCATTATCATCGTTGTTATCGGCGTTAATATCGTCATTATCATAGTTATTATCGTCAAAATTATCGTCGTCAATGACGTCGTTATTATCCTCATAATTATCGTCGTTAATATCGACGCTATTTTGTCATTATCATCGTTGTTATCGTTGTTATTATCGTCATTTTTATCGTCGATATTATCGTCGTTATTATCGTCATTTTCATCGTTGTTATCTTCGTTATTATCCTCATAATTATCGTCGTTAATATCGTCGTTATTTCGTCATTATCATCGTGTTATCGTCGTTATTATCGTCGTTATTATCTTCGATATAACGTTATTATCGTCGTTATAATCAACGTTAATATCATCGCTATTATCGTCGTTAATATCGTCGTTATTATTGTCATTATCATCGTTGTTATCGTCGTTAATATCGTCATTATCATAGTTATTATCGTCAGAATTATCGTCGTCAATGTCGTCGTTATTAGCGTCGTTATTATCATCGTTGTTATCGTCGTTATTATCGTCGTTATTATCTTCGATATAACGTTATTATCGTCGTTATAATCAACGTTAACATCATCGCTATTATCGTCGTTATTATCGTCGTTATTATCGTCGATATTATCGTCGTTATTATCGTCGATATTATCGTCGTTATTATCGTCGTCATTATCGTCGTTAATATCGTCGTTATTATTGACATTATCATCGTTGTTATCGTCGTTAATATCGTCATTATCATAGTTATTATCGTCAAAATTATCGTCGTCAATGTCGTCGTTATTATCGTCATTATCATCGTTGCTATCGTCGTTATTATCCTCATAAATATCGTCGTAAATACCGTTGTTATTATCGTTATTATCATCGTTGTTATCGTCGTTATTTCGTCGTTATTATCGTCGATATTATCGTCGTTATTATCGTCGCCATTATCGTCTTTAATATCGTCGTTATTATAGTTATTATCATCGTTGTTATCGTCGTTATTATCCTCATAATTATCGTCGTTAATATCGTCGTTATTATCGTCATTTTCATCGATATTATCTTCGTTATTATCCTCATAATTGTCGTAGTAAATATCGTCGTTATTTCGTCATTATCATCGTTGTTATCGTCGTTATTATCGTCGTTATTATCTTCGATATAACGTTATTATCGTCGTTATTATCGTCGTTATAATCAACGTTAATATCATCGCTATTATCGTCGTTATTATCGTCGTTATTATCGTCGTCATTATCGTCGTTAATATAATCGTTATTATCGTCATTATCATCGTTGTTATCGTCGTTATTATCCTCATAATTATCGTCGTTAATACCGTCGTTATTGTCGTCATTTTCATCGATGTTGTCTTTGTTATTATCCTCATAATTATCGTCGTTAATATCGTCGTTTTTTCGTCATTATCATCGTTGTTATCGTCCTTAATATCGTCGTTATTTCGTCATTATCATCGTTGTTATCGTCGTTATTATCGTCGTTATTATCTTCGATATAACGTTATTATCGGCGTTATAATCAACGTTAATATCATCGCTATTATCGTCGTTATTATCGTCGTTATTATCCTCATAATTATCGTCGCTAATATCGACGTTATTTTGTCATTATCGTCGTTGTTATCGTTGTTATTATCGTCATTAATATCTTCGATATAACGTTATTATCGGCGTTATAATCAACGTTAATATCATCGCTATTATCGTCGTTATTATCGTCGTTATTATCGTCGATATTATCGTCATTATTATCGTCGTTATTATCGTCGTTATTATCGTCGTTATTATCGTCGTTATTATCGTCGTTATTATCGTCGTCATTATCGTCGTTAATATCGTCGTTATTATCGTCATTATCATCGTTGTTATCGTCAAAATTATCGTCGTCAATGTCGTCGTTATTATCCTCATAATTATCGTCGTTAATATCGACGTTATTTTGTCATAATCATCGTTGTTATCTTTGTTATTATCGTCATTATTATCGTCGATATTATCGTCGTTATTATCGTCATTTTCATCGTTGTTATCTTCGTTATTATCCTCATATTTATCGTCGTTAATATCGTCGTTATTTCGTCATTATCATCGTTGTTATCGTCGTTATTATCGTCGTTATTATCTTCGATATAAAGTTATTATCGGCGTTATAATCAACGTTAATATCATCGCTATTATCGCCGTTATTATCGTCGTTATCGTCGATATTATCGTCGTTATTATCGTCGACATTATCGTCGTTATTATCGTCGTTATTATCGTCGTTAAAATCGTCGTTATTATTGTCATTATCATCGTTGTTATCGTCATTAATATCGTCATTATCATAGTTATTATCCTCAAAATTATCGTCGTCAATGTCGTCGTTATTATCGTCATTATCATTGTTGTTATCGTCGTTATTATCCTCATAATTATCGTCCTTAATATCGTTGTTATTATCGTTATTATCATCGTTGTTATCGTCGTTATTTCGTCGTTATTATCGTCGATATTATCGTCGTTATTATCGTCGCCATTATCGTCTTTAATATCGTCGTTATTATAGTTATTATCATCGTTGTTATCGTCGTTATTATTTTCATAATTATCGTCGTTAATATCGTCGTTATTATCGTCATTTTCATCGATGTTATCTTCGTTATTATCCTCATAATTATCGTCCTTAATATCGTCGTTATTTCGTCATTATCATCGTTGTTATCGTCGTTATTATCGTCGTTATTATCTTCGATATAAGGTTATTATCGGCGTTATAATCAACGTTAATATCATCGCTATTATCGTCGTTATTATCGTCGTTATTATCGTCGTTATTATCGTCGTCATTATCGTCGTTATTATTGTCATTATCATCTTTGTTATCGTCGTTAATATCGTCATTATCATAGTTATTATCCTCAAAATTATCGTCGTCAATGTCGTCGTTATTATCGTCATTATCATCGTTGTTATCGTCGATATAATCCTCATAATTATCGTCGTTAATATCGTTGTTATTATCGTCATTATCATCGTTGTTATCGTCGTTATTTCGTCGTTATTATCGTCGATATTATCGTCGTTATTATCGTCGCCATTATCGTCTTTAATATCGTCGTTATTATAGTTATTATCATCGTTGTTATCGTCGTTATTATTTTCATAATTATCGTCGTTAATATCGTCGTTATTATCGTCATTTTCATCGATGTTATCTTCGTTATTATCCTCATAATTATCGTCCTTAATATCGTCGTTATTTCGTCATTATCATCGTTGTTATCGTCGTTATTATCGTCGTTATTATCTTCGATATAAGGTTATTATTGGCGTTATAATCAACGTTAATATCATCGCTATTATCGTCGTTATTATCGTCGTTATTATCGTCGATATTATCGTCGTTATTATCGTCGATATTATCGTTATTATCGTCGTTATTATCGTCGTTAAAATCGTCGTTATTATTGTCATTATCATCGTTGTTATCGGCGTTAATATCGTCATTATCATAGTTATTATCGTCAAAATTATCATCGTCAATGTCGTCGTTATTATCCTCATAATTATCGTCGTTAATATCGTCGTTATTTCGTCATTATCATCGTTGTTATCGTCGTTATTATCGTCGTTATTATCTTCGATATAACGTTATTAACGGCGTTATAATCAACGTTAATATCATCGCTATTATCGTCGTTATTATCGTCGTTATTATCGTCGATATTATCGTCGTTATTATCGTCGATATTATCGTCGTTATTATCGTCGTTATTATCTTCGTTAAAATCGTAGATATTATTGTCATTATCATCGTTGTTATCGTCGTTAATATCGTCATTATCATAGTTATTATCGTCAAAATTATCGTCGTCAATGTCGTCGTTATTATCCTCATAATTATCGTCGTTAATATCGACGCTATTTTGTCATTATCATCGTTGTTATCGTCGTTATTATCGTCGTTATTATCTTCGATATAACGTTATTAACGGCGTTATAATCAACGTTAATATCATCGCTATTATCGTCGTTATTATCGTCGTTATTATCGTCGATATTATCGTCGTTATTATCGTCGATATTATCGTCGTTATTATCGTCGTTATTATCGTCGTTAAAATCGTAGATATTATTGTCATTATCATCGTTGTTATCGTCGTTAATATCGTCATTATCATAGTTATTATCGTCAAAATTATCGTCGTCAATGTCGTCGTTATTATCCTCATAATTATCGTCGTTAATATCGACGCTATTTTGTCATTATCATCGTTGTTATCGTTGTTATTATCGTCATTATTATCTTCGATATTATCGTCGTTATTATCGTCATTTTCATCGTTGTTATCTTCGTTATTATCCTCATAATTATCGTCGTTAATATCGTCGTTATTTCGTCATTATCATCGTTGTTATCGTCGTTATTATCGTCGTTATTATCTTCGATATAACGTTATTATCGGCGTTATAATCAACGTCAATATCATCGCTATTATCGTCGTTATTATCGTCGTTATTATCGTCGATATTATCGTCGTTATTATCGTCGATATTATCGTCGTTATTATCGTCGTTATTATCGTCGTTAAAATCGTAGATATTATTGTCATTATCATTGTTGTTATCGTCGTTAATATCGTCATTATCATAGTTATTATCGTCAGAATTATCGTCGTCAATGTCGTCGTTATTAGCGTCGTTATTATCATCGTTGTTATCGTCGTTATTATCGTCGTTATCATCTACGATATAACGTTATTATCGTCGTTATAATCAACGTTAATATCATCGATATTATCGTCGTTATTATCGTCGTTATTATCGTCGATATTATCGTCGTTATTATCGTCGATATTATCGTCGTTATTATCGTCGTCATTATCGTCGTTAATATCGTCGTTATTATTGACATTATCATCGTTGTTATCGTCGTTAATATCGTCATTATCATAGTTATTATCGTCAAAATTATCGTCGTCAATGTCGTCGTTATTATCGTCATTATCATCGTTGCTATCGTCGTTATTATCCTCATAAATATCGTCGTAAATACCGTTGTTATTATCGTTATTATCATCGTTGTTATCGTCGTTATTTCGTCGTTATTATCGTCGATATTATCGTCGTTATTATCGTCGCCATTATCGTCTTTAATATCGTCGTTATTATAGTTATTATCATTGTTGTTATCGTCGTTATTATCCTCATAATTATCGTCGTTAATATCGTCGTTATTATCGTCATTTTCATCGATATTATCTTCGTTATTATCCTCATAATTGTCGTCGTTAATATCGTCGTTATTTCGTCATTATCATCGTTGTTATCGTCGTTATTAAAGTCGTTATTATCTTCGATATAACGTTATTATCGTCGTTATTATCGTCGTTATAATCAACGTTAATATCATCGCTAATATCGTCGTTATTATCGTCGTTATTATCGTCGTTATTATCGTCGTCATTATCGTCGTTAATATAATCGTTATTATCGTCATTATCATCGTTGTTATCGTCGTTATTATCCTCATAATTATCGTTGTTAATATCGTCGTTATTGTCGTCATTTTCATCGATGTTATCTTTGTTATTATCCTCATAATTATCGTCGTTAATATCGTCGTTTTTTCGTCATTATCATCGTTGTTATCGTCGTTAATATCGTCGTTATTTCGTCATTATCATCGTTGTTATCGTCGTTATTATCGTCGTTATTATCTTCGATATAACGTTATTATCGGCGTTATAATCAACGTTAATATCATCGCTATTATCGTCGTTATTATCGTCGTTATTATCGTCGATATTATCGTCGTTATTATCGTCGATATTATCGTCGTTATTATCTTCGTTATTATCGTCGTTAAAATCGTCGTTATTATTGTCATTATCATCGTTGTTATCGGCGTTAATATCGTCATTATCATAGTTATTATCGTCAAAATTATCGTCGTCAATGTCGTCGTTATTATCCTCATAATTATCGTCGTTAATATCGACGTTATTTTGTCATTATCATCGTTGTAATCTTTGTTATTATCGTCATTATTATCGTCGATATTATCGTCGTTATTATCGTCATTTTCATCGTTGTTATCTTCGTTATTATCCTCATATTTATCGTCGTTAATATCGTCGTTATTTCGTCATTATCATCGATGTTATCGTCGTTATTATCGTCGTTATTATCTTCGATATAACGTTATTATCGGCGTTATAATCAACGTTAATATCATCGCTATTATCGTCGTTATTATCGTCGTTATCGTCGATATTATCGTCGTTATTATCGTCGATATTATCGTCGTTATTATCGTCGTTAAAATCGTAGATATTATTGTCATTATCATCGTTGTTATCGTCGTTAATATCGTCATTACCATAGTTATTATCGTCAAAATTATCGTCGTCAATGTCGTCGTTATTATCGTCATTATCATCGTTGCTATCGTCGTTATTATCCTCATAAATATCGTCGTTAATATCGTTGTTATTATCGTTATTATCATCGTTGTTATCGTCGTTATTTCGTCGTTATTATCGTCGTTATTATCGTCGTTATTATCGTCGTCATTATCGTCGTTAATATCGTCGTTATTATCGTCATTATCATCGTTGTTATCGTCGTTATTATCCTCATAATTATCGTCGTTAATATCGTCGTTATTGTCGTCATTTTCATCGATGTTATCTTTGTTATTATCCTCATAATTATCGTCGTTAATATCGTCGTTTTTTCGTCATTATCATCGTTGTTATAGTCCTTAATATCGTCGTTATTTCGTCATTATCATCGTTGTTATCGTCGTTATTATCGTCGTTATTATCTTCGATATAAGGTTATTATCGGCGTTATAATCAACGTTAATATCATCGCTATTATCGTCGTTATTATCGTCGTTATTATCGTCGATATTATCGTCGTTATTATCGTCGATATTATCGTTATTATCGGCGTTATTATCGTCGTTAAAATCGTCGTTATTATTGTCATTATCATCGTTGTTATCGGCGTTAATATCGTCATTATCATAGTTATTATCGTCAAAATTATCGTCGTTAATATCGTCGTTATTTCGTCATTATCATCGTTGTTATCGTTGTTATTATCGTCGTTATTATCTTCGATATGACGTTATCATCGGCGTTATAATCAACGTCTATGTCATCGCTATTATCGTCGTTATTATCGTCGTTATTATCGTCGATATTATCGTCGTTATTATCGTCGATATTATCGTCGTTATTATCCTCATTATTATCGTCGTTAAAATCGTAGATATTATTGTCATTATCATCGTTGTTATCGTCGTTAATATCGTCATTATCATAGTTATTATCGTCAAAATTATCTTCGTCAATGTCGTCGTTATTATCGTCATTATCATCGTTGCTATCGTCGCTATTATCCTCATAAATATCGTCGTTAATATCGTTGTTATTATCGTTATTATCATCGTTGTTATCGTCGTTATTATCGTCGTTATTATCTTCGATATAACGTTATTATCGGCGTTATAATCAACGTTATTATCATCGCTATTATCGTCGTTCTTATCGTCGTTATTATCGTTTATATTATCGATGTTATTATCGTCGATATTATCGTCGTTATTATCGTCGTTATTATCGTCGTTAAAATCGTCGTTATTATTGTCATTATCATCGTTGTTATCGGCGTTAATATCGTCATTATCATAGTTATTATCGTCAAAATTATCGTCGTCAATGTCGTCGTTATTATCCTCATAATTATCGTCGTTATTATCGACGTTATTTTGTCATTATCATCGTTGTTTTCGTTGTTATTATCGTCATTATTATCGTCGATATTATCGTCGTTATTATCGTCATTTTCATCGATGTTATCTTCGTTATTATCCTCATAATTATCGTCCTTAATATCGTCGTTATTTCGTCATTATCATCGTTGTTATCGTCGTTATTATCGTCGTTATTATCTTCGATATAAGGTTATTATCGGCGTTATAATCAACGTTAATATCATCGCTATTATCGTCGTTATTATCGTCGTTATTATCGTCGATATTATCGTCATTATTATCGTCGATATTATCGTTATTATCGTCGTTATTATCGTCGTTAAAATCGTCGTTATTATTGTCATTATCATCGTTGTTATCGGCGTTAATATCGTCATTATCATAGTTATTATCGTCAAAATTATCGTCGTCAATGTCGTCGTTATTATCCTCATAATTATCGTCGTTAATATCGTCGTTATTTCGTCATTATCATCGTTGTTATCGTCGTTATTATCGTCGTTATTATCTTCGATATAACGTTATTAACGGCGTTATAATCAACGTTAATATCATCGCTATTATCGTCGTTATTATCGTCGTTATTATCGTCGATATTATCGTCGTTATTATCGTCGATATTATCGTCGTTATTATCGTCGTTACTATCGTCGTTAAAATCGTAGATATTATTGTCATTATCATCGATGTTATCGTCGTTAATATCGTCATTATCATAGTTATTATCGTCAAAATTATCGTCGTCAATGTCGTCGTTATTATCCTCATAATTATCGTCGTTAATATCGACGCTATTTTGTCATTATCATTGTTGTTATCGTTGTTATTATCGTCATTATTATCGTCGATATTATCGTCGTTATTATCGTCATTTTCATCGTTGTTATCTTCGTTATTATCCTCATAATTATCGTCGTTAATATCGTCGTTATTTCGTCATTATCATCGTTGTTATCGTCGTTATTATCGTCGTTATTATCTTCGATATAACGTTATTATCGTCGTTATAATCAACGTTAATATCATCGCTATTATCGTCGTTATTATCGTCGTTATTATCGTCGATATTATCGTCGTTATTATCGTCGATATTATCGTCGTTATTATCGTCGTCATTATCGTCGTTAATATCGTCGTTATTATTGTCATTATCATCGTTGTTATCGTCGTTAATATCGTCATTATCATAGTTATTATCGTCAGAATTATCGTCGTCAATGTCGTCGTTATTAGCGTCGTTATTATCATCGTTGTTATCGTCGTTATTATCGTCGTTATTATCTTCGATATAACGTTATTATCGGCGTTATAATCAACGTTATTATCATCGCTATTATCGTCGTTCTTATCGTCGTTATTATCGTTTATATTATCGATGTTATTATCGTCGATATTATCGTCGTTATTATCGTCGTTATTATCGTCGTTAAAATCGTCGTTATTATTGTCATTATCATCGTTGTTATCGGCGTTAATATCGTCATTATCATAGTTATTATCGTCAAAATTATCGTCGTCAATGTCGTCGTTATTATCCTCATAATTATCGTCGTTATTATCGACGTTATTTTGTCATTATCATCGTTGTTATCGTTGTTATTATCGTCATTATTATCGTCGATATTATCGTCGTTATTATCGTCATTTTCATCGTTGTTATCTTCGTTATTATCCTCATAATTATCGTCGTTAATATCGTCGTTATTTCGTCATTATCATCGTTGTTATCGTCGTTATTATCGTCGTTATTATCTTCGATATAACGTTATTAACGGCGTTATAATCAACGTTAATATCATCGCTATTATCGTCGTTATTATCGTCGTTATTATCCTCATAATTATTGTCGTTAATATCGACGTTATTTTGTCATTATCATCGTTGTTATCGTTGTTATTATCGTCATTAATATCTTCGATATAACGTTATTATCGGCGTTATAATCAACGTTAATATCATCGCTATTATCGTCGTTATTATCGTCGTTATTATCGTCGATATTATCGTCATTATTATCGTCGTTATTATCGTCGTTATTATCGTCGTTATTATCGTCGTTAATATCGTCGTTATTATCGTCCTTATCATCGTTGTTATCGTCAAAATTATCGTCGTCAATGTCGTCGTTATTATCCTCATAATTATCGTCGTTAATATCGACGTTATTTTGTCATTATCATCGTTGTTATCGTTGTTATTATCGTCATTATTATCGTCGATATTATCGTCGTTATTATCGTCATTTTCATCGTTGTTATCGTCGTTATTATCCTCATAAATATCGTCGTTAATATCGTTGTTATTATCGTTATTATCATCGTTGTTATCGTCGTTATTATCGTCGTTATTATCTTCGATATAACGTTATTATCGGCGTTATAATCAACGTTAATATCATCGCTATTATCGTCGTTATTATCGTCGTTATCGTCGATATTATCATCGTTATTATCGTCGATATTATCGTCGTTATTATCGTCGTTATTATCGTCGTTAAAATCGTAGATATTATTGTTATTATCATCGTTGTTATCGTCGTTAATATCGTCATTATCATAGTTATTATCGTCAAAATTATAGTCGTCAATGTCGTCGTTATTATCGTCATTATCATCGTTGCTATCGTCGTTATTATCCTCATAAATATCGTCGTTAATATCGTTGTTATTATCGTTATTATCATCGTTGTTATCGTCGTTATTTCGTCGTTATTATCGTCGATATTATCGTCGTTATTATCGTCGCCATTATCGTCTTTACTATCGTCGATATTATAGTTATTATCATCGTTGTTATCGTCGTTATTATCCTCATAATTATCGTCGTTAATATCGTCGTTATTATCGTCATTTGCATCGATGTTATCTTCGTTATTATCCTCATAATTATCGTCGTTAATATCGTCGTTATTCGTCATTATCATCGTTGTTATCATCGTTATTATCGTCGTTATTATCTTCGATATAACGTTATTATCGTCGTTATAATCAACGTTAATATCATCGCTATTATCGTCGTTATTATCGTCGTTATTTTCGTCGTTATTATTGTCGTTATTATCGTCGTCATTATCGTCGTTAATATCGTCGTTATTATTGTCATTATCATCTTTGTTATCGTCGTTAATATCGTCATTATCATAGTTATTATCCTCAAAATTATCGTCGTCAATGTCGTCGTTATTATCGTCATTATCATCGTTGTTATCGTCGTTAATATCCTCATAATTATCGTCGTTAATATCGTTGTTATTATCGTTATTATCATCGTTGTTATCGTCGTTATTTCGTCGTTATTATCGTCGATATTATCGTCGTTATTATCGTCGCCATTATCGTCTTTAATATCGTCGTTAATATAGTTATTATCATCGTTGTTATCGTCGTTATTATTTTCATAATTATCGTCGTTAATATCGTCGTTATTATCGTCATTTTCATCGATGTTATCTTCGTTATTATCCTCATAATTATCGTCCTTAATATCGTCGTTATTTCGTCATTATCATCGTTGTTATCGTCGTTATTATCGTCGTTATTATCTTCGATATAAGGTTATTATCGGCGTTATAATCAACGTTAATATCATCGCTATTATCGTCGTTATTATCGTCGTTATTATCGTCGATATTATCGTCATTATTATCGTCGATATTATCGTTATTATCGTCGTTATTATCGTCGTTAAAATCGTCGTTATTATTGTCATTATCATCGTTGTTATCGGCGTTAATATCGTCATTATCATAGTTATTATCGTCAAAATTATCGTCGTCAATGTCGTCGTTATTATCCTCATAATTATCGTCGTTAATATCGTCGTTATTTCGTCATTATCATCGTTGTTATCGTCGTTATTATCGTCGTTATTATCTTCGATATAACGTTATTAACGGCGTTATAATCAACGTTAATATCATCGCTATTATCGTCGTTATTATCGTCGTTATTATCGTCGATATTATCGTCGTTATTATCGTCGATATTATCGTCGTTATTATCGTCGTTACTATCGTCGTTAAAATCGTAGATATTATTGTCATTATCATCGATGTTATCGTCGTTAATATCGTCATTATCATAGTTATTATCGTCAAAATTATCGTCGTCAATGTCGTCGTTATTATCCTCATAATTATCGTCGTTAATATCGACGCTATTTTGTCATTATCATTGTTGTTATCGTTGTTATTATCGTCATTATTATCGTCGATATTATCGTCGTTATTATCGTCATTTTCATCGTTGTTATCTTCGTTATTATCCTCATAATTATCGTCGTTAATATCGTCGTTATTTCGTCATTATCATCGTTGTTATCGTCGTTATTATCGTCGTTATTATCTTCGATATAACGTTATTATCGTCGTTATAATCAACGTTAATATCATCGCTATTATCGTCGTTAATATCGTCGTTATTATCGTCGATATTATCGTCGTTATTATCGTCGATATTATCGTCGTTATTATCGTCGTCATTATCGTCGTTAATATCGTCGTTATTATTGTCATTATCATCGTTGTTATCGTCGTTAATATCGTCATTATCATAGTTATTATCGTCAGAATTATCGTCGTCAATGTCGTCGTTATTAGCGTCGTTATTATCATCGTTGTTATCGTCGTTATTATCGTCGTTATTATCTTCGATATAACGTTATTATCGGCGTTATAATCAACGTTATTATCATCGCTATTATCGTCGTTCTTATCGTCGTTATTATCGTTTATATTATCGATGTTATTATCGTCGATATTATCGTCGTTATTATCGTCGTTATTATCGTCGTTAAAATCGTCGTTATTATTGTCATTATCATCGTTGTTATCGGCGTTAATATCGTCATTATCATAGTTATTATCGTCAAAATTATCGTCGTCAATGTCGTCGTTATTATCCTCATAATTATCGTCGTTATTATCGACGTTATTTTGTCATTATCATCGTTGTTATCGTTGTTATTATCGTCATTATTATCGTCGATATTATCGTCGTTATTATCGTCATTTTCATCGTTGTTATCTTCGTTATTATCCTCATAATTATCGTCGTTAATATCGTCGTTATTTCGTCATTATCATCGTTGTTATCGTCGTTATTATCGTCGTTATTATCTTCGATATAACGTTATTAACGGCGTTATAATCAACGTTAATATCATCGCTATTATCGTCGTTATTATCGTCGTTATCATCCTCATAATTATCGTCGTTAATATCGACGTTATTTTGTCATTATCATCGTTGTTATCGTTGTTATTATCGTCATTAATATCTTCGATATAACGTTATTATCGGCGTTATAATCAACGTTAATATCATCGCTATTATCGTCGTTATTATCGTCGTTATTATCGTCGATATTATCGTCATTATTATCGTCGTTATTATCGTCGTTATTATCGTCGTTATTATCGTCGTTAATATCGTCGTTATTATCGTCCTTATCATCGTTGTTATCGTCAAAATTATCGTCGTCAATGTCGTCGTTATTATCCTCATAATTATCGTCGTTAATATCGACGTTATTTTGTCATTATCATCGTTGTTATCTTTGTTATTATCGTCATTATTATCGTCGATATTATCGTCGTTATTATCGTCATTTTCATCGTTGTTATCTTCGTTATTATCCTCATATTTATCGTCGTTAATATCGTCGTTATTTCGTCATTATCATCGTTGTTATCGTCGTTATTATCGTCGTTATTATCTTCGATATAAAGTTATTATCGGCGTTATAATCAACGTTAATATCATCGCTATTATCGTCGTTATTATCGTCGTTATCGTCGATATTATCGTCGTTATTATCGTCGATATTATCGTCGTTATTATCGTCGTTATTATCGTCGTTAAAATCGTAGATATTATTGTCATTATCATCGTTGTTATCGTCGTTAATATCGTCATTATCATAGTTATTATCGTCAAAATTATAGTCGTCAATGTCGTCGTTATTATCGTCATTATCATCGTTGCTATCGTCGTTATTATCCTCATAAATATCGTCGTTAATATCGTTGTTATTATCGTTATTATCATCGTTGTTATCGTCGTTATTTCGTCGTTATTATCGTCGATATTATCGTCGTTATTATCGTCGCCATTATCGTCTTTACTATCGTCGATATTATAGTTATTATCATCGTTGTTATCGTCGTTATTATCCTCATAATTATCGTCGTTAATATCGTCGTTATTATCGTCATTTTCATCGATGTTATCTTCGTTATTATCCTCATAATTATCGTCGTTAATATCGTCGTTATTCGTCATTATCATCGTTGTTATCATCGTTATTATCGTCGTTATTATCTTCGATATAACGTTATTATCGTCGTTATAATCAACGTTAATATCATCGCTATTATCGTCGTTATTATCGTCGTTATTTTCGTCGTTATTATTGTCGTTATTATCGTCGTCATTATCGTCGTTAATATCGTCGTTATTATTGTCATTATCATCTTTGTTATCGTCGTTAATATCGTCATTATCATAGTTATTATCCTCAAAATTATCGTCGTCAATGTCGTCGTTATTATCGTCATTATCATCGTTGTTATCGTCGTTAATATCCTCATAATTATCGTCGTTAATATCGTTGTTATTATCGTTATTATCATCGTTGTTATCGTCGTTGTTTCGTCGTTATTATCGTCGATATTATCGTCGTTATTATCGTCGCCATTATCGTCTTTAATATCGTCGTTATTATAGTTATTATCATCGTTGTTATCGTCGTTATTATTTTCATAATTATCGTCGTTAATATCGTCGTTATTATCGTCATTTTCATCGATGTTATCTTCGTTATTATCCTCATAATTATCGTCCTTAATATCGTCGTTATTTCGTCATTATCATCGTTGTTATCGTCGTTATTATCGTCGTTATTATCTTCGATATAAGGTTATTATCGGCGTTATAATCAACGTTAATATCATCGCTATTATCGTCGTTATTATCGTCGTTATTATCGTCGATATTATCGTCATTATTATCGTCGATATTATCGTTATTATCGTCGTTATTATCGTCGTTAAATCGTCGTTATTATTGTCATTATCATCGTTGTTATCGGCGTTAATATCGTCATTATCATAGTTATTATCGTCAAAATTATCGTCGTCAATGTCGTCGTTATTATCCTCATAATTATCGTCGTTAATATCGTCGTTATTTCGTCATTATCATCGTTGTTATCGTCGTTATTATCGTCGTTATTATCTTCGATATAACGTTATTATCGGCGTTATAATCAACGTTAATATCATCGCTATTATCGTCGTTATTATCGTCGTTATTATCGTCGATATTATCGTCGTTATTATCGTCGATATTATCGTCGTTATTATCGTCGTTACTATCGTCGTTAAAATCGTAGATATTATTGTCATTATCATCGATGTTATCGTCGTTAATATCGTCATTATCATAGTTATTATCGTCAAAATTATCGTCGTCAATGTCGTCGTTATTATCCTCATAATTATCGTCGTTAATATCGAAGCTATTTTGTCATTATCATTGTTGTTATCGTTGTTATTATCGTCATTATTATCGTCGATATTATCGTCGTTATTATCGTCATTTTCATCGTTGTTATCTTCGTTATTATCCTCATAATTATCGTCGTTAATATCGTCGTTATTTCGTCATTATCATCGTTGTTATCGTCGTTATTATCGTCGTTATTATCTTCGATATAACGTTATTATCGTCGTTATAATCAACGTTAATATCATCGCTATTATCGTCGTTAATATCGTCGTTATTATCGTCGATATTATCGTCGTTATTATCGTCGATATTATCGTCGTTATTATCGTCGTCATTATCGTCGTTAATATCGTCGTTATTATTGTCATTATCATCGTTGTTATCGTCGTTAATATCGTCATTATCATAGTTATTATCGTCAAAATTATCGTCGTCAATGTCGTCGTTATTAGCGTCGTTATTATCATCGTTGTTATCGTCGTTATTATCGTCGTTATTATCTTCGATATAACGTTATTATCGGCGTTATAATCAACGTTATTATCATCGCTATTATCGTCGTTCTTATCGTCGT